>OZ024918.1:30208826-30518826 GCA_964017125.1 Flabesymbios commensalis | reverse complement strand
TATGTCGATGATAGTATCAAGCCATAATAGACCTTGGATCCACCTGTACCACCCCCACCCCCACCCCCTGGGTACTTTTGTAGACTTTATTTTTTAACCTTATGTTATTATGTACCAAGTTACTTTCAGGTAGTCTGCAGATGCATGGAAAAGGTCTCCAGGTGTCATGGAAGTATGGTACCCTTAACCCTTAGGGTGGTATAATATTAAATAGGCTGAAACCCAAGCCAAGTAGGCCTACACATGGTGACATGGATAGGTGTTGGTTTTCATAGGGGCGTTATCCCAAGGTCATGGTAAGGTCATCTCAGGTCACAGCAAGGTTGAATCAGCTCAAAATGTTTGAAAGTAGATTATTGGACCAGAACTTCCAGTAAATCGGTCGGAGCCCAATCCCAGTACATATGGTAACATTGTTTGGTGTTTGGTTCCATGGGCCAGGGGGGGTTATCCCAAGGTCATGGTCAGGTCATTTCAAGGTCACAGCAAGTAGATAATAATAATGGAACATTTACCATGTAATTTGTTTAGTTTGCTTTGTTTTTTATCTGACTTTTAAGATATATTTGAAAGTCTGCATAAATATATTTCAATTTATTCGCTATAGTGCTTTGCAAATACAGTGTTAATGAGGGAGTGGATGTGTGATTCACGTGTATAATTATTTGTCTAATCGTGATCAGTTGATGATGGTCGTCTGACTAAGTGTACCTATATATCGTTATTATAACTATCAGGAATATCTCTGTTTTCAATTGCGGAACACAAAATCAAAGTCTCTATTTCAAGGAGGAGTCTAGCAGTCCAGACAAATTCAAATTTAATTTTAGTGTAACAGTATATTGTTGTATTTATTTAATAAAGGCATTTTGTTATTTTAATTGCTTGTATGTTTGTGTTTTTTAAATTGCTTGTATGTTTGTGTTTTAGTAGGCCAAATAAGCACACCTTATACGATATGATTTTTTATTAAGGTTACCAAAAGTCGTATTCTATGTATTCTATTTGTTTTAATTATTTTAATTATATTCAAGCTTTATCTTTATATCAGTTATTAACACTTTTTTAAGTTTTCGATACACTTTGCTTATAGTAATAATAAAATTAAAGAGTTATTCAACTTGTTTGTGAACGAACAAAGCAGGCACCAAACACGTCAATCAAGCCAACATTGGGCGTTGATCTTGTTGTTCCAAAGTTGTTTTTATGTTGGGTCAGCGTTGTGTATTACGGAACGTAATTATAATAAAACGCGTTAGTTCATTTCTTTTTTAAATGCATAAATCAATTAACTTTGGCGGGTTTCTGAGGTTTTAATGTTATATGTAATATCCTGTATGACTCCATACGGCTCTTTGATATTACTGCCCGGTTTCAGAATGTCCACTCTCACTAAAAATGTGCCCCACGTGGTATGGCGTTACAATCAAAAATAGATTTCAGATCCATTGTTGAACGCAAACACCCCTTGGCTCCTGGGCAATACAAGAGTGATTATTCCGGAGCAGGGTGTAGAAAAAAAAACACAAATGAAGTTTTTATATCACGTACATAATTATTTTCCTTCAAATACAGCATTGGTAATGATGATCGGTCAACTTCCAAATACACCGATACAGCAGCATGGTAAAAGCTAGTGATGCAATGTGACTCATTTTAACCCTTGCCATCCTAGGCCCAAACGTATCATACGGTTTTAAGACAATTTCGAGCAAAATAAAGCACAACTTAAATCAGCCCTTTCAGTGCGGGGACCGCTTTTAGACCTCAGATTCTGACGTCTAAAAGATTCATCACATGAGAATTTAAGTGAAGCGGAAAGAAATATAAACAACACATTTGTGATGATCTCAAATTGAAAAAAACACGTTGATCTCTTAGTTTATATATAAATATGCCAACGCTTTAAGTGTTAATTTGGGAATTATCTATTTTTTATGAACAAAATCTATATTTTCGTCATTTGTAGCTGGCAATTGCGTTAGCAATTCCAGCTTTAAATGACAAAAAGTGTGTACAAACTGACAATTAATATTCAACAGTATTAGGTTTAACAAACGTAGGATAACTGACACCTCTATGCGATTGAACATTTAATACAAGTAAATACAGATATGTAAACATGGAAAATTAAGACCTAAAATAACAGTACGTGTGTGTTGAATATCATTTTATATGAGAATATTTCCCCTTATTATCGCCATCCTATGTATTCCCCTTGGTTGGCTTCCCGCAGGTGGTCCATCAGGGGCCGGAAGTAGTCAAAGATGGCGTCCGTGTTCACCTCGTCCGTTCCGGTGAATATCTTCATCACCTCACGCCACGGCAGGCTCTGGCCGAGACTGAGCACACTTCTGAAAATTCACAACAATGTATTAGGCCTATTTTTGGAAATATTTCAACAAAATCCAACCAGTCGAGCACCACACCTTTATCCATACACGGGTTAAATAGCTAGATTTATACCAAATCGAGTGCAACCGAAAACGGTGTAATATTTTATGGTAAATATGCTCAGTATATTAAATATTCCCATTTGAAAAAAAAAATCAAAAACTTTTTCTTTCTTCAAAAATTGCGTCATAGAAACAAACCTAGAAAAACTGAAACTATAGCAGATCAAGGTTTTAAGACTTGAACACTGCTCTGCAATGATTTCCTTTGATTAAGCAGTAAATACGGCACATTGAGCTATAAATGTAGTTCAAATACTGGTCCAGCGTGCACGACGCTGCAGTGTTTCTTACCCTGAAAAATGTTTGCTGTTGGTGTTGGGAGTCAGCAAGCAGGCGCGGCTTCCAGCGAAAGGCCGCCGAAGGAAATCGCACCTTCAGGGGGTCCGGGGGCATGCCCCACCGGAAATTTATTGTTTCAGAGAAGGCTTTAGATGTCTTCTAGTGATATCTAAAGGTACATTTTAACCCTTTAACCGCCGTTGCCGCATATATTCGGGTTTCCATTTTTTATTAGCACATTAAGTATCACATTTTAAATATGTTAAAAATAAAATGTGACATCAACCAGCAACATTTGAAAAGAGTTGATCTCCATATTGTCAAATCTGAATAATTTTCACTCACTTGAAGTTGTGAATCGCGTCAGCGAGAAACAACTTCAAGTGCGTGAAAATTCAAATTGAATAATTTGGCGGTTAAAGGGTTAACCTTTAAAAAAACTCATTTTTCATTATTTTGTTCGTTATATATATCATTGTCGTCAGAATGGAATGTTTTTTGTCAGAGGGGGAAGCTTGTCGCGACAGATCAGAAACACTGCGCTGTCCCAAAAAATTTACAATAAAACATCATTGGCTGAGTGCCCGTAGTTTTCTGGGTGCACACCAACCTGAGCAGCTGACCGGCCTCTGGTGACTGATAGATATCACAGCGATGAAGCGGCCCCTGGTGACCACTAGCGTCACAAAGGGCCTGGTGGAACTGGAACTGTATGACAAAACTGACGAAATATCTGAAAACAAGCCGATATTTATTAGTTACCGCTGAAAATCTTGGAGACCAGAGGGTTTTTTCAATTTGAAATCATCATAAATGTCTTGGTTAGCTCTTTCCAATTCATTTGAATACCTATGTTATGGGTCTACGATCATTATAAAAATGTTCACTCTTACAGTGCGAGGATCGACTTTAGACGTCCGAATCTGACGTCAGGCGTCTGGCGTTTAAAGTCGATCCCCGCGCTGTAAGGGTTAACCCTTAAAGTGCTACATTAAAAAAATCACTCATTTAAAGTTGTGTCTCGCTACCGTGACCCACAACTTCAAGTGGGTGAAAATTTGTCATGTTTGTTTAATATGAGACCAAACATTTGCAAATTTAGTTTAAACACGCATTTCCTTCCCAAAAACAGAGATTTACTCGGCTAATAAAACGAATTAAAACGACTGAGGTCTTAGAGTGTAAGAGGTTTATGTGATGCGTCATATTTAAGCTACAAATAGCACAATAATTCAGCTGAACTGTCAATCGTCCTTGCATGGTAGGTTAGCAGGTTAGTGTCTACACAGTACTTTACCTTATATAAGGCACGTTGGATGGAATATGAAACTTTGCTCCTGGATCAAAATCACCCGGACCTCTGTTTACTGGTGAAATAATTCCTTGGTATTTCTCTCTATAGCAAAAATAAAAAAATGTATGTCTTTGTTATTATAAGAATATAAATATTGTATATATATATTGTATATCATACTAACAAATACATTACCAATAACTGGCAGGAGAAATATAACATAATAAAGAATACATTACCCATGGTATGATAAATAGCAACAAAATATTTAAATTGTTGTGTTCCTGTATGCCTAAATTATTGTAAGTACAAATAACAATAACTGTTAACACTTTGAGGAAATAATTACCAATAACGTTATTTTAGAGCTGGTGTGATTTTGTTTGTATTCCTTGTTCCATAACATGATACAAATAGTATTGGATTACAATTTCAACTTGTATTGCATTTTGGTAATCAAAGTGTCGTATCGGCCACTTTTTAACCCGTGTGCTGCTGGAGCCGTATATATTCGGTTTCGATCAAGTTTCAGTGGAAATAAAATGACACTGAAATCCACAAAATAGTTTGTGATAGATGCTCAGTTAATCAAAATATTAATTTTTACACATGTTTATTTTTCATAAATAGTCATATTTTTTGTCATATGAAGCTGGAAATTGCGAAAATACAATTAAAGCAATTCAGCAGCACAAGGGTTAGAGTGAAATTTTATTCTCCACAAACATATGTTTAATAGTGTATAGTCTTACCTGTATTCCCACCACGCTGTGTTGTAATCTTCCTCTTTAATTTTTGCACTGAAAACGTCCCATCTCCATTTATCCATCAAGTATCCAAACGGCAGGAAGGCTATCTTAGCCAGAGCAACCCTCATCAAAAAATTAATGTCACTTTCTAAAAAAAAATATACAGTTATAGATGAGCAAAGAAAACGAGAAACACACATCTTAACCAAAAACATACAACGCAAATGCGCTTTAAATTATCAAATGTGGGCGTTTATTAGGACTTATATTTCAGGATGATCACGCTACTATTTTGATGAAAAGTATTCTGGACCATCATCTTAAAACCATGATTATGGCCTCTTGTGACTTAAAGGTAACTTATTAAATAGGCCATATGAATTATTTAGAATTGAAATCTCAAATTTATTTATACTGCACTCAGTGCCAAAATTCAACTATATTATTGTTGACCATCTCATATTCAGGGCTTACACGATAATCTATGACTGGTATGGTGGCATTTATTTGTGGATTAGCATACACACACAACGATAGAAAGTAATTGTTTGTCCAGCCCTTATAAAAATACTTTGACAGGATTAGCAATGGTGTGACCCTTAGACATGTTACAGCGTTACATTATAGAATTTCAATTTTCACCCATTTGAAGTTGTGTTTCCCTGCCGCGACCCACAACTTCAAGTGGGTAAAAATTATTTAAATGTATAGAACTATAATCAAAACATATGCTAATGTAGCAAATTTTCACCCATTTGAAGTTGTGTTTCGCTGCCGCGACTCACAACTTCAAGTGGGTAAAAATTATTTAAATGTATAGAACTATAATAAAAACATATGCTAATGTAGCAAATTTTCACCCATTTGAAGTTGTGTTTCGCTGCCGCGACTCACAACTTCAAGTGGGTAAAAATTATTTAAATGTATAGAACTATAATAAAAACATATGCGAATGTAGCAAATTTTCCCCCTTTGAAGTTGTGTTTCTCTGCCGCGACCCACAACTTCAAGTGGGTAAAAATTATTTAAATGTATAGAACTATAATCAAAACATATGCTAATGTAGCAAATTTAGTGCACATTTCCCCATCAGATTTTCTGGTTTGAAAGACAAGACGCAATCAAAACGTTAACATGTTCAACCTTTTAACCGCCAAGTTAATTAATTGGAATTTTCATCGACTTGCAGACTTTGTGTCTTGCTGACGCGATCCAAAACTTCGATCGAGTGAAAACTATACAGATTTTGCAAAATGTGTCCGCCTGTACCATGTAAGTATGCCTGTTTACCATGATTAGCCGAGTGTGTGCTAACACAATATGGTTCATCACAGCCATAGAAAACCCCACTGTATTTGCTAGTTAACACGATAAATCGTCGCGGAAGCTTCAAGGACACTGTCAGGACCATTGCCAATTACATTCTAGCGTTTGTAGACCGCTCTTTGCTCGTATTCACAAAGTGGGGTAGATTCAACGAGTATGATTGTGGCCGGCGGTTTATGTGATAACCCTTTAACCGCCAAATTATTCAATCTGAATTTTCACCCACTTGAAGTTGTGTCTCGCTGACGCGATCCACAACTTCAAGCGAGTGAAAATTATTCAGATTTGACAAAATGGAGGTCAACTGTTGTCAAATATTGCTCATTGATGTCACATTTTATCTTTAACATGTTTCAAAGGTGGTACTTAATGTGCTAATAAAAGATGAAAACTCGAATATATGCGGCACCGGCGATTAAAGTGTTAACGGCTACCTTTACCTTCTATTGGTCTGGTGGGATCACTGCCAGCATGGCTGTCGTTGAGAAGGCCCACACTACGGACGTGGTTGGCTGTCATGGCGGATAATGACATGGTGTCTCCTATAGCCTCGTGAAAGGCACTGTTGGCTCCTCCACGAAGCACCCCAGGCTGCTGGCTGTACTCCATGAAGTAGGTGATGTGGCCCATCTCATGGTGGATCGTGAACAGGTCATCCATGTTCACGTTGGTACACATCTTGATTCTGAAAGTACAAGGGTGTATACCATGGAGCTTGGTGTAAGGCCTACCTTGAACGTTTTGTGCTGTAAACACAGAGACATTTGCCCAAGTTTTAGTGTTGGATCAGCGTCTCAGACGGTGGAGGTAATTTGCAACATACAAAGGTAAAGGTGCAGGTTTATAGTCTGATATCAAGTCTGAAGACCTATCATCCGACTTTACATCTTACCCCCTGGTCACTGGACCTGTTCATTCGTGTGCCATTTCAACTCCCCGGAGAGCATACAGTCCTGCAGCCGTTTCGGCGCATTGAACTTATCGTACACATTGCCATCTCTGTCCTACCAGGTACTCATTTTCACCTGAGTCAAGTGAAGCATTTGAGGTCCCTCGCTTCATATTGTAGGTCTAGACTTGCATGCACGGAATATATAATTTAAATAGGCCTATATATATTATTATAATTATTTAATTATAGTTGATAGCCATAAATGATGCCTTACCCTAACATTGTTTCAAATAAACTATATGAAATAAAAGCATATTAACAATATTAACAACAATATACGATGAACTGATACGTGACATTTTGTGATATTTTTGCGGTAAACACATAACAAAATCTATGTATTTTGATTTTCGAAATTATATTATTCAGAATTATACGTGATTTTCTATTTACCAAAAAATATGACTGCACACCCTGCTCCGATAATAACGGTCTGTGTTTTTCTCTAAATAAATATTATCTCAGCTCCAAGGAACTAAAGTGTGCCTCCTCCTGCCATTCTAAAGAGTGACAGAGTGACACTTTAGCTCCTAGGGATCTCACCTATAATCATCAGGTCTGTAAAAATCGAACGCTGACCCGTGACACTGCACAGGTCTGTTTGACGGGCGCACCAGCATGGATTTCTCCCAGAATGTGTCTGTCATGGGTTCGAGGTCTAGGGACGTGAAAAAACCCTCCGTCAACTTGAACATATCCTGAACGGAGTAGTCTTGGTCGACGAGCGCTTGTGTCACATCAAACATGGGAGTTTGAGGGTAAGGTAGAACAAGGTCCTCCATATTGCCCCACTCCTGACTCCACATATCGCCTGCATAAAAATATTACTTTTATCTATTATAGCTAATTTTGCAATGGCATAGTGGAGGTAAATGATTTAGAAATGGATGCCTAAATTTGAGTTTTTGTGCCGTATTTGCATCATTATTTTGTATATATTCTGAGATGGTAAAACACCAATCTCCAAGTATTTGTTAACAATTTGTCAATCCAAAGGTATATACACAACAGTAACTGCTTACGTTTCATGTAAGCAGTTACTGCTGTTTATCTCTGCTAGACTCTCTCCTATTTGTACGTTTCGCACGAGAACTACTCGTAGTACTTACCCACTAAGTGAGCTGGCAGAGGTCCGTCAGGTGGTATGTTCGCATCTGGATACGTCTGGATCACGCGGGTCCTCACGTAGGTGAACAGCTGCTCGTACAGAGGCTTCACGTCCCTCCAGACGTCATCCACTAGAGTGATCAGGGACTGATCCTCATCAAAGTTACTCAACCTCCAGGACTCACCCACGTCACCAAACCCTGCAGAGACACCATAAATAGCTGTGATGGATCCAGAAGCGACCAAACTTTGGTCTTCGACGTTGGTCCGACATTGTACAAATGTTATACAAATGCTTTGTGTTTACTGGGCAGACACACATTTCGCTCTCAATAACAGTGATTTATTTGGCTGATAAAACAGGTCAAAACGGCTAAAGTCGTGCTTATCAAAGTAAGGCTTAAATAATACCCACAAAGAGAAAATAGGTTTAAACGTACATTATTATCCTGATTTCTCAGAAGTAGAAAGTAAGAAAGTATGTGTAGACATGCAATAGCAATTGAAACAAAATTACGAATACAATAACTGTTATCAATAATAACATGAAATTGTATGTTGAAATTACGTTTGATTTCTAGCGATATTCTTTTCATTCAATCAGTATACCATCTTACCCCCTTCAATCGCGATATAGTTCATCGTTGTTACCAATTCGCCAAAAGCGGACTTCATTTTGGGTCCAGTCTCATTGCGCCATCCAAGCCACGCCCACAGACGTTCATCATAATCACGTGACCTGGTCATGATGTCTGTGAGATTCGGGTTCAAGGCGTATCGCTGACCATTATGTTCAACCTCCGCCTTACCGTAGATATCAGTCATATGACTGACCAACTGATTCACCCTCCTAAAAGACACAGGTATAGCATTGCATTAGCATGATTAGAGCCTGTATGACATACATGTATACACGTACTGCGTTGCAAAGAAGTTTGTAAGTTATCCTAGCAGGCGAGTGGATAAAGCCTGGTTTTGGGTGAGTTCCGAGCTTGGCCAGCATTTAGTCGGCACTGGGTTGACTTTTAGATTTATTTTATTTATGCTCTTATAGAATAGGTTAATTTACGATTATTCTGACAGCTATTCCTAGAAGGCGCGAGGATAATGCCCGGTGTTGGGCGAGTACCAGACTTGGCCAGTATTTGGTCGACATTGGGTTGACTTCTCGTTTCAGCTGGGGACACGTGTAATTATAATGCTTCGAAACATACATCAGCAACTTTGCATGTTTTTCATAAGTGTTCTACTTGTATTTATTTTAAGGATTTCTCTAATATTAGGTAGCTATTTTATCTCTGGCATTGGCAGGGGAAACATATATGTTATGGAAGAGGTTATACAGATGTTACGCGAACCTGTAGGCCTACCAACAAATAAGAAGTATGTCAGATAAGGGATATATTTTATTAGTGGGGCAGATACGTGTAGAAAGCAACATGAAGGCTGATTGATTAAGGATATAGTGCAAAGCTGAATTTTTACCGTGGCGACAATTTCTTATATGGTTAACCATTTGTATTGTTCACAATAAAACATAAATGTAATAGCTTTACAAAACTTAACCCTGGACAGTTCTAGGGAGTGTGAGAGTGTTATACCCTGCTTCAGTCCAAAATGAAATAAATCCGTCATCCGATTTTGACCATATCGAAACACAACAGTTTCTGATTATTCTTTTAAATCTTAAAATGTCAATATCGGACACTGAACAAATCTGTAAATCGGTTCGTACGGTATCGTTGGACAACGGAATTTTGCAGCCATTTTACAAAATAGCCGCCAGGCCAAAAAAATCTTTTTTTTCAACAAAATTATTCGCCAGGCCTATCCTAGCAGTATAGAATGTTTTAAAAATTAGGGCAGCGCTCACCACACGATGAAACAATAATGTTTCCTTGTTGGGCCAGCAACGCAGATTTTGGCCCAACATTGAAACATTATTGTTTCAACGTGTCCTCACAGGAAATCAGATTTTTTATCATACTTTGACAAGTGTCAGATCTGAAGTCCATATGTGATCAAAAAAAAGTATTTCATATATATTCCCTAACTAAAAGGAAGGAACTATATTACTCCGCTGTTAACTAAAAGGAAAGACCTCTATAAAGAAAGGACCTCTATTCCGCCGCTCCTAGCTACAAGTAAGGACCTATATTCCTCCGCTCCTAGCTAAAGGAAGGATCTCTATTCATCCGTTCCCAGCTGGAAGGAAGGACCTCTTATCATCCCGCTCCTAGCTAAAAGGAACGATCTCTATTCCTTCGCTCCTAACTAAAATGCCACACATCTATTTATTCTGTTTAATCCACCCACTACCCAACTATTTCGTCTGACTTGTATTCACCTAGATATGCGAATCTCGAATTCAGGTGCACATGAATAAAAATGTTATGATTTCATGAAAGACCCAAGTATAAAATGTAAACTGAAAGCTCAGAATGTCATTAATGTACCAGAGTAGAAAAATATGAGTAATTTGAAACCACTTGGGGTTGTAGATCGCGGTAGCGAGACAAAACTTCAAGTGGGTGAAAATTACCGTTTTGTAATCAATAGTTTTAGTGTAAATATACACATGTAATTTGTATGTATATACACATGTAATTTGTAAATGCGACGATAGAGGCCCTTACAACGCTGAAATATTTTCGTATAAACCGCATAAATCATCATAAATGTATTATTTATTTCTTTCTGCTTCATTTGGATACCTATGTTATGGGTCTACGACCATAATACATAATTATTTACCTTTCTTAGTCCAGGATATTTTAGACATCAGATTATGATGTCTAAAATCAATCCCCAAAGGGTTAAGAATTCCCGTATTTATGGTTGTCAAAAATTAGAAATCAGGAATTTCGTCTCTATATCTAACCTAACTGGTGAAAGCGCAGCACAAAAATAAAAAAAAACTTTTGCTGTTCTAGTCTATGGACATGTTTACATCATATGGTCATATTAAGAAGCCAAAATAAAATTATCGATTTTTTTATGATTTCAGCCTGGGCCTATCCCTTTAACTCTTTAACCGCCGATGCCGCATATATTCGGGTTTTAATTTTTTTATTATCACATTAAGTACCACATTTTAAATATGTTAAAGATAAAATGGGATATCCACCAGCAAGATTTCAAAGGGGTTAACCTCCAAATCTGAATCATTTTACCTCACTTGAAGTTGTGGATCGCATCAGCGAGACACAACTTCAATTCGTCTGTGTTGTTGTGCATAACCAACTTACCGATTCAGAGAGCTATTAGTAGATGCGGGGACATTGCTGAGTCGAGTAACTTTTAGCAGCATTCGCAGGAGAAGTTTGTCTGCGAACGGAATTTTCTCTCCAGTTTCCAGCCATCGTTTCGCATCAGGTAAATTATCGCTCACCCAGTCACTAAATTCACCGCTCACTGTATCAGACTGAAACAAGTCTAAGCTATAAAATGTATAAGAGATACACTCTAAACAATATAGGTTCTTTAAAAAGAACCCTTCAGTACAATCACCATGCAACCCCAGGAGAACCCTGCAATCTCACCCTGCAGAACCCTGCAGATCCTCGATCTTAACCCTTTCAGTACGGGGACCGACTCTTTAGACGTCAGATTCTGACGTCTAAAGTCGGTCTCCCCACTGAAAGAAAATGTATAATGGCCGTAGACCCATAACCAGTTGTTACATAGGTATTCAAATGAAGCGGAAAGAAGTAACTTAAGACAAAAAACCTTTGGTGTCAAATGAAATGAAATGAATCGGGCTTTAGGCCACCTTTGTGCTCATATAGGCTAAACTGGGCCAGGAGAACCTCCTGAGGATGGTGAGATGATTGAGATGACACTGTCCTCCAGACACAGGATTCGAAATTCGAGCCCTGGCGGTCTGAGGCCGAGCACGCTACCTCTCGATCACGGAGGCTCCCCGTAATACTGACTTTCACACGTGGATGGGGAAGAAACATTTTTTGTTTCTTTTAAACCGCCGAGACCGGGAACCGAACCCCGAGCTCTGGCGTGAAAGGCAGCGGTGCTAACCACTACCCTAGGGCCCCCGCCCACCTTTGGTGTCATGCATGATTTATGAAAATATTTCCGCGTTGTGACCTTTGCTATTAGTCGTGTTCATAGAACCAATACTGGTTTACTGTTGGTCCAGCGTCGTAGGCACTGGACCAACATTAAACCAGTATTGGATTCAAGCTATTTTCTAACCAAATAAAATAACAGAGAAGTTGGTGAAATGTTTTGTGCTAAAAGTTTAGTCAAATAATTCAATTTCGGAGACTTATATTTTTCTAAAAAAATATTTTTCATCAACGGAAACTTGCAATCCCGTTGGCATACTAGCGTTAAAATAATTAAAAAAGAAACAAACAATTCAACAGAACAAGTGTTAAATTTAACTGGATAGTGATAGCCATTTAAAAAGTTATGTACATGTACTTCAATATTTCACTTGCATAAAATTGTGTCTAGACTGAATAAGCTACAACTTCAACATATTAGGCTTTTATTTAAATATCATGAGTTGACTAGTTAGCAAGATCCCACGCTTCACAACGTGTGTCTGCGGGAGGGGTGATAATTTACTATAACAAGAGATAAAGCACATATCGTGAAAAATTACGTGATTAGCACTATTAAATTAATGTATTAAAACATGGCAAATGTATTTCGATCAATCAATAAATAAAACTTTTATAGCGCACAAATCCTTGGCGTGATCATGTGTCATAATCGAGGCCAAAGCAGGCTCGTCAACAGGGAGCCGGGGTGTTGAGGAGCTATAGGGTGGGAGAGCCACATCAAATAGGTGAGTTTTAAGTAATTTCCAAAATATTAAAATTGTTTCGGCATTACATATAAGCATTGGCACTGGTAGGGCGTTTCATAAGGCTGGGCCAGATATAGAGGTAGCTCCTGACCCAGTCTTAGTTTTTATACGAGCAACAACAAATATATTTGAATTTGTGGAGCGTAAATATTTTAAGCATTTTGGACGAACAAGTATATTATGTCAGCCAAATATGCAGGTTGGTTATATTTTAGGGTTGGAAAGTTACTGTCAATATTTTAAAATGGATGCGGAACTTGATAGGAAGCCAATGTAATCGTTTTAGAATATGAATGGAACGACTAAAACGTTGGGCCTTGGTTATCACTATTGCAAGGCAGTTTTGAACGCGTTGTAATCTAGCGATATCCTTTTCTGGCATATTGTGAAAAAATGATCTACAATAAGCTAACTTGCTACTGACCACTAGATCGAAGGACAGACTTTTTTAATTCGACGCAGGTAACGGATATGATAAAAGCATGCTCTACATGTTTGGGATATGTGTTTTCGGAAATCAAGCTACTGTCGAATACTACACAAATATTTTTAGCTGATGCAGTTGGATTTGTGTCTTGACCTAGAAGTAAGCATGGACAATTATTTAAGCATTTTTTTCTCAATGAGATTTAGTCCCAATGAGAAGAAATTATGTCTTACTGGGATTAAGCTTCAGCTTAGACCCTGTCATCCAGGCCGACACGGCCATTGCGCACTGCAACTTCAACTTCTCAAGATATTCCTTAACGTTGGAAACGGATAGAGACATGTAAATTTGAGTATCATCGACATAAAGATGGTGGTTTATGTCAAAACTGGAGATAATAGCGCTGAGTGGTAGTGTATATGATAAAAAGCACTGGTCCCCACACAGAGCCCTGTGGAACTCCATATGAGAGTGTGACTCTTAAAACTCATAATTATGCTTTACTGCAAATCAACTTGATTAACCAGACCCACAACTTAGAGTGGGTAAATATTAAAGTACGTTAACTTGAGGTGAAGTGGTAATAGTAAGTAGCAAAAAAAACACCATAACGTATTGTACAGTATTCAATGACATATACTTGATATTTCAACATTACCTTGTCAGCATTTTGTGTGGTAAGGTTTGTTGCGTACTGCCATTCTGCATCTGTTATCTGCCTTATCTTTACAACGTAGGTGTCGTTGAAATCTCGCATCCATCTCGAGGCATTGGCCTCTAGCTCCCTATTAAAACGCTGTTGATTCACTACAAGAAAACATAATAACATATAATATGTATGTCCCCAGGTACAGAATAAATATTTATAGAAAGTGGGTGCATGTTCGTGGCTATTAGTGCCAATATATGTTTTGATTATTACTAGGAGAATAGGATTGTATCAGATCACCAATGCTGAAAAATTGAGCAGAATGATAATTCCATCACAATTTAAACATAAATTTTGTTTATCTGAATAAATTCGATACAGATGATGTAGGTCTATCTAACCAGGGTAATGCTGCATCATTTACACCCACGTGAGAGGGAGCGTAGTTATGTAGCAATAATATTGGAATTGTAGATCTTGCCTCTTTACAAATGCCTACAGATCACTGAATAATTGAAATACCAAATTGAATCATTGCTGTATTTCGAGTGACTGCTCACAATAGAGCTTGCATCTGAGAGTTACTGAATGAGAGTGAAACATTTCGTGAAAGAGCTGAATCTACTTACATTTATCATTTATGTTATCCACCAATTTGTCCTCGTTATCAGTGAATCCATTTTTTATATAGTCGTCAAAAGTAGGCTTGTGTAGACCATTCTCCTGGTGAGCAGAGTTGGGACCTCTGTTGTCATCGCGATTACTTCCGTCCGTTTTCGGTCTGTCTCTGTTACGATTTGCTTTCTGATGCTCGGACTCTACCTGCTTGAGTAGCTCCAGTAATACATCATCTATTTTATCGTTTTGCTCAATATTCTTGTTTTCGGCGTTTAGAAGGGACAAATGTGATGTGAATATCAGAATGGACGATAATAGGCATATCACGCGTGGCAGGGGCGTGGTCGGCGCCATTTTGTTCAGGCCGTCAGCACCTCAGTTGATTATCGTATATATTGAGACGTCATTACTGAAACACAGAACATACATATTGTAGAGACATGACGTTTAATCATCCATGTTATTCCAAACTACGACCGCCTGTGCTACAACGAAACGTAAACATGGTAAACATGATAAATATAGATACTAAAATTTGTTTTAGACATCATCATGGCCATGTCTTGGTCTTGCAATTATACAATGGGCATTACAATTTGCATATTATTATAATTATGCAAATTACATTGTCTGTATCGCTGCATTGTATAATAATATTTGAGGGCTCAGTATAGGCCTATGTCATAAGGGCTTATGCAAATTACATTATTCTGAACTGATGTTGTTGAATTTCACCCTGCTCTAATCAAAGTGTTCAATCGAAGTATTTAAACAAATTGTTGAAGCCTACTACATATTGAGAGTAATCAGTTTTAACATGCTTCTTGGAATAATAACCCTAAGCCGCTAAGATAGATAATTTAAATTTTCTCTCATTTGAAGTTGTATATCGTTACCGCGACCCACAACTTCAAGTGAGTGAAAATTACTTTAGACCAAACATTTGCAAATCTTGATGTTTAAACATTCCCAATATCAATGATTTAATCGACTAATAGAACAATTGAAACGAATATAGTCATGTTCAGCTGTGTAGATATATTGAACCCCAACAGACTGTGGTATATGTATGTCATTCAGTAGCATGAGTGGACGCTATTGTACAGTGGCTTTGCATAGCTATAATGTTTACAACGTTTGTATTGTCATAAACATTGTTGTTATGCAAAAATAAAACACGTGAACAGATTGTATGAGCACTTTTTTCCCTGTTCATAGATTACTGGACGAATAAATAAATTGAGCTCTGGCATAGATGACAATATTACTAGTACAGAAACGAGCATCCTGTGAGTCAATTTTGAGCAAAAGACACAATTCTGTAATTATAGTCTGGTTACTAGTTTATAGAAATTAGTCGATCCAAGAGTATTTTAATCATTTATCAAAGATTCTTAACAAGAGTGAGTTGATTTGTTAAAACCATAGTTTTATAAAAATATAAAAAATATTACAAGAATGGCTATAACATGTATAACTAGTGTGTATAAATGCAATAGCAAAACGAATTGTTGTATATTTTTGTTTCCACTCACTTCTAGTATCCTTAAATTTTGTCTTCCAAAGTAATGTGTGAGAATATAACTTCGCCATTATCATACATATGAGGGCATAAAACGTATAAAAGAGCGAATTTATTCCAGAATGATATGAGTTTTCGTATTCGCCAACCAGCAATGTAATACTCACATTTAATATTTTTAATGTTTACGAGTGTTTGCGTCCACCACTTTCATGAAAATACACGCAGCAACCAGAGGAGTTTATTGATGTGAACTCAACCCGTATAGATAAAATACGCTATTCACTAAAACATTATATAAGACATTAACCCTTTAACCGCCGGTGCCGCATATATTCTGGTTTTTATTTTTTATTAGCACATTAGTTCCACATTTTAAATATGTTAAAGATAAAATGTGACATCAACCAGCAAGATTTGAAAAGAGTTAACCTCCATTTTGTCAAATTTGCATATTTTTCACTCACTTGAAGTTGTGGATCGCGTCAGCGAGACACAACTTCAAGTGGATGAAAATTCAAATTGAATAATTTGGCGGTTAAAGGGTTAACCATTAGGATGGTTAATCTAGGGGAGACCGGGGCACTATGGACGTCGGAGCGCCGTGAACATATGTCTTTTTAGCCAAGTGGATTGTCCAATATTGACAATGGAACCCTCTATGGAATGCTTTCGAACTGTGCTTCTTCGGCCGAAAAATACTGGTTACACCTCAAGGCATGTGTAAGCTATGGCAAAATATGTGTTTTTGATGGTAAGAAGTAAATTTTGGGGATAGCCTACACTGATTTTGTCAATACATTCAAAACTACTTGGACATTTGTTAACCCTTTCCATGCCAAATAATTTAGCCCCTGCCAATTTATACAATGCCTAATTACTCTAGCATAATGGTAATTTTGGCTAAAAAACCCCATTAAGATTCATCAGTAGGTCTATGGCGTGATGGGCCTACGCCGGGAGCTCCATTATGGGGTCACAATGGCCGACGAGGGACTCCGCCCAATCTCACCATTTAAACTCAAACTTCCTCCTCCTCCGTCGAGTCGACGGTTCCAAACAAGTCAGAAAACTCTCTCCTCTCTTATCATGTTTATTTGATTAACATACGGTAACAGCAAAGCACAACCTCCCGCGCACGGCACGTCTCAATTGACTTAGCGAGAGCGAGCTACGGCACGTCCGTAGTCGCCGAGTGTAACGCCTGAAGTGCGGGAAAAATACCAAGGCCGCACACATTGTAATTTGTGCACCCGTCACCAAGGTACGGAAACGAGGCGGTCATCCCCATCCCCCCGCGTCCAGGAGGCTGGGGATAACCGCCACATTAACTGAACGACGTCAGGATCCTACATTACCCCCGGGTGAGTGATAACGTAGGACCAAACTGACGTGTAGGAGACTGCTTCGTGCAAGTAGCGGGGTTGTAAAATATGTAACCTCTTATAACTAAGTATAGTTTGTTTTTAAAAAAAAATATAGCGAGTGTACTTACAGCGTGGGTGGTTGAAAGGGCAGCATTATACGTGAATTGTCCCATCCTCTTAACACCAACTGTCCTTTATGTATGATTCATTTGCTGCAAGCTGCGATCAACCCATTCATTTAATTAACATAATTTCTATTAGTAATTTAGCAATGAACTTGCTAAAAAAAAATGTTTTTACATTTATATATCTGTACACAATGCTGCCAGGCCTGGCATATTCATTTACAATTTAACAACATTGTTATTACGAGGTATGCGGTTGGGCCCGCCATAGATGTCGTTAGGCGCAACTATGGCGTGAACCATCTGCACGAATCGGGCAGGAGTCTGGATTATTCGTCCGACTCTAGTTTTTCGCACTGTTTGGTCGGTCGAAATTTTTTCGCGATTAGCGATATTCGCATGTTTGCTTTGTGTCGAGTCGATTGCGGCGTCAGCAGCACCCGGGGTTTTACCCCGTAGATGTAAAGGTATGCGGGAATACGTTCGTAAACCACCGCCGTTCCCGTTAGCGTGGGACACGGCGGGGGCTCGCGAATGCGGCGTTACATAAATATTTTCTCTTTTAGACAAGTTGACTTTAACATCTATTTGCTTTGGGACTGTGGCCAATTTTTTACTGCTTCTGACTGCCGTCGACTTTTTTGTGTTGACTCTCGTCCTGTTGGACGTCGGAGTGTCCGCACTACCAGGTCTAGGTTGACCCTGTGGATTCTTACTAGATGTCCTGGTAGCCGTCGACTTCCGAGGTTTGCTTGGCGTATTACGCTGTATTGTCGTACCTGTCGTAGGCTCGCACTCCATATGTGCGGGCTTAACGCGATCTAAAGAGACCGTCTCGACCTTGCATTTAACTAGGATTTTCATTACTCTGCCACTCCTCGCGACGACCTTGTATGGTCCGTCGTAAGGGGCGGTCAGAGGCGGTGCAATTGCGATTCGGCGCAAGAATACATGAGTACATGTAGCTATTTCCTTGAATTGGAAAATGTTGTGTTGTTGTGTGTCACGTGGCGGACATAGACGGAGACGCGACATGGCCACGCGTAGCTTGTCTGAATAATTCTCCAAATCAGTGTTGGCGTCGACGGTGTACTGTTTAGTAAACTCTCCTGGGAGTCTAAGGGTTGTCCCGTAAATCATCTCGGCAGCTGATCTGCCTAGTCTCTCTTTCACGGCTGAACGAACTCCTAAAAGTACAGCAGGTAACGTGATAGTCCACGGGTTCGGTGACTCGTGCGCCATAATGGCGGCTTTCAATTGACGGTGGAAACGTTCGACCATGCCATTCGACTGAGGGTGATAACTCGTGGTACGATTCCGAATAATCCCGAATTGATTACACAAACTATCCCACAATTTGGACTCGAATTGAGCGCCCCTATCAGTGGTGATAGTGGCTGGGGTACCATAACGTGCTATCCACCCGCTGAAGAAGGCATCGGCGACCGTTTCGGCTCTAATATCTACCATAGGTATAGCTTCGGGCCAACGTGTAAAACGGTAGACGCAAGTCAGTAGATATCTAAAACCATCGGCGTAAGGTAAAAGTCCGACTATGTCTACGTGGACATGATCGAATCGCTCGGTAGGTTCAGTGAACTTTCCGAAAACTGGAGTGTTGTGACGTGAAACTTTAACTGTCTGGCAACCCTTACAGGTACGACACCATCTAGCAATATCTATGTTCATGCCGTGCCATACAAATCGGGTATTAATCAAAGGTTTGGTAGCTCTATGCGATGGATGGCCTAAACCGTGCAAGTTTGAAAAAACTTTTCGGCGAAATTTCGCGGTAAGGTACGGCCGGTTGTGTCCCGTGGACACATCACACCAGATCAATTGATTATCGAACGATTTTAATAGTTTGAACTTCATAGTTGATGTAGTCGAGTGTCTCAAACGCGTGAATTCCGCGTCATTAGCTTGGTCGAGACTTAACTCTTTATAGTCTATCGCTGGTCCATCATGTATCGCTGACACTGATGGACAGCGCATCAACGACGAAATTTGTCTCTCCTTTTACATATCTAATATCGGTGGTGAATTCAGCGATGAAAGCTAAATGACGTGTTTGTCGTAGGGATGCGCGCTCAGTCACGGATGACATTACGAATGTCAACGGTTTGTGATCTGTATTAACGAAAAAATTTCGTCCTTCTAAATTGTGTCTGAAATGTTTAATTGTAGCGTATACTGCCAAAAGCTCACGATCTAACGCGCTGTAGCGTGTCTCTGCTGGGTTCAGCTTCTTGCTGAAAAATGAAAGCGGCTGCTACATACCGTTTAAAAATTGCTGCAAAACGCCACCGACGGCGACATCACTAGCGTCGCACGTGATGTTAAGCTGGGCCGTAGAATCTGGGTGCACCAGAAGCGTAGCGTTTGCCAATATCTGTTTTGACTCAGAAAATGCTGACTCTGCATTTTTATTCCACTTCAAATCGAAATTTGATTTCGATGACAGTCTGGTATGTCCTTCATTGGCAGAAGTCAGTAGATTATTGAGTGGCGTCAGCTTCGCCGCGCAATGCGGTATGAAACGGTGGTAATAATTCACCATTCCCAGATATCTACGCCCGTTGCATTTCGGGTTTAACGAAATTAACAATAGCGTCAACGGCGCGGGTAACGGCGAAATGCCTTCGGCGCAAACGTGGTGACCTAGGAAACTTAATTCAGTTGTTCCGAACTGACACTTTTCAGGACCAATGATAATTCTGTACTCCGATAGTCGAGCAAAAAGAATTCGTAGATGTTTCTTATGCGTTTTATGATCTGGGCTGGTTACCAGTAGGTCATCCAAATAAACAAAAACGAAATCAAGTCCGCGTGTAACGTGGTCTATAAATCGCTGAAACGTTTGACAGGAATTTCTTAGACCAAATGGTGTTCTAGTGAAATTAAACAAGCCAAAAGGTGTGGTAACAGCAGTCTTGTGTACGTCGGACGGTTCCACCGGAATTTGGTAATAATCCCCGACCAAGTCGATCTTCGAAAAAAATTTCGATCCGGCTAACCGCTGCGTGAAATCTTGTATATTAGGAATCGGATAACGGTCCGGTACGGTCTGTGCATTCAAACTACGGTAGTCCCCGCATGGTCTCCAATCGCCGTTTTTCTTTGGCACCATGTGAAGCGCTGAGGACCACTCACTGTCGCTGGGTTCAATGACCCCTAATTTTATCATCTTGTCAAACTCGCGTTTTGCGGTAACCAGCTTATCGGGTGCTAAACGTCGTGGTCGTGCAAAAACCGGGTGACCTTTAGTCACAATCTTGTGAGTTATACCGTGTTTAACGGTCTCACCCTTTGTCGTAGGGCGTGTCAGTTCCGGGAACTGGCCGAGGAGTTTTGTGTACTCATTCTGAACGGTATCAACTCTGTTCAATGACAGAGGTTTAATTGAAGATAGTGAAGCGGCAATGGCTAGGCCTGTACGCATGTCTCGGAGACATCTGCTTCTCAAGTCTACGAGCAAATTATAGTGGATTAAAAAATCAGCCCCGATTATGGGTTGCTACACATCTGCCACTATGAACGTCCACGGATATTCGCGCTTTAAGCCGACATCGACGACGCGTTTACAGTTGCCGTAAGTATGTATAGTACTGTTATTAGCTGCCACCAGGGGGAGACTGCCAGCGTCCGAAATCCCGTTAGCGCAAGATTTCGGCAGAACACTGACAGCTGCGCCCGTGTCGATTAAATATCTGCATTTATGTCCTTTATCTGCGACATATAATAACTTAGAGTGAGATAACTTTGGAGAACTAGCGTCCGCGGAGTCATGTCGCGTCTCAGTTATACCGCCAGATGCAAGAGTCGCTACCTTGCTCTGGCTTAGCAGTTTAAAGAAAAAGCGCAGGGGCTCCTGCACGTGCGTGCCTTATCACCGAAAGTCTGGTGAAAATAGCAGACAGGTGCATCAGCCGAAGCTAATGTCTTAGCGGCGTCATTTCTCTGTGGGTTCGGCGGCGGAACAAAAGGTCGAGCAAGTGGTTGCAAATTCGTCGGCGGACTAGGTTGGTTGCTAACAAAACCTGAGGCCTGAACATTAGGGGCAAATGCAGGCGCGTGAGCATAGTTATTTGCTCGTCCACGTCCTTTATTTCTTTTCCTCTCTGATGTAGTTACTGTTTCTAATCTCTTGATTCGCTTAGACAGATCCTCTAACAAACCAACTAGTTTGGTCGTTTCTTCGACTTTAATCTCTGCGACCCCCGGCTTACTCTCTTCGACGTCCTCTTCTGCTGCCAGTGCCCGGTCGGCCAAAACGGCCAAACTTTCGAGGGTGGCACTGTCGGGTTGAGTCGCCAAATGGGCTCTGATGGAAGCGGGCATCTGGCGTATGAACGCTTGCCGAATTACAGCCTTCCCCACCACAGCTTTGGTGCCGAAACCTGCAGTCTTCTGCAGACGCCTCAGGAAACACGAGGGAATGTCATTTCCAATCTTCTCGCCAGAGATAACTTTGTTGACCCTTTCGGGTGTGGTCAATCCTCGTCTCTCAATCAAAATCGCTTTCAGGCTGTCGTATTTGTTGGACCTGAAAGGCTGAAGTAGCACGTCCCTCACGTCCGATGCAATCTCGCCCGAAAGTGCAGCGCAGGTTAAGCTGTACCTCTCGTCATCATCATTGATCTGGTGAAGAGCGAACTGAGTCTCAATTTGGTTGAACCAGAGCTCAACATCCGAGGCGTAGAAAGTGGCGATTCTGAACTTTGGTAAGTTCGTAGCACGTCTCTGCGACTGTCTACCGAGCGGTGAAGAAGTCCTTGAGGAGTCGCTCCTAGAGTGAGAATTCACACGTCTAGCTTGAGCAATTCGAGCGAAATCAGCTTTGGGGCGTTGATATTCCTCGTCCGCCTCTCGGAATCGAACCTCATTGTCCTCACTGTCGGGATGATAATCATCTTTAGGTCTAGCACCCGAACCTTCTAGGGGCGTTGACATGAAGCCTTCACTGTCGTACTGCTTTGAAATCATGAAGTAGTGTTTTTGAAATTATCTAACTAGTGAAGCATCTGAGATAGCTGGCCTATTGGCTCTGCGTCTATCCCAAATGTGTTTAAAATGGCATGTCGTATTAACACATGCCAACTATTTTTGACGCGCCGTGCGCGGATAGGTTGTGCAATGCCGTGAAAATCAGATGAAAAATGTCTGTAATATGTTGAAGCTTAGAAGTGTAGACTGTAGAAAATGTTCATGCTATGTCGCATGTTGCGAGAAACGGGGGTTGCAGATTAGTTGAAAAAAATGCGTCGTTGAAGTTTCACCTAATTGCTGTGCACTAATTCACAAAAGGTATGTATTGATTGAAGTGAAAACTGAAGGTCTATATGAGACATAAAACGTTTTCACCTAGTCACACACATGCAAAATGGTACCGTGAAAACCGTAGGTCGAAGTGGTACATAAAAATAAAATGCCAGATACAACTATGATAAGCTATGCTAAGCTAGGATAATAGTATTTTGTAAATCGACCTGGGTGAAAAAAAATTTTTTTTCACACAAGTCGAAAAACACATTCAAATATTTGCAATGTTTCGCAATAGCGCAACTGTCAAATCGAATATTTCTGTATTTATAAAAAAATTTAAACTTCAGAAATAAACTATCGTGAGAAAATTTCGTTCTCAAACTGATAGATTAAATGTGACTGCGAAGAAAAACAGTGACATTTATGATTTAAGAATAATATCTAAAACGTGACTGACAGTAGTCTATGCTGATTAATGATAAAGTATATCATTTCGCTGAAAAATGATGTCTGTGATGAACATTCCACGTTTTTTTTTTTAAATGGTACGTTCATCACCGAGTCATTATCATAAACGTCTGAATCAATCGCTCGCATCGATTCATTGATTGACGTATAAACCGACTGTCTTCCGTGAGGTTGTTTTTATGTCGTCTGTGGTGGGTGTGTGTGTGGTGTGTTGTCGGTGCTCACAGCCTGTGCGGCAGGCAGCATGTGGCTTATAGTCTGTGACGGTAAGCTTTGGGCGGTACGTACATAGTATATAGTCAGCATCCCCGTCTCGCCTCACATTAGCATATTCATTACCTACTACGTGCCCAAATAAGGCGCTAAATAGCCTAGCACGATTACAAACACCGAAAGGCGTTTCAAAGTGAACAAAAATCTTGCACAATTAGTGGCAGAATTTGTTTTCGAAACAACTTATTTACATTTCTTCTCCCTCAATCGTTTTGAAAAAGAAAATTTATAAACAATTTAAAAAAAAATATATATATTACAATCAGTCCGTGTAAAATTTGGAACACGTGAAAAATGATCTCCATCAAATCAAAATGGCGGCCTATTTTATGCTAATGTGATGTGGCGACACAGGTTCACTGTCCAGATGCATGCCGGTTAGGGGGGGACACGTGGATGCCCACGGCGGGCGAAGAGCTAAGTTAGGGAAACCAGCGTCCAAAATGACGCACACCTACCAAATACATGTACAATATTCAGCATTCTCTGAAATAACATATGATAATATTACAAAATATTGACCTACGTTCCTGGGAATATTTTAAACAGACCAAATAAGACCGTTTATTGACATTCATTTAGGGAAACAATTTATTTTGGCCCTAAGCCTATTAAACGTTACCCGAGTCGAAGCGATATTTAAAATTTCTGTCGATTTTGTAGAAAAAAAATCGGAAAAAAATGACGAGATTTCGACTATGGACTTCAAAATCGAGTTACCCAATTATGGTAATCAACGATAAAAATTGAGTTACCGAAAATACCCACTTCCTACTCGCCTACAGTGGCATTAATAGGATGAAGGCATTAAACAAACTCTTACAATTAAAAAATGATAGACTATGTCTATGAGAATAATTTTCTGGATTCTTCTAGAGAAACCGACAAGGTCGCCATCTTGAAAAGGCGCCAAACACGTGGGATTTCGACCAAAAGTTTAGAAATTTACACCGTTTTCGACGTAAAGAAACGTGCTTCTCTTCTGATAACTCTTTCTGACTAATTTAAACTGGCATATATATAATGACCTACAGCTTTCACGTACCTTATGAAAAAAATGTGAGTGATTTTTTTCAAAAAATCCCTTAAAATTAATGAAAACTATCCTTGAAAACAGCGGTTTTCAACTGGCGTCTAGGTGAAAACACTATTGCGTAGACGATCAGTCGTCAGGGGTCACCAGTATGGCGTGATGGGCCTACGCCGGGAGCTCCATTATGGGGTCACAATGGCCGACGAGGGACTCCGCCCAATCTCACCATTTAAACTCAAACTTCCTCCTCCTCCGTCGAGTCGACGGTTCCAAACAAGTCAGAAAACTCTCTCCTCTCTTATCATGTTTATTTGATTAACATACGGTAACAGCAAAGCACAACCTCCCGCGCACGGCACGTCTCAATTGACTTAGCAAGAGCGAGCTACGGCACGTCCGTAGTCGCCGAGTGTAACGCCTGAAGTGCGGGAAAAATACCAAGGCCGCACACATTGTAATTTGTGCACCCGTCACCAAGGTACGGAAACGAGGCGGTCATCCCCATCCCCCGCGTCCAGGAGGCTGGGGATAACCGCCACATTAACTGAACGACGTCAGGATCCTACAGGTCTACTGGACATCATTCAAAGTGAACTCCCATATTTGTAGCTGTAATGTATGGTGGGACGGGTTGGGGTTGCACTTTACTGGGGTTGAAGGCAAAGGTCATGCCGAGGTCATGTCAAGGTCATATGAAGGTCAATCTCGATAAAAAATACAAAAAATACCATTTTATGTCTACCAACTTGATTTATGCGTGAGCGGAGTGTTATATATGACTGTAGTTGGATCATTCAGGGTTAAGCACTATTTCAGCAGGTGTCTTAAGTGGTATTAGAGTAATAACAGTACCCGAGCAGTGATAGGCTCCTAGCCCCTTCTGATTCCCCTTATTTTCACCTTCAGATAAATTCCCCTTCTCCAGGACTAAGTTTGAATGCCAAAAGTGACCAAATATAGTAGTGTGGAACTTCAGCTATGCCATGAATTGCAACAAATTTACATATGACTGTATGTAAAGGGTAGCATGGGTTGGAGTTCCACTATACTGAGGTAGCGTGTAAAGGTCATATCAAGGTCATATGAAGGTCAAACTCGATAAAAAAAATACAAAAAATATCAATTTTGTGCCTTCCAACGTGCTTTATGTGTGAGCTAGGTGTAATAATGACTGTATTTGAATCATTCAGGGTCAATGACCATTTCAGCAGGTGTCTCAAGTGGTTTTGGGGCAGCTAGGAGTGATATCCCCTTCGGGTTTCCTTCTCCAGTTCTGCTGTGCAATACAAAAGCACGAAATCACCATCAAAATGTTCTAAGGGCAATTAATTAAAGATAGTTGTATTTACTCCACATGTCCGTATACTGCCGTGCAAAGCCAAAAGGCAGTATCCAATTACTTTACAAGTAAGCATATAGGGGAGGGACGGGCAAAGCGAGACATTGGGCTAAGTGGGACACTAAAGTTATAATGACGTCACAATTAAAATTAGCGCGTTTAGACAAAGAAAATAGTCCCACTTGATGACGACATCTGTAATACATTCAAAGAACAACATTAGTATGGTCTATCTACGAACAAGGTATGTTGCATATGAAATGTATATTTTGATCATTTTAGTTATCAAAAAACACTTTTAGTAATGGCTAAACGCGTCAACTATATACTATACTAATTCCGACGCAGGCAAAGTGGGCCCAGGCCGACTTTGCCCTATCTACTGTCTCACTTTGCCTAAGCCTTGGGCAAAGTGGGCCATTCTGTTCATTCTTATTTATTTAACCTGCTTAATTTATATTATCCGTTACCGATTAAAAAAGCTAGCATTGCATACCACATGCATATTTCACGTCATAGGTGCACATATTTATTCTATGGACGTCAATTTATATATCTTATGTGCCGAAACAGTTGCACGGCCCGCTTTGCCCGTCCCTCCCCTACTGCAGTGGCGGATCCAGAATGTGCAAGAGGAGGCGGCGTAAGCCACATTTTGGCTGAAAAAAGGGGTGTTAGCTTCACTTTATTAAAAAACATGCATGAAAATTCAATATTTTTACCAATAATGGGGGGGGGGGCGTACGCCGGGTACGCCCTATGCTGGATCCGCCACTGTACTGCCTTTTAGATTTGTAGGACAGTATAGGCCTACTACTCATACATGTCTAAATTGATATAGGCTAGGGGGGGGGGGGCTACATTTATGCAGATCTTAGGAAATAAAACTATTGTCTATTGTCTACCGCATACCGCATGCATTTCAACAGTGTGCAGCAGTAGTAATAATGAATCTTCTTTATGATTGATACATATAGGCCTATTAAATGGAATTCTTCATACTACCACTCATTCGTGCATTTCCACAATCTCTCATTTTTCGTGCGGGACGAGATTCCGAAAGGCATAGTCGTTGCGCCACTCGGAAGCTCTCATAACACATATTCAGAACAAGAGGGCATGCCAGTGATATGAGTCAGAAGCTGAATAATGCTGAATAGTGAGCCTGCAAACTGATAAAATTTGTTTCTCACATTGAGGTGAAAATTACACGGCAACCAGAAATAGTGCAACGTGACCAGATATAGCCTATCAGACATCATATAACGACGAGACGTGCAACAGACACAGCCGTCGGGATAATTTGCACCAATGTTTGATTAATGTTGGTCCAACGTCGCAAAGGTTGGGCCAACATTAACCCAGCATCTGGTGAACGTCAGGGGCGTATCCAGGGGGGTGCTCAGGGTGCTCGAGCACCCCCCTTAATTTCCATAGTGGTAATTTTCCAACCATTAATTTTTATATACAATTAATCCACCAGTGTCCGACATGTTGGCTCCAGCACCTCCACACCTAAATATATACCCCTTCCGATTTAAAGGGCTGGTGTCTGGGATGCATCATTGGCGCCATTAACAGATTAAAGACTCAGATTAGACAATGAACTGGGCAAAACAGGGTGTTCTATTCAAATTACCTCTGTGCAAGACTGTTCAGTTCCAATGTACTTATTTTTATCGCACTTCTCGCTTATGGAACACTTTACCTTTTGTCATCCGAGGTGCTAGTAGCTTGAAGATTTTTAAAAAGAACCTGAATGAATTAAATCTCACCATGGTAAACTTATTTGATGTGAATAATCGATGTACCTGGAGCCTGGCTTGTGCTTGTGTAAATTGTCGAATATAGCGGAATATTTTGTGTCTCAAACTACCTGTGCAATTTGAATCGGCTGTGAGACGGCTATTTGAGCTGTCACCAGCCACGCATGACTAGGGACGGAGGGCTCCGTTGTCGATACTCATGTGTTGGCAGCTGACAAACCGCCCTGCCTAACTTATACTAGTGTATTGAATATATATCTATACATCTAGCACAAATGGAACCTTAAGTGATCGACCTATGAACGATAATCTGCGAATGTTGCATTGTGTTGTCTGCCTGGCTCGAATTCAGGCCGGAGACAGTCTCTGCTACTGTTCGGAGCAGACCGACATCACTCTACGAGATCACGCTTGTCATGATCTGACTTAGAGTATTACCACATGGCATGGATGGCTGTTCCCCTCAAAATTATTATTTATTTTTTCTGTTTTATTTTTAGGTTTAGTGATTTTTCAGTCGCCTTTGTTTCCAGACGAGGTGGGTCATCACGCTGAATTTCAAAGATCTCTTATCAACTGATTTACTCCTTGAGTTTGGGATTGTTTTTCCTCCAGTCTAATATTGCATATGTGGTACTACTCAGCATATTTCGGCTGCGCGACGGTAAATATGAGCTGACGTCAGTAGATAAATTCTAGGTTTATATTATTACTTTCATTTAGGGATGTATGTAGGCCTATGTTAAAATTAGGAGTGTCATCAGTTTTTACTATTTTTCCTTTACACATACCCTAGTTGTCTGTCCTTTTATATAATAAACAACTAAAGGATTTAGATGTTTTAATTAGGTTTCTACGCTTTCCAGAGTGTCCTTTTTTGCTACACTGTGTAGAGCACAGTGTAGCTATTTTATCTCTGGTTTTAGTGCGGGAAACATGACAGACAATTGTCGGTTATTTTATTTTATGTGTACATATCGCAAAATTTGTAATCTATACTATGTATGTACATTTTTAAATAGCATGTACACAAAAATATTGCTCTTTTAACCACTGGATATAATTATGATGCTGCCTTACATGATAAGTATGGCAACACCTATAGCCAGGGAACATTTGGTTTTATATTATACTGTCATGTTATTTTATTATATAATTTGTATTCACTAATATGATTGACAGGCATTGTAGAGGTCGTATTGACCTGTTCCCGTCAACCAAAGGTAATAACATGTTCAAAAAAATACCCAATTAATAATAATGATAATGTACCATTTTTGCATGTTTTTAAATAGAAGTCAAATAAATGATAGCCACATAGCCCCTATGTGGCGACAGAAGCAAATCTTTACAATGCAAATCTTTAAAATTTGACCATTCAGATCACCTAAAAGTAGGAATTTGTTGCGAATGGTTTTTTTTCTCCTGTCCACCCTCAATTAGTGTGAGATAGACATATTTTTCAAACATTCATTTTTTTTTGAAAAGAAACAGAGTAAAATATATCACTTTGTGTTAGTCTTGGCCAATAATTGAAACGTTGAGCGAAACTTGAAACAACGTTATGGAGAATACATATGCTAAGATTCATAATAATAATCATCATAGAATACCTTGAAACAACGTTGTTTCGAAGTAGATATGCTAAGATTGATAGTAATTATCATAGACTATCCTACCCTATGATAATTATAACACACCACAAGCACAATCCACAGTAGGCTATGGGGATCGCTTGAAACGGACAACGGCCTAGATTAGAGTTGGACGTGCTGCCCTCTCATTCAAGCACTTGGTGTTGCATAAAATAAAATAATAAGGACCACGGGATAAAGATTATTCCTTAATTACCATGATTCTTTCACCTGGGTGATGGCAAATTTATTTCTCAAGAGATATCATCTCTGAGACTCAGTCTTGAGAACAAATGGATAAAAAACAGGGTCGCTTTTTCAATTTCCAAAATTTAATTGTTTTAGGGCCTATTTGAATTTTTCGTATTTTCTCAGTGCAATATATAGACCTCCAGTATAGCCACTGATACGAAATAATTCAGACACAGCTGGGACTCAACAGTTTTTTTTTACCAGAGACGAAATCAAGAATACGAATTGAAAATTGGCAGTAAAGTTGTTTTAAAAATGTGGAACTACAACCAATACTAAAACAAATATCTGATATAGGCCTAACTGATGATGAACTGGAATATAACATTTGCATTAAAAAATATTCTACCATAGGGGACGGTGGCATATTATTAAGGGTTAAATGAAAATAAACTTCTCAGGAATTTTAAGTGATCATTAGTAAACGTTGTAAACATTTTAATGGTCCACAACTTTTTTCAATGACATGTTATCACTTTTAATAGATGATTCTTGAATAATTTGGCCCTACATAATTGCATACTCGGCATTCCACAAACAAGGTTGCATAATTATTTTCACAATGAGGGTGACCCAACGTTTGATTAATATTATTGTTGCTCCACCGTCTGCTACGCTGGCCAAACAATAACGCAACATTGGATCGACAGCTGTTTATTTTTATCTAGCTCATTGAATATGCCTAGTTAGTCCAGGAATTTTAGGTTTTGAAATGGAAAAAAATAACATAAAGCTGAAAATTTCAGGAAGTGTTCATTGTGTCCTCCTTTATTACCTGTACAAAGTCCCAAAGTTTCCCCTGAGCGGAACATCCTTTGTTTTGACAAAATTCAAAATGGCCACCAAGCGCCATGTTGAAGTTGTAATTCATGAACTATTTGACATATATTTTAATGTAATACCTCATTTCCACATGATTTTTATTGCTGAATTCATTTCTAAAGCTAGTAGTAACTTTTATCGTTTCGTTAAAGAATAAATCAAACATGGCTGCCATTTGATGTTTAATTGGGAGCAAGTCTATTGTCATTAGTATTTGAGATGCATATAAGATTTTAAATATCTAGACTACCAGTATGTCCCCCCTTAATACCTATAAAAAGTCCCAAGGTTTTTTCCGCAGCGGAACACAGTTTTTTGACAAAATTCGAAATGGCCGCCAAGCGCTATGTTGTAATTCCTGAACTATTAGACATATATTTTAATGTAATACCTCATTTCCACTTGATTTTTAATGCTGAGCTCATTTCTGAAGTTATTAGTACTTTTGAGGTTTCGCTAAAGAATAAATCCAAGATTAAGGTATCATTGGGAGTAATTCGAGATACATATATAAGCTTTTAAATCTATAAATTACCAGTAATTAATGACCAGTAACAAATAACTTTATATCCAAAAGAAATGCAGTACACATTTTAGTGTATTTATTTCATAATACATGATAGCCAAAACATCATATTCAATGAATAAAACAACGTTAGTCTGAGAGAGTTGTGCCATATTTTTCCTAATCATCAACCTGAATTTTATTAATTCGAGATGACTTATTGTACCCAGTTTCCATTCAGCTTGTGTACCTCGCAGACCTGCTGCATCGTAACATGCAACCAACTTTGTCAACCACACCTAATCATTTTCATTAATTTGGGAGGTGCTGCCTCAAGCTCCGTGAAAACTGGTTACAGGTTTTTATTTTAAAATTGACATCCCCAGCCTGTTGTTGGTAATCTGTTGCCATGAATTCTTGTACATTTAGATATGTCAGTGATAAATGTTATTTACTACTGCTTCAGCTGGGGTCCTTAGCAAATGTCCTAAGCAAGGGCTCACACTCGAGACCACAGGGTCATTGGCAAGGTCTCACACACAAAACTGCATTGTCCTAGGCAAAGACTCACACCCGAGCCTACATGTCCTAGACAAGGTCTCACAACCGAGCCCCCAGTGACTAGGCAATGACTCACATACGCACATGTATTGTCCATGAGCAAGGACTCACACCCGAGCCCGTAGTGTCCCAAGCACTAGCTCACACTCGAATTCACAAGGTCCTGGGCAAGGTATCACACCTGACCCTACAGGTCCTAGGCAAGGATTCACATCCGAGCCTAGAGGTCATAGGCAAGGATTATCCCAGGCGCACATGGTATTAGGCAAGGACTCACACATGGTCTCAAACCCGAGCCTTTAAGTCCTAGACAAGGATTTAGCGTGAGCCCGCATGGTCTTAGGCAAGGACTTACACTCGAGCCGCCAAGGTCCTAGGCAAGGACTAGCACCCGAGCGTCCTAGGCATGGTCTCAAACCCGAGCCTACAAGTCATAGGCAAGGTCTTACCATGAGCCCGTATGGTCTTAGACTAGGACTCACACTGGAGCCTGCAGGGTCCTAGGCAAGCACTCACACCTAGGCCCTTATGGTCCTAGGCAAGATCTCACACCTCACATGCTGGAATAAGGGTCAAATGTAAGATATCACACCCGAGCCTGCAGGATAGGCTACTAGGGAAGGTCCCATACCCTATTTATCATGTTTATATATATTTTATGCAACATTAATAGGAGCCCGAATAAGTTTGTTTGTGTTTGAAAGAACGAGGCCGTCTCGATGGCCCATGGGGTCGATCCTGCTGTGGCTCGAAACTCAGGGCTACTGAGTTCAAATCCTGGTCGGGTCGAATGCTAGTCATCGAAGTTGAGCATATACAGTGTTCCAAACTGTTCAAAGGCGTGGAGTGTGCAGTGATGTCTATGACACTATGCACTATAAAGAACCCTTGAAGTTGGTCGATAAGAGTAGGGCATAGTCCCTTGAAATAACGACACGTCTATAGATGACAGATATTTTGTAGTGTGGTTCAGCTGGGTAGGGGTATATTCTAAAACCTTATATGGGGCATATAAACGTGTAATATCAATTTATCAATAGTGATAACGGCACCAATATTGGTATGTGTATGCACCTGAGGGTACTGTGAGAACAGCAAGTTAGCCAAACCTTAAATCAAAATGATCGTGATTTTTCAATATGACCACCATAATATGTAATAATAAGCCTACCTGAATTATTTTATTAACGTTACTCATACGATTGTTTAGTTTGTATTTGATATTGTTATGTTTTAACATGTTTACAATTTCTATATTGCTACATTTTTGTTTCTATATTTTGACAAAAAATTCAGCAAACCTGTCGAACTAAAAAATAACCAGCACAAAAATAATATTGATTATTTATTATGAAAGTTATTTTAGTGCATCTAAAGACAATGGCAGTTCTTTGTTAGATAAGCCTGATTGTGTTTATGCATTATGACATAGTATTTTTCTCCATACAAAAAATTACAATGCCCGCTATTTTTTAAGATGTCTGCTATTAAACTGACCCGCTTAACATATACTTGTCAGTCACACTAAACATATGTCCGCAAAAATGCATTCCAATTTCTTGCATCCAATCTCAATCTGTTTTTTTTTCAAAACCTTTTTATATCTGATTGATGTCTGCTTTGGATGTAATTGATTTGTCTCATTAGATAAATTGATTTGTTTGTGAATTATGTTTATTGTGTCCCTGCTTCCCGTGTATCTGTTATGAATGAAGAAATCATATTATATTGAGTAATAACAGATACAAATTTACAGAAATTATTTTATTTATTAAATTTTACCTTTGAAAATATACTGAATTGTTAACAACAGGTTAAATGATGTTTAGTGCTGAAAAATATAATTAGTAGTACCAGGGACACGTTGAGCCATCTTGGTGTGGTAAGTTGTTGTGACATGCACAATGGCACAACGCACGCTGTTGTCACCGTAATAATTTCATGCATCCTAATTTATAATTATTATTATCACATGAAAGGCTGGAGCAACACCGAGGACAATTTACTGGACTAAACCACATAGCATAACCACCCTTGATTCCAGAAATATTTTTTACTGCCGCTATGTTTCCAAATAAAAAAATATGAAGACAAAAAATGACATAATTTCTAAAATTGTTCTTCTTAGTCAATGGCGGCCATTTTGAAATGTGGAATGACATAAGCTTTACAATGTTAAATCCAAAATTAAGTTTCTCGTGAAAAATTATGCAGAAAAAAAAATTACAAAGGAATATATTTGAATTTCTTCATAAGTTACAATTTCAGTATTGTATCAGGCGGCCATTTTGGATTTTTGCAAACAAAACACGAACGAGACTTTAAAACTTAAAAAGAAGACCTGAAATGAGTTCCCCGTAAGAAATTAACTGAAAAAGAGGTATTACAAAGGAATATATGTTAACTTCTTCGTATGTTACAATTTTTGAATGGCCTCTGGCGGCCATTTTGGATTTTCGCGAAAAAAAACATGTTCCGCTCCTGGGAAACTTTGGGACTTTTTACAGGTTATTAAGGATGACCATCTGAACAACTCTTGAAATTTTCAGCTTTATATTATTTTTTTCCATTTTTACCCCTGAAAATGCCTAAAATTCCTGGACTAAGTAGTTCGCACTCGCTATTAAATGAGCTAATGATCATGTTTACGTGTTTTTTTTCCATTGTGTGGTTGTGTTAGCTTAAATAGTTGGACTAGAGTATGCTAGGTTAATCTGTCATTAAGTTAAAACAGACATTTCAGCCAGTATCTCATATCTTCGTTTTACAGCAAAAATACCACGAAATCGCACTATTTCATGTTTATTTTTTCAAAATTTTGCGGAGGCATGCCCCTATAGGTCCCTGCTGTTGAATGGTTTCTTTGAAAATCTGCGCACCCCCTTTAATTTATTTCTGGATACGCTACTGAACGTCTTGTGTTTGCTGCAGAGCGTGGATGAATCGACATAGATATCAAGAAGAGTGTATTATACACTGTTGAACTGTTGAGCTGTTGCTCGCCTAGTTTTTAATGGCATTGTGATCTGGTGATTGTCATCGGTGGGATACTCCTATTAATGAACATACAGATACAGGCCAACTGTTTTAAATCACGCCAAAACATCAACACCGCCACTTTTTTGTGAATCACACCACCGAAATACGCATACACGGCATAACCAAAGGGTACTTAGCGGTTGGTACCCGCCAAACAGTCACCAGATGGCACTGTAGTATACGCCCATACTGTTTTGATGACACGGTCCGGGATTGGCATTGTAGTCAGTATTAAAATTCCCGGACCCAGTCCGGGAAAGGCATGTAAAGGGTTAAACTAAGAATTGCATAGTAACTAGCTAGTGAAGATTGTGTTTCTTTAAAGGACCCATGGCTATAATGGCAGATTCTACCTAAAGCTAGTTAAACCTACACCTGTGCCAATCGTCATGCTGGGGCACCATGGACTGTGTACCATAGTCCATTACCCGAGCAATCTCTCCCTATCGGCACGAGAGGGCCTCTATCTACGATCTCGTGGGTGGGGTGCTGGTGACAGCATGACCATCGACATGTCCCGGAGCATGGTGTCCATGGTGCCCCATAATTGCCATTAATGTCCATGAAGATCCGTCTTCTGGGATTATATATTTTTTTAAAATTCCATCATCCCTAAAATTAAGATTTCTACAATTAAATATTCATTTTTGACAATCCTCGTCGCCAATGAAACCCCGTCAATACATTCTGCACAGAATTCCACCACCGGCTCTGCCATATTTCACATCAGTAAAATATATTGTGACCATTTCTCTAAAACTGAAAATATCGGTAGTAGAGAACATTTACACCCCCTGAGGGATGTGTGTGTGCAATATGAAAACAATCCTGCAAACGCTTTCAGATATTTCGTCCGGACACTGAACTTATCATCCGCCATCAATTAAATTCAATAATGATCTCAAAATCGAAGGTAAAAAATTAGGTCAAAGGTCATAACCCCCAAAAGGCATATCTACACAATATGACAATATTCCCCGCGAGATAAAATCCAAAACTGGGTCAAGAGCTTTCTCCATATCTGGCCCAGCCTGTGCCCATACGTAGGCTAATGCCCAAACAATTTTAACATTCCGGAAATTACTTAAATCCCATATATTTATTCTGGCTTTCCCACCCTAGAGTCCTCGATAGCCCGGTGTAGCCCTTCCAGCGTACCTCCCCCTTTCAGCATACCGAGGGGGTACGTTGAAACTAGTTTCAGCTTACCGGGGAATACGTTGAAACTAGTTTCAGCGTACTCTCGGTAATCTGAAACTATAAAAAGGCCAGTTTCAAGTTACCTCCCCTACAATATAGGTTCTTTAGAATGAACTCTTCAGTTCTATTACCATGCAACCCCAGAAGAACCCTTGCAGGGTTCTCCTGGGGCTGCATGGTAATAGTACTGAATGGTTCTTTTCAAAGAACCTATATCGTTTAGAGTGTATAGTTTCAAATTACCCCCAGGGTACGTTGAAACTAGTTTCAGCGTACCGGGGAGTACGTTGAAACCTGGTTCAGCGTACCGGGGAGTACGTTTAAACTAGTTTCAAAGTACCCCGGTATTTTGAAACTAGAAAAAACACCTTTTATCCCCCCATTTCTAGGGCCTAGTTTCAGCGTACCGGGGAGTACGTTGAAACCTGGTTCAGCGTACCGGGGAGTATGTTTAAACTAGTTTCAAAGTACCCCGGTATTCTGAAACTAGAAAAAACATTTTTTATCCCCCCATGCATTTCTAGGGCCTAGTAACACACCAAATATGATTATTGCTGATTTTTTAAGTACCGGTACCGCTAGACCTAGATTAAAGTATATTTTGTGTTGAGTACGCATGGTGGGCCCACTCACATGCGCAACATGGTCAACATGGGGCGCCGCCATGTATATGTTATGGTTCAGTTAATCAAACGACCAAACTGCTGTGAATTAAAAATAGTTCATACAAATCTATACGTTCAAAAAAGTGATCAAAATCTAGCAGACTTCAGCTTATTTATCATGTATTATTGTCTAGGCACATAAATAATATGAATATTGCATCAATTTGAAAAAAAACTATAATGGGTCTAGCTCTGGTTCCAACGTTACCGATTCTGTGCGTTCGATTTTTATGCGCCGGAAATGTGGTTGTGATGTCATACATGACTGGCATTGTATATTTTGTAAGCAGGCGTGCAAGGTGGGCCTTATGCGAATCATCTGCATTACTCCATAGGCTCCCTCGTTATCTGGATTAACCTCTTTTAAAGGTCAATTCGTTGTTTTTTTATCACTAAAAATGATTATGCAGTCTTACGAAAATAGACCGTTTGGCACCAATCTTTAAAACAGACTGAAACATGGCCAACGTCGATAGATATTAATGACAATGGCAGCGCGAGACTATTTTTTTCGTCAGCTCACCCCAGAGATCATAAGGTTACATGGAGATTGAAGTGTTCCCAGACATCATGCTAATAACATTTTCTTATATACTAGTTGCCATATAAATCAAAATTGATATATGGAGATTTACGTGTTTCCAGACATCGAGCAAATAGTTTTTTATGTTAATTTCCATGGGATTTAATGGGGTAATATGAAGAATAAAGTGTTTTGACTTTCGAGACCTTGTGCTAACAACTTTCTAGTTAGTTGACATAGAAATTAAAGGGTTTTATGAAGATTAAAGTGTTCTCGAACCTCTTGTTAAAATATTATTTCTCGTTAGTTGGCCCAGAGATGAAAGGGTCATACCTATAAATATTAAAGTGTCTTTGAAAATGTTCCAATTCCATATAATTAAAAAAAATTAGGCCTATTGTTATCAATAAAAGTTAACCAGTAAAATTGAGGGGGTTATTTGAAACTAGAGTGGGTAACTTAATACTAGTTTCAGATCACCCCCGGGGGGTAACCTGAACAGGGGTGTAATCTGAAACTGTTACAACGGGTCCCTGCTGACGAACCTTTTTTGATCTGGATTATGACACATGATCATGCGAAAGATTTGCGCGCCTCTGAGCTCGGTGTACTGAGACAGGCGCCATGGAAGTTGTATTGATTGATTGGCTGATTGACTTAACCCTTTGAAGGGACTCAATCAGGCTTAAATCATTAAAACAAATTGTGATTTTATTTTGGCTTCTTAATATGACCATGATGTAAAAATGTTGTGCTGCGCATTAACCAGCTAGGCTAGATGTAGAGAAGAAATTCACGTATTATTTTGGACATGCATGTCCAAAATAGGAAATCGTGAATTTCATCTCTATACATAGACATGTATATGTCGAAAAAATGGAGCACACAATACCTCGTTAAGTTGTGATTTTGACTAGATGATCTAATTCTGGTAGGTTGCTAATGATTATTGTTTTGCTACTTGTATTGTTCAAGGTGAAGAAAATCGATTGAACTTTTTAAATAGTGTCCTTTTTAATGAGGAATTACAAGGAATAGCAAATGCGGAGGCGCTAAAAGGCAGTGAAGAGGCCTTAACGGGCAATGTGGAGGCGTTAAATGACGACGAATAGGCGTTCAAGTTCGACTGGATGTATTATAAGGTGGTGGAGGGGCATTGAAGGGCGACGAGGAAGCAGTAAAGAGTGACGCAGATGCGTTAAAGAGAGATCGGGTGCGTTAACGGGCGACATAAAAAACATTAAAGTGGATGGGAAGTGTTGATTTTCTAGTCAACATTAAACCAAGATATTACATTACCAATCACCAAATGAATCACCACAAATGGATTTTCTATTCAAAATCACATAAAAAATAAGTATTACACTTGCTGCTATTTGTATTTATTAAAAATAATATTTTTAGAAATTTGACCTTGGAATTCACCTTTTGACCTTGAAGGTCACCTTGAATCACAAACATAGTACCATAAATGGATTTTCCAGTCGAAATCCCATAAAAATGAGGAATTACAGTCATGTTCCTAGTTTTGTTTGGTAGAAATCATTATTTTCGATTACTTAACCTTGAAATTGACTTTTTGACATTCAATATGACCTTGAATCATGAAAGTAATTGAATGGATATTTTAGTCAAAATTACACGAAAAAGACATATTGCACTTGTTCCTACGTTTATGATTTTGCTAATTGAGACATTGCAAATATATATGTCACCAAAAATATAAGTTCATGAATTATGTTTATGTAAAACAATCACAAAAAATATAATTTTTGTGTTGAAATATTGTTGAAATCGAATTCCTCGTCCCCCGAAACATATATTTAGACACATTAAGGACATTTCTATGATAATTTAAGCCCACGATATGTAAAATCAGCGGCCATCTTGGACGCCAACTTGAATTTATCAAAAGGCCCAGCGTAGATTCTTGGGGACTTAGTATGATGTAGGGGATCGTTTCTGAATATTTCCTGAAATTTTCAGCTTGTTATGAATTTGTTCATATACGAAACCTAATACTCTTGGCCTATAATACATTTATCATGTTTATCAGTTTATGGTGATATCAAATTGAAATATAGCCCATTAGTCGCCACGATTATTACAAAAATAATAAAATTGTCCAGCTAGTTCCTGTATACAGGTATAGAACGCTGGCCATTAACAGATTAAGCAGTTAAGCGGCTATGGACAGTAAAGGCAAGGTACATTTTGTATTACCATTTTGCTGAGTGCATGTAATGCGGGATATTGCTATCATAACCTGATAACCCGTTAAGTCCTAGCTAAACTACTCTCGACTGTTTTAACGCTTAATCTGCTAAATTAATTTTAATCAATTTTCACCCACTTGAAGTTGTGTCCCGCTACCACGACCCACAACTTCAAGTGGTTGATAATTAGGCATAGGCCTACTTCTTTAATTTGAGGCCAAACATAATTTGCAAATACTGATGTTAGTGTTCTTTGATATATACCTTTACCTTATATTTAACATTGTTCATATGACAGCATCTTGTCTACTACCTGCGTATGCAACCTATCGCAATGTTCAGTTGATGGACTCGCTGCTGTCATATTTCAGTTCTAAACGCCACATTGTCTTTAGTGAACCAGTTATAACTGTTTCATACTGTCACAGTACATTTTTTCTTGCCCTGACTTCCACTTAAATGGATCTACACTGACTTGAGTCGAAATTGCATTATAAAATATGTTTATACAAAAAACATTGATGTTAGAACACACATTTCGTTCCCAATAATAGTGATTTGATCGACTAATATAATAAAATACGTCAAACACGACAATAGTCGTGATCAGCAGAATAAGAGCTAAACAGTAACCTAGTAACAGTAACAGTTTATTGGACCAAAGGCACTACAATTAAAATGCCTATTAGGCTACAGTAAATATACATATAATGCGGGGTGTGATGTATTATCAGATTATCGAGGCGACATCAGTCCAATGCTAAAGTTGTCCTTAAAATAAAGGCATGGTGCGAATACATTGCTAATTTTCTTAAAATACATTTGTTATTAGTTGTAACCAGATGTATCAATGTATCCATATTAGAACGTACAAAATAATATTTCTTAATAAATTGTTTTCTCAATTCTATATAAACAGGGCAAAATAATAATAAATGATACTCATCTTCTAAATCCTGCCTTTGACATAAGTTACACAATCGTTCGTCATATGGCAATTACCGGGGTTTGGCCCAACTACTAGTTTCCACCATAAGTTGGTGATTTTTAGTTATAAAATATATTAACACTTGGCGATATTTGTAGCTGCTTGATCATATATCGATAAAATAACGTTTTATTACTGTTATGTAAATTATTATGAAAATCTTGTATATACATATCTCTGGCACGTAAACATGGTGAACGAAATTGATTTAAAAAGCATTAACATCACAAACTCCTCGGCTAAACCATACTTCTCCAATTCCATATGTAAATACATGTAGTGAATCTCCGACTTTACGCACCCAGCTTACTGTATAGTTCCATCCGTAATAATAGTACTTAACTGAACGTTTTTAACCAATACTTAGTAATTTTACAAAGTCTTAGAACCATAAATGGTACATGACCCAGTTCTCCATATATCATTTCATTCAGTGTGGTCCTCTTAACCTTTAAAACGGTTTTACAACAATATTTATGAACTTGTTCAATTGCCTTAACGGGATAAAAACCCCAAAGCTCGCAGCGTACATTAAAATTGGCAATACTAATTTATCAAAAAGATCACATTTTATTACCGGATCATTATTCAACAATTGTTTTATTTTTCTTTTTTTTAACAAAACAACGCTTTCCTGCCTTGTTGTGCTAAAACTGACTGGGTTTCCGAGAAAGAGCCAGTATACGAGAACACTATTCCCAGATAATGTATTTACTATTTCAATAGGATTTTCATTATGAAACCATGTATAAGAAATTGTACCACGCTTTCTAAATATCATATTTTTTTATATATACATGTATTTAAAGTGGGTATCTCGAAAACCCCGTTGACCCCCTCGCCCCTCTACCCACGACCCACGACCCTCGACCCTCGACTTAATTTTAAAACAGTTTTTGTTTGTTTATATAATTATAACTTGTGTATACTAATAACATTCGGGAAATTTATATAGGCCTACTGTGATGCTAATCTGGCTATCAAGTGATGTCGGCTGACCGTCTGCTACGCTGGTCCAGCTTTCACCCGACGTTGGTTTAATGTCTCTTGTTTAATGGGTGGCCATCGATTATAGTTTTATCAATGCGCGTAGGCCTACAGCTGGCCAAACACATTTTAATGTTGGTTCACTGTTTACGACGCTTGTCTAACTTTAACTGTTATGTATATTAACCCAAGCATGGGTTTGAATGCCTCTTGTTTTTTTGGTGCGCAAAAAAAAACAACACTTGCAGTCATCAGGTCATATCACCCGGCATGTCACTCGCCAGCTTCATTCAGTCACACGCTTTGGCACCGGCATCGCAAGCGGTGGGCCAGCGTTACAGACGTTGGGCCAGCAATAATCCATTATTGGCTCAATGCTTAGTGTTTACTGTGCTTAGCTATCATTGGACTGGACCACTGTTGGGCCAGCGTTAATGTAGGACAGTGGTGGGACTCAGATGGCAATCTATTATACGCCTAATCAAGTGCCCGCGTATATTGCGTATCGTGCCTCTCCACAAAATATACATGAGGCGTTCAGCCAATGTAAGGCCAGCGTCGCAGACGGTGAGCCAACATCGACCTGATATTGTTTCCCGAACTTTATAAATAGACTATCCAAAAAAAAACAATAAAAAAATTAAAGTCGAGGGACGTGGGTCGTGGGTCGAGGGGCGAGGGGGTCGAGGGGGTTTTCGAGATATCCATTTAAAGTACAATCTAGTATACAGGTATAATACCTATACAGAGAATCGAGGGCAGACTGTAATCAGGTAATTCCTGTGCCGATTCTGAGAGTAAAACACCATCATCAGCGTAGAACAATATAAACAATTTAACAATTGCTAAGTCAATACCATTCGAACCAGTTCGTCTAAGATGTTCCTCAATATCACTCACAAATGTTGCAAATAAAAATGGTGAGAGGCTCTCTTCCTGTCTAACCCAAGGATACAGTCAAACGATTTGGTTACAGAACTTGCAATCAACCCTTTAACCGCCAAATTATTCAATCTGAATTTTCACCCACTTAAAGTTGTGTCTCGCTGACGCGATCCACAACTTCAAGTGAGTGGAAATTATTCAGATTTGACAATATGGAGGTCAACACATTTTACATATTGCTGATTGATGTCACATTTTATCTTTACCAATGTTTAAAACGTGGTACTTAATGTGCTAATAAAAATGAAAACCCGAGTATATGCGGCACCGGCGGTTAAAGGGTTAAATGAAGGTAAATGATGTTTCGCAATAATAATGTTTTCAGTACAATTTACAAAATGAACCGATGCATATCAGGGTTACAAATGCAGCATAAATTGCAGATTGAAACAGGTCTAGTTTTTAACCCCTTAAGTGCTAAGCACGATTAAAATCGTTTGTAAGTCATTTAACCCTTTCCATCCTGAATTAACCATAGTCATCTTCATCCACTACAAGCCGCAAATTGCTGCCGCAATTCTCGACTTGTAGTGGATGAAGATGACCTTGTAGTGAATGAAGATGACTTGATGTGGTTTAAAAATTAAAGAAAATTACCATGTAGTGTTAAACAAGTTTCATGGAAATTTTCGGTCTAAAACCTCAGTTTTAGGAAAATTAAGTATGTTTTCAGGGATGTAAAACGATGCTTTAATGCATCGTGGGGGCTTAAAGGGTTAATAGCCAAATCACTATTAGTGGGAATGCAATAAGTGTTTAAACATAAAGATTTATCCATTTTTGGTCAGAAAATATACACACATGCGTAATTTTCCCCCATTCGAAAATTGTGGATCGCGGTAGCGAGACACAGCTTCAAGTGGGTGCAAATTTAAGTGATATGACTTAGCGCTTTAAGAGTGTAATACAAGAGCTTTTTTATTGTACTAAAACTGGAACGCCAAAATTAGTTATAAATTTTAACTATATTGGCTTTTAGTCTGTTTAAATCACTGTGGTTATTTGAAACGAAATGTATATGAAAATCAAATACATATAATCTTGCTAATGTAAAGCAGAGACAGCATTTTGTAATTAATTTTACAAATATATGCGGGCTCCATATGTAGAACATGGCCTGACGACACTAGTTTGTTTTTAATTAGAAAACAAATTACCACTATGTGGATATTCAGTTAGCAAATATGGTATTATTTTCCAATTTACAATAAATGTGGGTTGATGTTCTTATTCAGTGATATTGTAATGTATTCACTATAAAAAGAAGACGATACCATCCTATACGAGTCGCTGGCACAGTGTTGGTTTAATGTTGGGCCAGCGTAGCGGACGATGGGTCAACATTAAACCAGGACTGATTCAAAGGATCCTGTTGATTGGGACAAGTCGAGACAATAATGTATTATTTTGGAGACACAAGATCATGGTGACACCACGAAATCATTGTATTGTCACTGACGTTTAAAATACACCCGTGACGTCAGTCTATTGTTAAAACAGTAGATTCGGATCTACGAATCTACTGCTATTGGGTACTGGTCAGGTCGGGCACAATGTACGGGTGTAACCACGACACTGCATGTCTAATATTTCATGGTTTAGCCATACTGACAATGAAATTGAGCTTTTCTCTATCAAATCTTGGAACATCTGCACATATTCTGTGTATTTTAAGTCGAAGAAAAAACTCAATTACAATATATTCGTAAATCCGAATATACTCGGCGCTCCGCGCCTCATACATTCGTATCTACGAATCTATCGAATTTCGTTCTTTCTCCTTGACGGACCGTGTTACTCTAATGAGCTTCCGTACGAATACATGCTGGCGCTCGTGAGAGTGACGAAGCCACCAGTTGGCAAACATTCGCCCGGCCAGACCCCTGGTTAAGGACCGTGAACACTTGAAAATTAATAGCGCTACAATAATATGTAAATTATTTCCGTAATAATATCAACCTACCTTTACATGGATGTATACTTTTGCTTGCAAGAAAGAGGGTGATCCTAATGTTACTTATGTCATGTTTCCATTGTTTTAGCACACATATTATATGCTAAGTGACTGGTGTTGTGACATATGTTGTATTGAAGTAGACTGTTTGTATGTATTGTGACCGGTGTACATCCTGTAAGTATAATTACAGTAGTCAGTAGGCCTACCAACATTAATGTCATCCTGGTCTTTACGAGTGAATGCCTCCATGCGTGACATAAATTTGTATACATACGTATACTGCCGAGCAATACCAAAATTCAGTATCTGCTTACTTTGCAAGTAAGCAAATACTGCCTTTTGGCTTTGAGCAGTAACTACATGTACATGTCAAAGGTTACTTCCTCTACCTTTTATTTACACACATATACATGAAGGCACATATTTGTATTGGTCTGTATAGCATGTACCCAAGAAATACGGGACATTGACACTGTGCTGGTTCAATGTTGGGCCAGCGTCGCAGACGATGCTCCAACATTAAACCAATATAGGGACGATGTTATGTGCTTGTTGGGTAATCCATGCTCTCCCAATGTTGGATTAATGTTGGGCCAGCATTAGCTCAGCAATGGGTCAATGTTTCGAGTTTGCTGGAATTCCAACTTTTAAAACTTTTGGGGATTTTTTCTCAAAATTGTTTATCCTACAAATATTTTCTTGAAAAAAATAGACAAAAGTCAATCTCAAAATTGTTTATCCTACAAATAATTTCTTGAAAAAAATAGACAAAAGTCAGTCAGAAAATTGTAAAAACGTGTACGCCTAATGTTTGTGATTGTGTTTAACATTACTTTTTTTGTCAAATGTGTCCGTAACTGCTATGTACGTGGGCTTTATTAGATCATGTAGTGGATATTTAATGAGGACAGGAAGTCTATGCAGATTTATCGAACATAATAATACAATGCTGAGAATGTATGCATGTTATCATGGTTATGAGAATGTAGGCCTATGCATGTAAAAGTTGATGATTAATAACCATGATAACAGATGTAATATTTTGCTATCAAAACGGAAACCGGATATGACGATTTAAACAGGTTATTTTTATTAGGAAAATAATTTTTAAAATCAAATTTAAATATTAAAACGATACTTGAATATTATTTAAGCAGCAATGTAAGTTTAGAACTAACATTATAATCATAATGTAAAGCCATGATACCTGTAGTGAATAAATAAATGATACACCACGAATAGTATGAATGAATGAATGAATGAATGAATGAATGAATGAATGAATGAATGAATGAATGAATGAATGAATGAATGAATGAATGAATGAATGAATGAATGAATGAATGAATGAATGATCATGTTTGCTGGGGATTGATTTTAATAGTTGTGAAAAGTGAAGAGAAAAAACTCATCATTAGAAAGAAGTGAGAAAAATGTGATGACCCATCTGCACAACATTAGAAAATGAGATATAAAAGATTTTGAAAGGTTTTATTGACCGCTCACATGTCAGCTTTAACATGTTGGTCATTTGATTTATTTAGTCTTTTATACTTTTTTAATGCGGCGTTAATCGGTTGTATTTTCGGTTGTCATTATCCCATGCATTTAAACTGTATGTGTGTCAGGGATGGGGTAATAGTAAAAGGTAATAGTAATAGGTAACGGGGGCAATTTCACTGTAATAGTAATAGTAATAGATCGCGAAAAAATGAAAGTATTAGTGATAGTAATAGATGGCAAAGTAATAGATAATAGTATATTACTTTTATATTACACTATTCTATTTTCGTTTGATTATTCACATCAATTTAACCCAAGTCTTAATCTTAAAATATGTATTTATTTAATAATTTGTCAGTTCAAAGGCGTAATTATAACATGATGATTTGTAGTTCTATTGACGCCCACAGTGATGCACATTCCAAACACCGTCCTTGAAACAACATCTCATGTTTGCTGGGAGGCGAGTCAGTTGCTGGCATTATATTTGTTTATAGAGCTCAATGTCTGAAGAACAACGCACTTTAATTACCGTTATCGATGGTCAATGAAGCGCGACTTAAAATCTCAATGCCTAAGCAGTATCACAACAAGTCATTGTCAGGCCCCTTGATCAAACACCTCTGATCTTTTGACCCTGATGGTCAGCCCAGGAAACACGGAGCCTTCTCCTCTTGCTGTTTAAATGTTGGGCCAGCGTCGAAGACGGTGGGCAACATTGAAATAGCATTGGGTGAATGTCCCGTGTTTGCTGGGAAGGCAAATGTACGGTGTACAGACAGTGTTATGACTGCGATAATCTCCGGTTGGCGAAACTTAACTAGAAGAGTCTAGTTTTTTTTGTAAAATAAAACTGGATATGTCTCCCCTCCAGCAGCGTAACCATTAGGGTTGATAGCTATTAGGTGTTGTGTCAATGGCTTTTGTAATTAATGTTACTGAATAGCTCCTTTACTCTGGACAGTAGACAGGTAGAGACTATGTATTTGATGGGTTTTTATATCTACAGCATCCTCCCCCGCAAGGTTCGCTACTCCTGAGACCTCGCTGTGTCAAGAATTGCTGCCGGGAAGATGATCTACAGTAACTAAATCGTCTTTATGCTCAATCAGTTGGACAACAGTTTTAATATCTTCACACCCGGTGATGTGCAAAACACAAATGTGGACTGTCAACACTCCCAGCAAACACGAGACATTGACCCAATGCTAGGACCAATTCTGGCCCACCGTCTGTGATGCTGGCCCAGCATAAAACCAGCACTGGTCCAACGTCTCGTGTTTGCTGGGCTGCGGGTGAGGCAGTGCAAGCCAACACCGACCCAATGTCTGGTAAATGTTGGGCCAGCGTCGCCGGTGCTGGCTAGTATCCATTCAACCGTTGTCAGTAGGCCTACTTCATGCTGGCTGTAATACCCCCACGATGCTTTGAACAAAAGCTGGGTTAATGTTGCCCGCTTCGAGAAGTTGGGCCAACAATAGCCCGACATTGGGTCAACGTTTCGTGTTTGACCGCCTGCATGATAGACAGAAAGAATAGAACGCACAGACAAAAAACTGATGTGACATAAAAATGAGGGTGAGAAGTAGAATATATATGTCTCCCCCCTCTGTGTACAGAGGGGAGACATAATTAACCCTAACGCCCTTAGAAAGCACAATAGACTACGCCAAAACAAATTTTAATATGTTTTTAATTACAAACATATCATTTCATATAAAGAACCATTAAATATTTTATCGCACTATGCTTAGCGATCGTAAAATAAACATGTAATATCCTGGCTATCTGGATCTGTAGATAGCCCTAACTAACATTCACGCACATTGTTATCATGGCTAACATGTCTAGAATAACATTGTGCGGCAAAGCTAACGTTTAGTGTCTAGATATCATGTTACATGAACAAATGCCAACTATACATTAAATTAATACATTTTTTTCAATTTGTATTAAACAGTCTCAAAATTGATATGATTTGATATTTGTTATTATAAAATGTACATGGGAAATAGAAGAATAGCTCGTTATCTCTTTGGAAATGGTGACAAAAAGTTATTGTAATAGTAATAAATGGTAGAGTAATAATAATAGTGATATAACTCAAAGACTAATAGTAATAGAAGAATTTCAAAGTAATAGTAATAGATTGCATGTAATATATCACATGCCTGATGTGTGTGCACCAAGGAATGGGATCGGCTGCAGCGGATTCGAACCCGGTACCACCAGGTTCAAAGTCAACCACGCTACCAGTGAGCTATCCTGAAGATATAGCTATATTGTGAAAGAGAATAAAAATAATGAATGTGTAATTTCAGACTTGCAAACCATTGGGATTTTTTGCATCGAAGTAGGGGGGGGGTACCATTCAATCTCCAGAGGGGAGGGGGGGGCTGAAGTATTTTTGAAATAAATGATTCCGAGCGGACTCTGCTTGTAATAAATATCTTACTTCAAGAACTGGTCTATATAAACATGTGATAAAATTAAAAATTTTGAGCGCGCCGCTGAGCCGGGTTTGAAGAAATAATTTGTCCGCGCCAAAAACTACACCCCCCCAGAGATTGAATGGTGGCCCCCTATAGCAATTTAAAACATTTGAAAAGACGATTGTTATGGTTAAAGATGTTAATTAGCCCATGCAGTTTTGGTGCTCTCATCATTGCACAAAAATACAATTACAATAAAGACAGGTTCTTGACGTGTGGTCAGTGTAGCCGCCCAGATTAACCCCCCCCCCCCCTCCCTCCCCCACTGAACTATACCCAGTACATTCTGGACTATACCCGGGCATAATCTGGGATATGGGCTACCCTGGGGTAAAGTCTTTGAGCTCCCAGACTATACCTAGGGTATAGTCCAGATTATACCTGGGTATAGTCCAGTCAGGGGGGAGGGGGGATCTGGGCGATTACACCTGGCTTCAGACTTTATTGAAGGGAATAATATGATAATGATTGCCATGAATGTCATCAGGTCATGCCTATGTCTGTATACAAGCAATAGTGTAGGCCTATAACGATACGTAGATGTGTACACACATAGGTGTGCTGTATTAGCCTGATAATAGAGGTAGCGGCGACCACATGTCACACCTGAACCATGGACAAAGTTATCATGTTTGAACAGTGTTTTTATATTTGTATCGAAGCAAAGCGACGTGGTGTAGTGCACCCTTATTGTGGCTAAGTGTTGCACATTCAATAGTATCATGGGTAGGTCTCAAATAACGTAGACAATCTGCTAAATCTGATAATTGGATTATTTTACCCCAGGTACAGTAAAAATGTTTACATGTTTGGTTTACGTGTTGTGCCATATTTGTTCTTATAAACCCCACACCCTCGACCTGAAAATCCGAAGGGGTTTATTTAATTACTTTATGTAATTAAAGCGACACAATCAGGTTAAAATCATAAAAAAATCAGTATTTTTATTTTGGCTTTTTAATATGGCCATAACATGTAAACACGGACATAGACCAGACTAGAATTGCGTTTAGTATTTTATACTGTGGGCTGCTGTGGCAACGAAGAAATTATTCTGCAGAAAGCCCCATTTATCAGTTATTCCATATTTGCCTATTTTAAACATGTATGTCCGATATTAAACTTCATCCTTATGTGTCGCTTAACTGGCAAATGCGCAACACACAAAAAAAAACGTAATTCTGATCCATAGACATGTTGACAACTCGGATTTAATTAGGCCTACTTAAACCCCCTCGGATTCGAAGGTGTGGGTTGTGGGTCGTGTCGGTTTAGGAGCTAACCGTCTATGCCTTCGGTCTATGTTACCTAGCTAACATCATTGGGAAGTAACACAGGCGAAAATGTGGGGTGGGTGTGAGTAATCATATGTGACGTGCCATATCAAAACCAGTTCTATGTCGAAAAATCTAGAAAATTAGTTAGTAAGTGGCGTTTGAGGAGCCAGCGCTCAGGTTTTGAATGCACCAAAATTTATAAATATATCTCAGTTATTTAGGAATTCATCGATAAAACAAGATTTGGAAACTTAAGCCCTATATCCATGATATCATGTATACATCGCAAAATGTTGAGAAAATGACCTACAAAGTTTAAATTTAATTGATAAATGGTTTAAATAGTTCAAATTAAATTATTTTTTATATAATAAATAAAACTAGAGTATCTTCAATATTTTGTACATGTATTGCTTTGAAGTTGTATTTTCGATCAGCGTTAAAAAAGAAATTAGCAAAAATGGCCATAACTCAAAATCTAAAGCTCCGACATAGGTCGGGTGCCGATGTGGCACGTCACATATAACATGTATAATGGCAAATCATGGAAATGATCGAGTTGGCTATGACAAATCATGGAGATGATTGAGTGGGTTATGGTAAATCATGGAGATGATTGAGTGGGCTGTGGAAAATCTTGGGAGATGATTGAGTGAGCTATGGCAAATCATAGAGATGATTGCGTGGGTAATCAGGTAATGGAAAATCATGGAGATGATTGAGTTGGCTATGGAAAATCATAGAAATGATTGAGTGGGTTATGGCAAATCATTGAGATGATCAAGTGGGTTATGGAAAATATGGAGATTATTTAGTGGGTTACGGCAAATCATGGAGATGATTGAGTGGGCTATGGCAAATCATAGATATGATTGAGTGGGTTATGGCAAATCATGGAGATGATTGAGTGGCCTACGGAAAATCATGCAGATGATTGAGTTGGCTATGGCAAATCATGGAGATTATCGAGTTGGTTATGTCAAATCATGGAGATGATTGAGTGGGATATGGAAAATAATAGAGAAGATTTAGTGGGTTATGGCAAATCATGGAGATGATTGAATGGGTTATGGCAAATCATGGGAATGATTGAGTGGGTTATGGCAAATCATGGAGATGATTGAGTGGGATATGGAAAATAATGGAAATGCTTTAGTGGGTTATAGGAAATCATGGAGATGATTGAATGGGTTATGGCAAATCAGAGGAATGATTGAGTGGGTTATGGCAAATCATGGAGATGATTGAGTGGGTTATGGCAAATCAGAGGAATGATTGAGTGGGTTATGGCAAATCATGGAGATGATTGAGTGGGTTATGTCAAATCATGGAGCCTACCCGGTAATGGGCTTATTTTTCACAGATAATTTACACATGCAACAATATTATTGTTCAATGAACACAACAATTCAGTTGTAACGATTTTGTGTTGCAGTTCGTATAAGAGCCTATGTGAGGTATGGAATGCTACTGCTGCTCCTGCTGATCTTAGGATGGTGGGTAGTTACTTGGCTGATGATGGCTGACCCTAGAATAGGCCTGCAACAGATGAACGAGGCTGTGATTAAACTCCCTTTTAATGATCCAAGGCCACAAGAAAGGAAAATAACAAATGAGTTGTTTAGAAAGAAGAACAACTCATTCAGCAACGTGCATAAACCCCTTGACAACGAATCAGTTATTACAGTCAGCAAAACTGAGAAGAACTACACTAATATTGAAGAAAACAACAAACAAACTCAGAGTGACAAGCCAGTAATTGCTCACGGTGGCAGAGGTCATGAACCACCTGCACCAGTTGCTGAGCAGGATCTTGAAAGTAGTAATAATGCGGAGCTACAGCGAATGCTACACGAAGCTGCAGATGAAAACAATACTGTGATTTTATCTATCAACGACGCTGGGCATTCTGATTTTGCCGATAATTTCTATAACACCTCTATTGTCACACATGGACTACACAATTTTCTACTTGTGAACCTTGACGTCGTGTCGATGGCGCGATGTAAAAAACTTCCCGTATTCTGTTATTTTGACCCTGGTCTGCTCCATATCATTCACGGATACATCAATGACGCACAAGGGGCTTCTGATTTTGGATCCGATATATATTTCCATCGAACAAATTTAAAGACGTGGCTTGTTCTTCAGGCATTAAAATTAAATTTCACATTGCTTCTTTGTGATTTAGATGTGATATTGTTTCGTAATCCTTTTAGTTATTTTACATGTTCTGACTGTGATATTCATATACAGATGGATCGTACACAATATAATACGGGATTTGTGTACGTGCAACCAACATTCGCCAGTATCCAACTGTACACAACTGCTTGGCAACAATACCAGCGGTACCACAAGTCACATGACCAAGCTTACATTAATATGGCCGCCAGAATTCTTGCGCAAAGCAACCAAACAATTAAAATACACGAATTGTCCTCCAAACTTTTTCCATGTGGAATTTATTATTTTGAGCAAGTAGGCAGATATTTTAATAACAAACCACCCTGCCCAGAGTGTGTCATAACGCATAACAATTATATAGGTACAGTGTCAGCAAAAATATATCGTTTTAAAGAAAATCATATGTGGACTATCGACACAAATGGATACTACTCAGATGCGCATAGAAAATATCTGACGTATGATAATCCTCATGATTTTGGTTCCGAGACGTGGAATGAAGAAATACAGGCTCTGAAGAATGCTTTATTGCTTGGTAAGCTATTAAACAGGACGGTGATTTTACCCACATTTCGCTGCTGTGATTGTAACATCAAGAAATGTGAGCTTCCAAGATTCCGTTGCTCATTACTATCATCACTTAAAATCAAAGCTCTCGACGGACATTTCTCAAATGCATACAGAGAGCATTCATTTCTTGAGAATCAACAAGTTCCTTCTTCACTCCTCAAATCCATATCAGAGACTGTTTTTTTAAATACGTCTTCCCCAGCCTACCGACTCACCAACACAACATCAATTAAAAACGTGATTAATGTTAATAATTCTACTTTACTGCAAGATATAACTCATGAAATGAGTAGACTACAGCATTATTCGATTTTAAAGTTTCATTCCATGTATGGCATATTGCCAACATTCATTGATGCCAGTCAAAACATCGAGTGGCAGATTCATCTTCAAAATGGTTTAGTGTGTGATACATATGCTCAGTGGGAAGTTAAACCTTGGGTATAATAAACATGTTAAACCTATAGATTCAATTTTTATGGCGATTTAACTGTACGTGTGAGGATAAAAAATATCTTGAAAAAGTGTTGTTGTTTTTTATCAGGTTTATGCTGAACAATAATGTTTTATGTAACCTGGTAATGTTATAAGCCCCTACATGTTATACACGTTTTAGTTTTCATTTTGATTCACCTTGAGTTAGTAGTTTCTGTGCAGCAATTCACATCTCGAGGTGAATGAAAATGAAAACACGTTCGAATAGCAGATTTTCATGATGGCTAAAAGCAAGTATTGTCATCAAGTTTAAGTAGCCTACTGTATAAGTTTAGGTATCACATGATCAATGGCTGTGAAAAGGGTATGCAGCTGATAACGATTGTCAATACTGCAATGGAAAGACAAACGACAGTAACTGGTTACTTTTCAAGTAAGCAGTTAATAATAATTGTCTTTGTAGATGGCCAATCACTGAGAATTATGTAACTGCTGGTAGATGCTTACAAAATATTTTTTAGAAATTTCGAATTACGAAGACTCTAACTTTACGACATTAAATTTTGTCTGGCCACAGAACTAGCTAGCACAAGTATCATGTTAAGCATCAATCTATATTATATAGATATTATTCCAACTGTTTGTTTAAGGAGATCGATTAACAATAATTCCGCATTATTGTAGGCGATTACTATGGGCATAATGGCCACCCAAGTCCTTGCTGGATATAATTTGCAACAAATAATGCTTTCTGCACTTCTCTCAAATATTTCATGTAATTTGCGGTACACATTTAACTTACACTTAAAGAAAATGCTGAGGAATTTTACTAAACGGCGAGTGATTGACCGTATTGATTAAGATTAGGCTCTGGGTGTAGGCCTAATCTTTACACCCTACCCAATAGCAACGCGCCACACAGTGACTAAAAGCTGAACTATTTAGTTGGGAGTCCTGTCACACTCTGTTCTATTACAACACGCCACACAGTGATTAAAACTGAACTATTTAGTTGGGAGTTCTGCTTATGCGCAAAATGGACACACACAGTTTTTGAGGAATAACATTTAACGCTATATTCACAAGTAACCCATTTGTCCAAGCAACCTTGCAGGTCTGTTCGATAATAGTCATGTTGCTGGATTTAAAATAAATAGCAAGTTCGTCTACATACACATAGACGGGTCGATATACCACCTGACCCCCAAAAAATTATAACAAAAGGTTTCTCAACGGTTTTCTATCCTACTGGATGTAGTGAATTACCAAGAAAAAGTCTAACAAAATCTGACCCATAAAAGTCCGAAAATCCAAGATGGCCGCCATTGGCCGTAAAAATCGGTAACACCATCCTAAGTTGCCTAAACTTTTACAATTAAACCATGATTCTTGTTTATAATACATGTTTTTATGAGTTGGGGAGGTCATTGACATTCTGGCATTGTCAAAAATCTAAGATGACGGTGTGACTAGGGGGCAGAATCCAAGTTCAGAGGTCACAGGTAAAATAGGATTTTTCGACAAATAAAGTTAGGAGCAAGTGTAATACTTTTTTTTCGGGTAATTTTAACTAGAAAATACATTTCTTATATTATTTTCATGATCCAAGGTCATCTTCAATGTGAAAAGGTCAACCTCAAGGTCAAGTAATTGAAAAGTTTATTTTTACCAAATTAAGCTAAGAACATGATTGTGTAATACCTCATTTTCATGGGATTTTGACTGGTAGATCATTTTATGGGATTAATTTATGTTTGTGATTCAAGGTGACCTCCGACATCAAAATGTCAATTTGAAGGTCAAATGCCTACATACATATATTTGTACACATGTTAAGAAACATCATGTGTAATACCTCTTTTTGATCTGATTTTGACTGGAGAATCCATTTATGGTACCGGGTATTATTTTGGTGATTCAATGACATCTTCAACATATTCGAGATAAAAAGGAAATTTCACCGTCAAACTGTAAAATATCATTTCAATGGCAAAACGTCAATTTTAAGGTCGAGTGATCGAAATATGATTTTTAATAAGTAATAACAAGTGTAATACCTATTTTTCGTGTATGAAGACCTAGTGTAACCGACCTAGCCTAGCTTCTTTGTAGGAAGCTTTCATTTCTGGCGGGTCGATTTATGCAAACATCCATTAGAACCCTCAAAACATAATAACAAAATGTTTTCCAGTGGCTTTGTCATCTATCGAATGTACTTAATAATAGCAGAAAAATCTGAACACCGGATAGGTGTTAAATCCAAGATGGCCGCCAATGTCTAGAAGAAGGAAATTGCTCTGATGATGTAATGTATAACTGCTGTTATATGTCTATTCTAAGTATTAGGTGTCGTAATATTCACTGGCACAATGTCCTGATCTCCCGATTAGGGCCTATAACCATACTACAAGCTGCATGTTTTGTATAGTGTTGTAGGTATAACTTGTACGAAGTTCTTGCATATAGGCCTACAACAGTTATTCCAACCTTTTTAACGTAATTTGCTCTAATATTTGTGACACATCACAAAAAAACAGCAGTGTTAGTCCATATTGTGGATATTAAGTTGATGGTATTTTCTAAACGCAATATGGTTGCCTTTCCCAAATATATATATTGCAAACCATACATGCAACAGTTGTTATGGGAACAAGGCCGAATATCCATTGACTGGGAGCTATGTCATGAAAAAGCAGTGAAATTGAAGGAATACATCTACATTGTGTTTAAATGAGTTATTTTAATTTAGTTCTTTTATCAAGTTAACACATGTGTTTACACTTTTCCACCACCCCTCTCCGGACATAAGAAGTAACCTTAGATGCTAAGCTAATGGTGTGCCACCCCACCCTTTTAAATTTCCGGGGGGGGTAAAAAACATATATGCCACAAATTAGACAACGCACTGTATCTCATTCATGTGTACTTTTGACTGGATAATCTAATTCTGGTAGGTCGTTAATGATTAAGTATGCTCAAGGTGAAAAAATCAATTTAATTTTGTGAAGGAAGTAGGCCTATAAGAAAAAAACAAGGCATTACAAATGGAAAGGCAGATACGTTAAATGGCAATGGGAAGGCATTGAATAGGTTTAAAAGGACGATGGATTGGAGTTTGACAGCAACGTGAAGGCATGAAGACGGAGAGGCGTTAAAAAGGGCAAAAGGAAAAGCGGTAAAGGTCGATGAATAGGCGGTAAAAGGCATTAAAGAGGCGCTAAAAGGCGATGAAGAGGCGGAAAAGGGCAATGTGGAGGAGTGAAGGACAACGAATAGGCTTTGAAGTGCGCCTGGTGTGTTAAAAGGTGTGGTAAAAGGCATTAAAAGGCGACGAGGAAGCGTTAAATGTCGATGTGATGGCATGCAAGGGCGACAAGGAAGCGTTAAAGGGTGATGCAGATGCGTTAAATGGTGATGGGAAAGCGTTAACGAGTCTTGAAGAAACGTTAAAAGGCATTATGGAGATGCGTAGAAGAGCGACTAAGATTCGTTTAAGCATGACAGGATGCATTACTGGTGGCAGCGAAGCATTAAAGGGCAACGAGGAAGCATTGAATGACGTTGAAAAATCATTAAAGGGCATCGGGGTGACGTTAGAGGGCGATGAAGAGGCGTTAAAGGGTAGCGGGTAGGCGCTAAAGGGCGACGGAAGGCCTTAAATTGCAACGAAAAGGCCTCAAAGGCAGACGCAGATGCATGAAGGGCAACAAAAATATGTTAAATGGAGCTGTGTTTGCGTTAAAAAGTGACAGGTAGGAAATAAGGTGCGATGTAGAGGTGTTAAAGATCGACGAGGAAGCGTCACAGAGGCAATAAAGGGCGACAAAGAGGCATTTGAGGGCAACAGGGAGGCGTTAAAAGGCAACTGGGAGGCTTAAATAACGACTAAGCAGTGCTAAAGCGCGACAACAAAGCGTTAAAAGGCGACGGACAGGTGTCAAATAGTATGCCCTAAAATGCGATGGGGAGGCGTAAAAATGCAATGAGTAAGTGTTAAAGGACGACGAAGAGGCGCTAAATGGCGATGGGGAAGTGTGGACGGGTTATTGGGAGAGCGTTGAAGGACGACAGGAAGGCATTGAAGGAGATTTTATCGATTTAAAAGTACATAGTTGTATTTGTTATGAGTAATATTGTCAGGAATTTGACCTTAATTTGACCTTAAAATTGACCTTGAAGGTCACCTTGAATCACAAACATAATACCATAAAATGACTTACCAGTCAAAAGCACATGAAAATGAGATATTACACATGCTTTTAGCTTTATCTGGCAAAAATCATATTTTCGATAACTTGACCTTGAAATTAACCTCTTAACATTTAAGATGACCTTGAATCATGAAAGTAGTATAAGGAATGGATTTTCTGGTCAAAATTACACGAAAAATAGGTATTACACTTGTTCCTACATTTATTTGTTGAAAAATCCTATTTTACCTTTAAATTGACCTTTGACCTTGGATTATGCCATCTAGCCCCACCGCCATCTTAGATTTTTTACACTGCCAGAATGTTATTGTAATTAATGAGTTCCCCAACTCTTACAAATATGGATTATTAACAAGAATCATAATTTAATTTTAAAATTAGGATGGTTTTACCGATTTTCACGGCCAGTGGCGGCCATCTTGGATTTTCGGACTTGGGTCAGATTTTTGTACACTTTTTTGGTCATTCACTATATCCAGTAGGATAAAAAACCGTTGAGAAACCTTTTGTTATATTTTTTTGGGGGGTTGAGTGGTTATTTACATATATCTACCCGTCTAACATGATACATGTCACCCCAGTGTAGACCTGTCATGCAGATACTCTTTCTAACATGGTGTCATGTGTGATATTCTTTCTAACGTGGTGTCCTGTTTTCTAATGAGCCGTCAACAAGCACAATGACGAACAGAAAATCACATATTTACATATGCTAAAAGTGTAGTCTCCAGGAAACCGTCATAATTTCACATTTTTACCGGATTTGTGAATACTATGCTAGTCTTGATGCCTGAACGTAAATGTTCTTATATACCGCTGTAATAAGTAGCGTGGTGATTAGAACATTCCCAATTAAACGCCAACCAGTTACCTTGAAAGTCTCTGCTTTAACCCCCCTTCCCCCTCCAATACACCAGTTGTTGTTTGGGTAGCCATTATCGACATTTGAATTTGCTGGTGTCATCCCTCGTGCAAGTAATTTCCAAGTAACTTGCAAGTTAAAAAATAGAAAATGACCTGATGTGTATTTACATGGAAGATGGGTGCTGGTGTGCCGGCAGCGATGGAATAGTTTACCAGTGGTCATTTATATAACCCTTGAAGCGCTAAGTTAAATAATTAAAATTTGCACCCACTTGAACTCGTTTCTCACTACTATGACCGACAGCTTAAAAGCTAAAAATACCCATATTTTTAATTGGAGACAAAACATTTGATGATTAAACGCTCATTTCGTTCTCAATAACAGCGATTTAAACGTCTAATTAAACGGACAAAAAACGACTTCAGTCGAGCTTAACGCTTTAAGGGCTAAGGTCATTATTATGAGGGCGTGAAGGCTCAGCAATGAGAACTATGTATGATGTTCATCAACGAACTGTTTGTAATAAAAAACATTTCTGAAAATACTTCCTGTTTTTCAATCGCAGTTAAGTTGAATAGCTCATCTATTATTTTATTATTACTCAAAGCAACGTTTATTGAACATTTTGAACACTCAAAATGTTTTAACAATTATTGATATACAGATCTAGCTCGAATACAATTACAATCCTTTACAAACAAGAATACATTTAAAGGCCCGATATATTTTGGTATCATTAATAACAAATCCTAATGTGTGTTTATTTGGCCTACTCAAAAACAAATAATATATAATTATATATTGCTACACTAAGTGAAAATAATATCTGCCAGGATCGCTAGGTTTCTCCCTGAAATAAAGACGTTGGTTTTGTATCCCGCAATTGAAAACAGTCATCTCCCTGATAGCTGTAATTATATCTAGGTGTATATAGTCAATACGGCACCATCATCAACTGATCATGATTAAACAAATCATTCTACACCTGAATCAAGCATACTCTCCCTCCCTAACACTATATTTTCAAAGCACTGGCGATTAAATTGAATTATATTTCTGCAGAGTTTCAAATATATCTTATGTAAATATCAAATAAAAGGCAGACCAATTTGTGTAACTAAAAAAAATTCACTTCTACCTGGAACGCTATAGTTCCCCTTGAAATGAAGTAGTTGCATTTTTATTCCGCAATTAAAGCACTCGTGATTAAATTGTAATACACTGTATAAGGATGCAGACTTTCAAATATATCCTAAATATCAAATAAAAAGCAAAGCAATGCAAACAATTTACATGGTAAATGTTCCATTACTATTATTATCAAAGTTGTCAAATCGGTTGAATCGTTAAAGTTGAATTAAATTCGCAAACGATGATAATTATTCGGCACCTGGTGAATAACTGTGCACAACCAGGCAATATCTCTCTGTGATTGGTCGCCGTAACCCATGGTGTACATTTGTACCTGACAGCCGCAGATATGTGATTATAACTTAAAACTGTGTTTTTGTATTTTCGGCATCGACATAATCGTCACCTTGTTGTTAAAAGCTTGTACTTTGGCATGTGAGACACTTTAACCCTTTAAAATGCTAAGTTATGTAATTTAAATTTTCACTTACTTGAAGTTGTGCCTCGCTACCGCGAACCACAACTTCAAGTGGGTGAAAATGACTTATATTTGTACAATTTGAAGGAAAATTGTGTCCAGCTAATAAATTTAATGCTCATTTCTCTTTCAATTTTGTTTAAATTTGGTACAAATAAAAGTCTAAAAACTGCAATAGTCGATATTACCACTTAAAGGGTTAATACCAAGATGGTGATATCATGTCGTCACCTTGGAATTAGAAGGTGCCACATTATAAAGTGGTAGTTTAACACCAAAGGGGCGATGTATGAGAGTTACATTGTAATTAGCACTTAAAGAGTTATTACCAAGATGGTGATATCATGTATGCGAGTTACACATTATTGTGAGGAGATAAGACGTGACGAGTTCGTACCACACAGGCTGCAGGTGAATACCGTCCACGCACCAATACGGCAGAACGTCTTCCTCCATTCTCTGGATGTCAAAGAACGGATAAATTGAGCCATACTGATTTTCTATAACAGATTTCATAACTTTAAAAAGTGCTTTATTTTGTCGGCGAATTTGTTGCTCCGTGCTGTATTTTCCTTCAAATGTGATATTTTGCCATTTTTCTGGTTTCAGTTTGGGATATTCCGCCGGGGATGTAAGCCACACCAGCTTGGATGTTGGAGGGACGTGGTATCTTAAAATCCGAGACAAGTATCTCGCGTGCTCTTCAATAGAATTAATGGGCTGCCTTCCATTATTATATTTATCGTGGCTACTACTGAACAGCCAAATCCAATCGTGATAGACAGCGGACGATTTCAAATATTCACCAAATATAAATTTCTGCGTGGTTTCTGAGTATCCGCACACCTTGTATGGATTTGAACAGGGATTTGTTATATTAATTGGTGCAGTAGTTATGTCTCGATCCTTCATGGATATCATCGATATATACTCCACATCCAGATTAATAGCATTAGAATCAACACTACGACATCTGACATAAACACTGTCACAGTAAACACACGTTTTGGGCTCTGTTTTCATACGCCTGGGGTCAAGTCCAGTTCCGCTGGCAAAATAATTTATATCTGGAATTTTACCGCCATGTGTAATCTCTTTTTTCACCTGAGAACAAACAACGCCTGCTTTTAACAAATGTTCTAATAATCCCTTGTACATCCTGAGTCCATTGGAATCACCCAGTATTAGTATTCGTCTAACTCTCTTCTCTTGAAAACAAGTCTTCATGCCTGGTGCATCTAGTATTTGGGGAATGACACACATATCAGGACTATATGAACCATCCGTATTGTTGTGTGTCATTGTCCAATTCCCTATCTCTGGAAAATGTCCAGTATCAATGCTGTGTTCTCTAATAAGATTTAATGTACACAATTCTTTTTCCGGTCTAATTCCCGTATTTACCATTAAATTAGTTGATGTCTGATTTTTAATCTTGTCGTCGATGACATCAATAGACAGACTAGACGAGTATCCCAGGAACACATCAGATGTTGGAAGAGAAAACAGAACGGCAAGAACATATACACCAACAAAACCTAAACATAGCATCAGGTCCCTATGTATAACTGTCATACTTAAACATCCGTCAAGCAAACCCAAAAATGATAGTTTGAATTATCCAGACACTATTTCTATTTATAATAACCTGAATACACGTTCAATACTTTTGCACATGTGAAAGTCGTATAATGCTGATCTAAAATACAATTGTCTCCACGAGGCGTTTACACAATGGTGCAGGCGGTGGACCGATTAACCCTTTAAGCGCAAAGCGCGACTATAGCCGTCTGTAACATGTTGTATTGCTAATTAATTTGTAAAAAAAACATCACAGCCAAAGGTTTTTTTTCAATTTGAAATCATCATAACTGTCTTCGCTAGCGGTGATGGACTTTAGTCGTCAGCATCTGACGTCTACAGACGTCAGATTCTGACGACAAAAGTCGATCACTGCACTGTAAGGATTAAATCATTGTTGTTGGGAATGAAAATCAAATGAGTGTTTAGCACCACAAATTGGTTTCCATCATTGGGCCAGAGTTCGATTAATTAGTTGTGTTTGCTAATTGACTGCACATTACCTGGTTGTTACATTCTGCGCTGTCTACTTTTTCACATTTCTGTATGTGAGTATTTTTTTACTAATACAGTTACTCAAATTTTCTGGCAAAACTATATTTATTAACTTAAAAAACAGGAACATTTTAGTGACTAAATAATTATGACACAAAAACATAGTTATTAAATTAAGAAACAGAGACATTTTAGTGACTAAACAAAATTATTGTGTATAAAAAAATCGATTTTGTTTATAGATTATGCGACAATGCTGTATTATTAAGCCAAAAGGCAGTATCTGCTTATTTTACAATTAAGCAGATACTGTCATTTGGCTTTGCAGAGTAGAATTATTATATCCAGATGTTAATAATGACAGTTCAAGCTATGGATCATGTTTATTGTTCAATTGTTCAGCGGGTCAGCTGTCTCATGATGGTGTCATTTATAATGGGATGAATTAGCAGCGTTTGGTACGAGATCTCCGAGAACATAGCAGCTGTTGTGGTCCCAGCTAGCACGATACGTTGACCCGATGTCGGTTCAATGTTGGGCCGACGTCGTAAACGGACGGCCAACATTGAACCGACATTGGGTCAGCGTATCGTGTTTGCTGGGGTTAGGCCCTACAAATGAGCATGTGTTGTTTAGATGTCTGGTCATGGAGGCTACTGATGGATTGACTTTGTTTAGAGGGACATAATTATACATTTTGTGATTGATAACAATAATTCCGCATTATTGTAGCCGATTACTAATGGCCATGATGACAGATAAGTATCTGAATCCCCGACAATTCGCGATTCCTCTGAATCCACGATGATCCTTTCATGTGCATGAGTATTTTCCATCTTTACCAGGCATTGTTCCTCTATATTTGCTGATGATTCCCAGCATGATCTCGTCCGCTCCTCCACCTATTGAGATCATACGTAAATCTCTGTGACAGAAAACATAAAAATACAACAGTACCCAGTAAACACGAGACATTGAACTAATGTTGGTTCAATGTTGGGCCGACGTCGTAGACGGCGGGCTAACATTGAATCAACATTGGTTCAATGTCTCGTGTTTGCTGGGTATGAATGAAAGGTAAAAATACAATTTAAAGACTGATCGATTCAGTTGTTAGATCAGGGATTCGTTCTCTAAATGAGCACACAATGTTATTGCATAATAAACTGTAATTTAAACATCAGGGGACACATTTTAAGGTTATCGTAATATTTTATTAAGCTGTTTTAAAACATACGTTTGATAGTTAATAATGTTTTTTGTAGAATAAAATGTAAGACAACAAGACGATATTGAATTTCCGCCTTAAAGTCCAAGGAAAAGACTACTTCAAATTAAGATGAATACACTGTATATACTCTGTTCCAAGATCAGGACGCTGCTATAATTATTTTATTTAATCCAATGAATGCTGCTCTTAATCTCATCTAATAAAGTGGCGGGACGCCTTCGTTGCATAACCGTTTTCAGGTCGTAAATAATTAAATAATTAGTAATTAATAATGTCTTGCCAAGTGTGATATTTGTAAAATTACGAGACAGTTATTTGCACTACAATAATGGTACAAAACGCAATATCAATACTATACATAATGTAATCAACGTTAAACTTCCAAATGTACCTGAATATTCTACTGATAATGACGTCATTGGTATATCCCATTCCGCCCCAGTACTGGAGACAGCTGTCGACCAACTCGCGACCAAGACGACCAGCTTTCAGTTTACACATGGAAGCTAGTAACGTTACATCATCTCCGCCTATGTATCTGCCTGTCAAATGTTATACAGGAGTAAAAGAAAGTACTAAATGATTACATTAACAATCAGGAGTTTCAGGAAATCATACCTGTCGTAATTTATCCTAACAGGAAATGTAACTGTTATGTAACTGTTATTAAATTGCGTGTTTTTTGGAAAATGTATTATAAGTATAGTCTTAGATTGGAAACATTCAAATAAAACCCAAACAGGGGTGCTTGTAATAAATTATTTTACAGTATTTTATTTATATTCTTAACACGAGAAATTAGTCTGACCGACAGTTCTGTAGATGAGAGATTTTAGAGCCTCTACTTCCGTTTCCAGCTCTGCCAACCTGAAATGCACCACCTGGTTGGCTAATATAGGCTTGCCAAAAGCAGTGCGCGTTCCCGTTTATTCTATGGTTTCTCTGATAGCCGCCCTCATCGTTTCAATACCTAAAGTTATATTTGTTTTCATTTTCGTGTAATACATTTTCGTGTTATACATGTATAAAGTACATTTGTTAAATGAATAATCAAGTTACTGGTTACTGGACAAGTAACAAGTATTCATTTCTCATGACCTCCAGAGAGGCAAGACAAACATATGCAGGTATACATATAACTATGCCAAGAGAGCACTGCCGTCAATTACATGTACATTTTTTAGATATAAGCTAGTATATACATATACATATACACACATTTTAATAAAATTGTCAATTATACTTTTACATTACAATTTTGCTGAGATTTATATGTTTCATTGTTTTTCTCATTTGTATACAGGTATAGCTGATGTTTTTTTTCCAAAATGTAGGATCTAAATAATTTGTTCGTTCTTATATCCCATCAAACATGAGACGTTGACCCGATGTTTGGGTAATGCTGGGCCAGCGCTGTAGAAGGTGGACCGCATTGCACCAACATTATCCTCGTGTGTTTCCTGGTTTATCATGTATTTTCCCAGCAAACACAAGTCGTTGGTCCAATGATAGATTAATGTTGGCCCAGCGTCGTAGACGTGTTTGTTGGGATTTTTCTTTCAACATGTCTTTCTGACCAGCATCGTATTATGATCATACACAACCATAACATGCATAATGCAAATGATTATTCAATTAGAACTATACATATTTATGACTTACAAAAAATGTTATTTTATAATCATTTAATAACATTCGTTATCGTTTGAGCGTACACATAACAAAATAGTAATAATGTTACTTGAATAATAATATTTTAAGTGATCCTTATCTGAATTACAATAAATATTGTCATGCTTAAATTACAAGTGGTCAATTCAGAATTTTACATCGTTTTTAAAGATCCGATTTTTTTCGATTTAACACGATATATTCACCTTCTTTTCGACATCATGGAATAACTGCACTCACAAAGTATCGAGAGAAGAAGTCGTTCTTCTTGGAACTGCATCATTTGATAAGTGAATCCTTTGCCCTCCTCTCCTATAAGATAACGCTGTTGTACTCTGACCTCGTCCAGAAAGGACTCACATTTAGAGCTACCACGCTGTCCCAATGTGTCTATCTTCTTGAATGCACTCATTCCTTCAACAATAAATTGTGCATCTCATGTAAAAATGTAAATTAAGCGTCACGGTGATCTCCTTTAAGCACCCGTGACGCATTTGTACACCACATCGCATAATCTTGAACATGTTTAATAATCGAATACAAAATAAAACATCTATAAAAATACATAATAAAACATCTATAACAATAAGCGTGGAGCACATAACATTATAATCTGATAAATTAATTAGGCCTACGTTTTTACTTTTTTTGCATCTTCTATATTATGTATCGAGTTCATTGTTTGACAGTCATCTCTTTGTTATCATTATTATTCCGTTTCCTAAAAACTTACATTTTAAATTAAAATGCAACCGTAGCTATTCAAAGTTGTATAAATTCTGTACATGCTCCGTCAATGAATGGCACAAACAGCCAGCCAAATATATTCTTCTCAAATTAAACATTTAAACTTACCAAGCAAACATGGGGCGTTGACGCAATGTCGTTTGAATGTTGGTCCAGCGTCTACGACGTTGAGCCAACATTAAATCAACACCGTGTGAACATCTCTTGATTGCTCGTTACCTGGAGTAGTTGTAGGGACGATAATGAGGAGTTTGGTAATGTGCCCATATCCAGCCTCGGTGTTTGACAGCAAACAGATCCAGTCAGACTTATCCACGTTACTGATCCACATCTTGTGTCCGTTAATCACGTAATCACCGCCACGTTTATCTGCTCTGGTACGTATGCCTCCGCAGGATTGGAAACATGAAACAATGCTGATTTAATGTTGGCCAGCGTCCCAGACGCTGGGCCAACATTAAGCCAGCATTACTTTACTGTGGGATAATTATTGAGAATTGAAAGACAAAGTAATAATAACAGAATTTTCGTTTGATGACTGATAATTATTTAGGCCGGCATATATTTTATGCATAATAGCTTTTTTTTAAATGTTTTAAGTGATTGCGCTGTGATATATTTTAAACAAAATCATATTGTATCCAAAGCCAATATGAAAGTAACCACAATTATTATGCGCTGATATGACCAAGTAAACATAGTTATTTCTGAGGCGTTTTTTTATTTAAAAACATCCTCACTTTTTCATTAACATGATTAGTCAAATTAATAAACCTTTGCCAGTAGTTGTTATTGTCACAAAGGTAGTTTAACGTTAGCTAAAATGCATGATATTCATCATAATGGAGAAACGCTGTATATTGTGAAAACACACGAATCACCTTCGCTTGATAATCAACTGCCTATTCTACCAATTTTACTATTCCACAGTAAGTTCTCCTAACCCATTATGAATTGTTATGCATTTGTTATGACTTTGTTGTGAATGTTATTCTGACGTGCAGTGACAATTAATTTGTCGTCAATATGTTATAATGTACCTGCTACGTCTGAGCCAGCAGACGGCTCACTGACAGCCAGACAACCTATCTGATCACCAGCAATTAGCAGGAACCAAAAATTCTTGTTTCAACTCTTCACTGCCAAATCTGAAACAACGATAAAAGTAATGACAATTTTATAACAAAAATACACGTTTTACCACCGTTGCTGCTCAGAAAATTACTATGATTATATATAGGCTGTACCCAGAAAACATGAGACGTTGACCCAACGTTGTTTTACTGTTGGTAAATAGCAAACTAACGTTGGTCAACGTCTCATGTTTGCTGGGTAGGGTCTACTTGATCAGGCAAATCCAGGATGACGTCTTTGTCGTAAATTATAATATATTCTAATAAATCTCAAAGTTTTGTTACCTGTTCTATAATATTACATTGTCCTTCAGTAGGTGGTTTAATTGTCAAGACTAAAACACGATTAAACATACCACGTAGGCCTACGGAGCTCTTGACGTTATATTGTCTTGCTCATTTTAAACTAACAAAACACTTGCAGTTCCATCAAATATCTACTTTATTTGCAGATATATTCAGTAATGTCCGCTGACACATTTTACACAAATCATGTAGGCATATCCAAAGTGGCTATTTTTTACCCAAGTACCACAAACCTTACAGAGAATGTGACCGCTGCTAGACAAAAAAAAATGAACATGTTCTGATGTTTCAAAATTTTAAACATGAGAATGTGATTCGGCTATTAATGACTTTCTTTTTTTTTTCTTCCTTTTTGTAGTCCAGTTTTTGGATTGTCTAAAACTAATTAACAGCCTATTATAATAATAATGGTTGAACGTTAATACCCATATTAAATACCTTGTAAGAGAGGGCGTGGCCAGATCCATCTGTATGCCTACATCACCAGCTATGGCGTAACTACGGATTCTCCCCAGCTCCTTGTGAATAGCCAGGTTGTAACTGTAGTCCAGACCCATCCCACCATACTCTGTGTGATAATGATCAGGACCTGTATTCTCCTACAAGTGGCGATATATCGTAGGCTTCGGATTGGTCGAGATGGCCATCTCGACCAACCCGGAGCCTACGATATACCGTAACTTGTACGAAAATACGGGCCCAGAACAATTACATAATTATAAAGTATTATAGTCATACCTACAAAACATCAGAAATAACCTGTACACAAGTTTGTAAATATTTTCTTTTGACATGCATGCATGTCAATATGTTTTTAATGTTACACTTTGCGAGCAATTATTACCATATTATTTCGGCGATGATTCGCATGCATGGCAATTTATTCAATTAACCCTTTCAGCGCGGGGACCGTCTTTACACGTCTGTATCTACAGACGTCAGATTTTGACGTATTATAAAGAAGGTCGCCGCAAATTGAAAAAAATATTTGGTCTCCATAGTTCAGCCTATGGTAAAGTGTTTCAGCGCTGTGACACATTTTAACCATTACAGCGCGAGGATCAACTTTTAGTCGTCAAAATTTGACGTCTACGTCTAAGGTCGATCCCAGCACTGTAAGAATGAAAATATTTTTACTGGCCGCAGACCCATATAACATAGGTATTCAAATGAATCAGAAAGAGCTATGTAAGAAATTTGTGACGATTTCAAATGGAAAAAACTCCCTTTGGTTGCGATGTTTCTTACAAATTATTTCAACGCTTTAGGGGTTAAGAGTTAAAGCTGGCATTGCTTTAAACACTGTTTTAAAATGAATTAAAAAGTGTATGTGCTTCAAAATGAATTACAATAACTTACAATGAACTAGTGCTTTTTGCTTCTGGATTTTTTATAAATTCCACTGAGTATTCCCATAATAGCTAGTGTATTTCTAAAAAAGGTTATTTGCTGAACCGCTAAAAAAAATAATTTACCTGATAATTACTTGTCAAATGTAGTGAATTGCAGCTGTACTCATGATACTTACCGATAGGTTTGTTGGCACCCAAGAGACCTAAGTTTCCCAATTTTTTTAAGATCTCTCTCACTGGATAGTCCTGTGCCGCCTCCCACTCGTCAACTCAGGGGTTTATATCTGTGTCCACTAACTTTAAAAACAATCAGAAAAAACATAGTGATGTAAAGTTAGCGTAGCGTGAATAAAAACCATCGTAAGGTAAGTAGGCCCATATTTGCATGAATTTACTAAATATTTAATTTGATCGTAATTATGAAAGTGAAAATAGTATTACCCAGTAGTCACACTCGTACTATGTAGGCCTATATAAAGCATGGTCACAGTGTGACCTAGTCCGAAATGACGCTTTCACTGATCCTGTGTATGGAACACAGAGTCTGTTATTACGGACTAAGTGTGACCATGCTTTATATAGTGGTAGTACGAGTTTACAACAGACTATTTCATCTGAGTGCGGCATATGTCACACTCGTACTATGTAGGCCAATATATAAAGCATGGTCACAGTGTGACCATGACCATAAGGTGTTCTGCACTATTTTGACCATTAACACCCATACATCCTCACAACGCTGAAATATTTTGTTCAAGCCATGGAGACCAAAAGGTTTTTTCAATTTAAAATCATCATAAATGTCTTAGTTATCTCTTTCTGATTCATTTGAATATCTATGTTATCAGGTTATGGGTATACGGCCATTATAAATATATTTATTCTATCAGTGCGGGGACCGTCTTTATAGGTCAGAATCTGCCGTCTACAGACGGCAGATTCTGACCTATAAAGACGTCCCCGCAATGTAATGGTTAATATAAGGGTTAATTATAGGCTTGCATAATTATTATCAATATAGGCTATATATAAGGCACTGTCACATATAGGCCATCATCTACACATAGGGCCTATATCACGTTACTGCTGTGCAAAGCCAAGAGGCAATAGGCCTATATCGTTATATAAGCATGTTTTGAATTATTTAAAGTGACTCCGTGGGATGACACCAATTTGGGTTTTTTTGTTTTGTATGAAGCAGTGTATCGCACACATCATGAATTCGTTTTTTTTATTTTTAAAATTTGTAAAAACATTTTTTATCAATATTTATAAGAATCCAGGGAAAACGCAAACATACTATTTTGTATACCCAAACGGTGGTTGAATATAAGCAGAGCATTTGGCCATAATGATTATATGATGATGCCGTCGTCCCAGCGCTCGGTTGGGCAGACAATCAGTGCTGCAGGTTAATCCCCATATGTCCTCACTTTAAGACACCAATTAAGGGCGGTGTCTTTCCTGTCTTTCCTGTGGTTGGTCGGAGATGGTGGGTATTTGTGGCAACAAGTGTTGTATATTGCACTCACGTGGCAGTATAGGCATACAACTTGGTAATGCAAGTAGTTTAGTGTTTTTGTGTGCTTTTAACATGTTTAAGATGCTTTCGATTTGTTAGTATTTTTAGTTAATAAGGTCAGTAGGCTATATACCTTCATCTAAATTTAATTGTCAAACCTGACATGTCAACATATACAGTGGCTTCGGGCCCTAATGTCGTTGTAAATAGTGATTGTTTTACATTTCTTTATCACTTAGGCCTACTTGTCTGACAGATTTCTTTATTTGATAATGGTTACTACTGTACAGTGGAGGAGGGGAGCCAGCTGATTCACAGGCTGGCACATCACTTGAGATATGACGTGCTGATCTGTGTTGTTCAAGTTGTAGACTGCCCACTCTCACTGTCATGCATGTGCATCTCTTTGCATGGCATTTTCACGTGGACCTATTAATGTTACAACTGTGCTGTGAGCTGTAGCAGGCTGCATATTATTCACCACAGTATCACTAAGACAATATAGGTATCATGACTGTAGATTTATAGGGCCTACTATTATCGGGTCATTATTATACCTGGCACTAGAAAGTTCAATACCTGGGACGAAAAAAGATTGTATGCATGCAGATTGTCTGGGACACAGAGTCACCAATATCAGTAGGCCCTCACCTATATATTATAGTGGAAAAGATCGCGTGAGGCTTTGGACGATTTAATTAAAGTGGGACTTGCAATTCCACGGAATTATCTCCACTCATTTCCAGATGGTCTCGTCTATCTGCTACATGCATGCTCAGCTAAATGATTTTTTTCACATTTGCCAAACAAATGTGTGTGACGGAATCACTGTTTTGGAAACGCATTCTGACACCAATTTACTGTTCCCCATTTTTTTGTGCTGTTATGTGTGATATCAATAAATAGTATGGTAGGCCTATAATGGGGAAGTAGAGTTTGTTCTATCACATCTATGTGAGGTTATGTCCCGAGACACCCAATGTGCACCTACAACAGATTCTTTTTAATGTGACGGAATCATAAAAAAACAGCGTGACGGAAGCAAGCTTTCGAAGTTCTGAATTTCGATGTCATGCAAGGTGTCGTTTGATTAAAAAAAATGATAAATATATATCAGAACTTTAGTAATCACAAAGAATAGAGAAACAGTTTGCAAGCAAAGCCTGAATATTCACATGTTAGATAAGTATACATGACTGTGATTCCGTCACATATGATTTAAGCATTATTACTTAATAATGTTTAGATTATTTGTAAAAAATATATATATTATGGTTTTATAAGAGCTCTATGTCATGGAAACTTGGAAAATGGCATGTCCCCAGAGAAAATTCCACTATTTGAAACTTCACTGTAGGATACAAATACACAATATAATTCTAATAATTACATCTCATGGCTAGACATTGTTCACTTAAACTAATCAATAATCAAAATTCGACTGAAAATTAACATCGATATATATAATTTTGATGAACAAGCATGTCCCCACATTTGCACTCTACTCCGTTACAAACATTTGGTAACGGAGTTGAGTATTTGTTGGCTTGGTAACGGAGTTAAAATAAGGATTTTTGTGTATCACGTCAAATATTCTTAAATTTTAGCAATTTTGAGATATGATTGTTTAGTATTATGCTTCAATAAGGATATCACGTTTAAAAGTGTGATGTCAAGCTAAACAAAGTAACATCATTTTTGAAATGGTTTGGATTTGGTAATAGTAACGGAGTAGTAAGTGGAATGTTGCGACTTTTTTTAATTTACATTTTTAAAGCGAAAAAAAAATTCTAGCGCAGCTGGTGACTTTTTATGCTCTATTGGGATCAGTGCACCAAACCCATCAAGTGGTTTTCCTCCTCTTTGATGGTCACCTCACTGCCATTTTTGATGCTACAAAATTACCCCAATTTTTGGTTTTACCCATATAACCAGAATACACTGCATATAATTGGCTAATGTGATGTTGCCATGGTAACCGACGGCCATTTTGAATATGCTAATTAGGTAGTCAAATTTTCGGAAATTTTGTTTGAAAATGGTATTTTTAGGATCCACGGAGATTCAGGAGTACAACATTATATCAATTCTAATAAAATATAGTAAAATACACACAGACGTTTCGAAAAAAACATTCAATAGGTCTATGCACACAAATTATTAGGGTAAATAAGTTATTATCATGGGATATATATTAATCTTTTTAAATTCCCTGAGGGGCATACCAGATTTTATATTTTGAGATGACACTCCCAACTCATCTGGGAAATACCGAAAGCCTCGTATTCATCTGGGCCTGGAGTTCTAATTTTAGTTCAGAAACGGTTGTGAAGCAGATAAATCAATTCTTTATATTCTAGGTTCCCCATGCTGTGTTGATAGTTGCCCAAGTAATGTCATTTCGTGAATGGCTAAACATTATTGCCAGGTCCGAGCTGGGCTCGGACTTAGACTGCAACGTCATAAATTCCAGGTTCGAGCTGGGCTCGGACTTAGACTGCTATGAGTTAAATAAACACAATGGATTGCCTTTGGAGAGATTAACACCTTGAAAATGTAGATATACAAGTGTTATATAGGCGACTGCGGTTTGGCATATATATCACATTTCATAGTGAATTTGGCGGCAATTTTGTTTTTCAGATTTAAACACTTTCCGGTTCAATAAAAAATTGCTATCCGCTCTAGCGATAATCTCTGGTATCTAAAGAACATATCTGGATAGATATATCGCTCAAGTAACAAGAATTTGCACCAGGTTGACACGATAGACTTTGATGGCTGGCTGACTATTAACACTATTTAGCCTTAAAAATATTAGAAAAACATGTATCAATTCATTTGTATGAATATATGACATCCTACAATTTGCTTCACCAAAAACAATCGGGTTTTAGAGCCAATCATTCATGCGAGACTGCACTTACTCTCATGGTAGACACGTGGCTCTCAGCATTAAATGGAGGCAATGAAATCGGCTTATTGCTAGTAGATTTATGCAAAGCATTTGATCTAGTAGATCATATTATCTTGATTAAAAAACTTAAACTTTACAAATGTAGCTCCGTAGCGCTAAACTGGTTTGAATCTTACCTTAGAAATAGAAAACAGTTTGTAGTCATAAATGGTACAAAATCAAACCCATTAAATATAAAATCAGGGGTACCCCAAGGATCGATCCTGGGCCCACTACTTTTTATTATTTTCATCAACGATATATCTCTAGAAAAATACTTAAGTGACATCAACCTATTCGCAGATGATGCAGTTGAGAGTGTTGAACACAAAACCAAAGATAAAATAAATAAAAAACTACAAGAGTGTGCAGTCAGTTTGGATAGATGGTGTCTTCAAAACAAAATGGTACTTAGCATTAAAAAAAACTAAAACCTTATTTCTATCTAATAGATTCTAATTGCAATTTAGCAAATGTAAAAATAGGTAATACTATAATTGATGAAGTAAACAGTACAAAACTAAATACTAATTGCAATTTAGCAAATGTAAAAATAGGTAATACTATAATTGATGAAGTAAACAGTACAAAACTACTAGGGGTTGATGTAGACAATACTCTCTCCTTGACTATGCAGGTCGCTCAGGTCAAAAAGTGTACCTCCTACCGTTTAACGATTAAAAAATACTTGCCATTAGAAACCAGGAATAAATAATAAGATTATTATGTTAAACCACTCATTAAATATTGTAGCTTAGTTTGGGGTATCTGCTCGAAAGAAAATTAGACTAAAATCACTAAAATCCAAAAGAAAGCAGCAAGATTAATACTAGAAGCACCTCCCCTAACCCCAAGTAAACAAATGTTTCAACAGCTAAAATGGTTACCGTTTAATGAAATAGTAAAATTTAAGCAGGTTAGTCTTGTCTATAAAGCAGTTAATGGTAATGCGCCTCAATATATACAGACTATGTTTACTAATATTAAAGACAATTCGAATTATTCACTTAGATCTTCAGCCAATAACAAATTATTCGCTCCTGGAACACATCATAAATCCTTATCATACACAGGCGTAATTATATGGAATGCCTTACCAGAAAACATAAAATCTTCAAAAACATTTACCAAATTCAAGAACTTGTACATTAAAAAAACTTTAGAAGAAAATAAATATAGATAATATAAGGTAACCCGCCGATACAATGTAGCATATTTTGTTCAACAACTATGTTATTCAATTTTGTATATATTATCATTATTGCTTGTACATAGCTTACACTGCTCTGCAGAGACAAGAGGCAGTATATGCTTACTTGTATAGTAAGCAGATGCTGTTTTTTGCCTTTGCACGGCAGTACATATACATGTTTTAAAGACTCTTTTCTGATTATGCTGTATATATATTATTACTTCATTCATTATTACTTATCGCTCAAAATTCCTTAAGATGTACATCCGGCTATCATAAAACTTGGAAATGTATCAGCTTCGTTTGACAAAATACTATTTTTATATGGAACTAGACACCCACGGCCTCTTATAATTAATAGCTTACCATTCATTTACAATTATTTCGTAAGAAAAAACAATATTTAAAAAAGCGTTTACATAATTGCCTGTCAGCCATATTGTTAAATCCGTTATGAAGGGCATGTGTGCAGATTACCATGCATGATTTTCTTTTTAGTTGATGCAAGGATTACAAAAGTTGCTAAATGATTTTATTCATTTCGACCAATAAAAAAATAAATGATCCAGTGCAATTGCGAGGATCGTTTTAATTAAATTGCCATCTGAATGAGATAATGAATTTTAATATGATATGCAAAATTTATGGCTAAAAATATTATCATGCTGTCACAATCGCTATGTCAATGTATTTTGAAAACAACCAAACAACAATACGTGTCTGTAGTTTTTATAGCACTTCTGAGGCTATATATACCTGTTTGAAATCTCTTTCCGGCATGTATCCTTTGAGTATGACAGTCACTTTACTTAACACTTTATTATAACGGATTCAACAATTCAGGAGAAACCCAATGACGTTTCCATGAATTGGATATTATTATTATTCATGTTCCCTAAATTACCCATACAAATCAAATCTTTTTGATATATAAGAGTACATATTGAAAATAAAATGTCTCTAGATATATATTTAAAAGACAAAGTCTAAACATTTATGGAAATATAAGGACTTCATTTCAATAAAGTAATAACACAACACAATCATAAAAGTTAAACTATTCGTTTGTAGCAACTGTTCTGTAATCCTCCATGCATGTGCTGCAATCATTGGACATGGAAAGTAACGAATCCAATCCATATACGGCACATTTTGTCATATATAAGAATTATTAACTGGGAAACACTTAATAACGGACTCAACACATTATTTTTATAAGAAATGTGTGTACCGAAGAACGAATCAACTAGCTAAGTTCGGGTCTATCAGATAAGTTATATTCGAAAAAAAAACAGGTGAATCTATTTTACAACACATGTATGTGTTGATAGACTTCTTAGTTATTGAACGTGAAGAATCGTAAACTTATACTATTTGGCATCAGGAGATCATATATCTGTAAAAAAGTACTTACATCTTTATCAATACCATTCAGATGACATGTCCAATCACAGTGGGTGTATTGTGCTCATTGTAAATTTGTCAAGGGAACAAAATATGATGTAATCTATTAATTGTAACGAGTCCGCATCCTTATGCACATACAAGTGTCCATTATAACGGATTCAACATTTTGCTTCTGTATATTACGTAGTCGGTGCATTAGCATAATTATGTCCATATTCATAAATCATGTACAACTTTATGTTTCAGCCAAATATCAGATTTGATGGCAAGTGCACATCATGCGACAGTGTGTATATACCACTCTTCCCAACAATTCAGAGGCGGGATACAGAGCACAATTTCATTAGGATTCATCCAAATTAAATCTTTGATCTTTGAAGATGGCCATACAAATTGTGCCACCTTGTGGCACTGTGTCTTGGTCATGAAGTTTATCAGCAGTGGTTGATATTCCTTTGTATCATCAATATCGATTATTTGTCCGACATAGTGTTTGCCTTCAAAAAGAGCGTTTACAAAGCTCCCATTTGTGTATTCCACATTTGCTGCTGCAGCTGGTTGACTAGGATTTTGCTTGTCTAACTGTTCATGTAAGCTGGGTGGTGTTGCTGCCTTAGAAATGTCCACTGATCTTTTTCCATGTGATTCATGGCTAGATATTGGATTATGATCTGACTGGGGACTCACACTGATGTAAACCTTTCCTATCCCAGTAGTAAACACACTGTGTACATTTTTTGAGTCAGGGGCTGGCTGGTCATCAAGCTCTTTGATCTGTTTAACCATTTGCTCATACTCTTGAACTGTTGCTTGCTGGCTTGCTTGCTTGATTGCTGGCTTGTAGGCTGGCTGGCTTGTTGGCTGGCCTGCTTGCTGGCTTGCTTGCTGGCTTGCTTGCTGGCTTGCTTGCTGGCTGGCTTGCTTGCTGGCTTGCTTGCTGGCTGGCTTGCGGGCTGGCTGGCTTGCTGGCTGGCTTGCTGGCTGGCTTGCAGGCTGGTTTGCAGGCTGGCTTGCTGGCTGGCTTGCAAGCTTGCTGGCTGGCTTGCTAGCTTGTTGGCTTGCTGGCTGGCTGGCTGGCTGGTTTGCTTGCTTGCTTGCTTGCTTGATTGATTGATTGATTGATTGATTGATTGATTGATTGATTGATTGATTGATTGATTGATTGATTGATTGCTGGCCGGCTGGCTGGCTGGCTGGCTGGCTGGCTGGCTGGCTGGCTGGTTGGCTTGCTGGCTGGCTGGCTGGCTGGCTGGCTGGCTGGCTGGCTTTCTTGCTGGCTGGCTTGCTGGCTGGCTGGCTTTTTGGCTGGCTTTTTGGCTTGCTTGCTTGTTTGTAGGCTGACTAGCTTGCTGGCTGGCTTGCTTTCTGGCTGGCTTGCTGGCTGGCTGGCTTGCTTGCTGGCTTGCTTGCTGGCTTGCTTGCTTGCTGGCTGGCTGGCTGGCTTGCTGGCTTGCTGGCTGACTTGCAGGCTGGTTGGCTTGTTGGCTTGCTTGCTTGTCATATTCGTATGTTTTAGCACGTGCTGCGACATTGCATTGTTTGTTGAATCCGTTATTAAAAATGTTAAATCCGTTATGCTGGATTGTGTTCAAGAATTACAGCTCTAATTATGTATCTCGCAACATTACGTTTTTCCTACATTATCGTTACATGTGCTGCCAAGAGATCATACGTTGAAATTTTGTATATAATTCTTTATTTTCACCAAAGCAATCGATGTATAAAAACAGTGATTAAGTTTGGCACTTTACCTGTTCTGATTATTCCATAATTCGAGGCAACAGCGTCTTTTATCGTACTTCAGATTACCACACGTGATGTATGTGTAAGAAGCATGGCAGAAAAACTAACTATATGAAAAACTAACCAGACATTATGTGGTAATATGCAAATATAGGTCATGGAGCATAACGGATTTATCATAACGGATTTAACTGGAACAACTTACAATACCCATTAAGGTCTCGTGTGACTATAAATTATCAAACTCGGTGTGTTGTGGTTAGTCATATATATACACATACCATTGGTCACAAGAGAGGAAAAGTGTAAACAATATCTTGAGAATGTCTCATGGCTGCTAAATCGACATAACGGATTCAACATTCTCTAATGTTAAAATGAACATTGCAACCATATAACAAGTAATATTAAGTTATACTTTAATTCGTATGGGATTTTGATTTATTTTCCATTAATAGTCTACTATATGTATGAGATGAGTAACACAGGGTGAATTAATTGTCGAATTAAACCGACGTTTTTATCAAACAAATAATACATAACGGATTCAACAGCATAACGGCGACACCTGTGATATCATAAACTGTGCAATAATTTATTAGAAACTTACTTAGTTACCGAAATAAACATATTTTTTGTGAGCTATTGCATACGAGGATGCTTGTAATCCACCAAAGAAGGGCGGTTCTTTCCTTTCTTCTCTGCTCTCAGTGCGTGAAATAGCTAGAAGTCTGCAAACGACATAACGGATTTAACATTCTGAGCAATTTTGGTTTACCTATGTGGCTGGAGTTTAAAAACTACCAGTGGTAATTCGACAAACTTGGTATCATTGGAAAGGTATTTCAGTCGGGAATGGGAATGTACCAGTACTAGTACGCAATTTGCTTCATATCAGCATACATAGGCCTATGCCGGCGACACCAAATGTACAGTTTAAGGAATTTTGAGCGTTATGTATTATGTATTTTGTATTTTTGAATGTTTGAGGGCCCCAAGGAAGATGGGCAAAAGCTCATTGGGTTTACCCTCTTTAAATAAAGATTTTATTATTATTATTATTACTATTATTATTATTATTATTATTATTATTATTATTATTATTATTATTATTATTATTATTATTATTATTATTATTATTATTATTATTATTATTATTATTATTATTATTATTATTATTATTATAATTATTATTATTATTATTATTATTATTATTATTATTATTATTATTATCATTATTATTATTATTATTATTATTATTATAACATGATTAACAGGTTCAAGCTCCTTAAATATGCGTCTAAGTTAGAACCAGCTGCAAGGCCTACAAACTAGAATGCTCTCATGGCCACGTATAGTGTAGGCCATATGGCCTATATGTGGGATAGCTATTTTCCATAGGTCTAGGCATAGCTAGGCCGATATCAGAAAAGCTGTGGCTAAATGTTAAGCAGCTGTGTAATTGGGTCCTCCAACAGCTATTATACCAACTCATCCCCAGCCCTCTGACAGCTATTAGGCCTACCAACTCATTCCCATCCCATCAACACGCCCACCAACTCATCCCCAACATGAATAGACTAGTCAATGGAATTGCTCCTCTATATACTTAAGGGAGGGCATTTCCATGGTCCAGGAACAACACTCCTCTAACACCAGGAATAGTGTTCTCTCTTTGGTCCTGCCCAGGGTCAACAGTTCGGGATACAAATCGTTCTCATAATTATATATTGTTGCTAAGTTCTGGAACCAGCTACCAATCCCCTTTCGAACTGAAAACCCTTTACATTTTCAATTATTAATAAAAAACACTTTATGTCATTGGTAAAAATTGAAAAAGGAAACATCTATTTAGCTATCTAATTTTTTTGCTAATGGTTGGCAGCGGCTTCCAGGTCTGCCTTAGTCAGCTCAGTCTTGAACTAGTCCGGGGCTGTGCTGACTGAGGTAGGATTAGCCTAAAGTAATTACTTATATTATTGTAATTTATCACTGGTTAGGCTATATTCTAGGGGCCTAGTCTATAATTTATTTTTCGCTAATTTATATGATATATAGGGCCTAGCTATGATAAGCTTAATATTAATTCATGTTTTATTGGGCATCATCCTTTTAAATTGATAGCCCTATGTGACGCGTTTAATATTTACTTAGGTTGGAATTATTTCCATCCTCACTTTTGCCGCTGTCATCTTGCCAACAGGGACCACTGTGGATATAAGATTTTCTCACAATAAACTTCTTTCAGTGTTTTTATCCCTGGTGGCAAGTATAGGGGATGAGTTGACTGCACACCGGGGTGTTAGGCATATATGTGTTTTACAAGGCTATGCATGCATGCATGCCATATAGCATTGTGTGCCCACAATGTCTACTCGGCGAATCATGACGACCCAACTACTTTTATAAGCAACTGAGTCGTTTTGCAGTGTTTCACTGACCAATAATATACAGCACTAGTAGGCCCCTGCGCATCTATCGTTGCTTAGAGGACAATTAGGAGAAGATAGATTATGTTAATGCCAGTGCTGTCGAGGGCCCATTGCAAATTAGTAGGCCTACGATATTGGCCTAGCCCTAGGGGCTTACTAATTTATGGTCTATAGGCCTACCCACTAAGTTGAAGAAAATGAACAACCGCAAGAGCAGATGATCTTGGCCCATATAATTATATTCTAGAGAATCAGATAATCTCTTATATAATATGCTTTGAATATGCGGGTTGGACTCTGTGATTGTGCGGTTTTCATGATCGTTGCAACAAGATGGAGAAGATGTTGATTTCGTCTGTTCGCTTGCTGCTGAGAAAAAACTCACTATTCCGCCCACTTGGTGCTATTGGCAGCTTTTCAAAATGTAACCAAACAATTAGGAAACAATCCTCTGCAGCTGGCGATGTAGAGTTAAATCCGGATTTGATTTATAATCAGCAACATTTACAAATTAAAAAATCGTTATTGCAGGTTCGTTTGCCCATCAGTTTTTTGCCAATTTCAGAATTTGGGGATAGCTAGCCCTGGGATCAGGATGCCCAATCCTTCCGACTTTTTCAATCGTTCGAACACCTGCAAAATAGCAAAATGTAATTCTTTAGACCGGCAGGCCGTACCGAGAGGAGGGGGGATTGTGCGCACCAACTCACAGACAGAAAGGTCGAAATTCTAGGCTTGGAGTTAACTTTTTAGCCTTCACCGGGCCTCAGCCAAAAGTAAGGATGGCAGCGCTCACTAGTCTAGGACTAGGAGTAGGACTAGGTGGCGCTGAACTTCACTTTCCGTTTTTGCTCAGCGAATGGCATATTTTTTCTCATCAATTTAGCCCGAAACAGTGACCTAGGTTAGAGGTCAATTACAGAATCTATAGGCTAGAGACTTCTGATTCGATATTGGAACGGATATGAAACGATGACATATTTCTCTTTACCTTGTTTATTCCCAGGAGAGATTTTCAGGTTAGGAAGAGGTCTAACTGTTATTTTTTTAATTACAAAATTGTTATTCTTACAACTTTCAATAGCAGCGATATAAAAATATTACTCAGATGTTCTTTATCATGTCAACTCTACCATAGGCATAGATCAGTTTTTTGGCCGTATGCCCGTGTTCTTTACATGAAATTTAACTTTATCTGACACCACCTCAACATTTTCTCACACATTTTCATTGTTATTTTTTGGGATTGCTAGCCCTGGGCCTGGATAGGACTGACTGCCACCGGGCCTTCCGACATTTTTTGATTACTCACTATCTCCCGGCAAGAATGTAGGCCTATCGCTAACACTGGCTAAGGCAGCATCAAATGTATCTCTCACATGTAGAACCAATAAGTGCCGAGCCGGTTTCCGTACTTTACGAATCTGCTTGTCAAAACTACCTGCTTCTTCTGCTTCAGACTAATTATGTACCCGCCTGGGCAGGGCTCGAACCAGTCCATGTCTCTCTTGACCTTGTGGTATACCCCTCAAGAAAGTTTAAAGCCGGAAAGAGTTATGAAATTTTGAACACATGTTATCCAACATATGTAAAACAAGATCTGATGTATGGGCGATGTTTCATTTTTTCCTTCATATGCTTATTTGCATAAATCCAGAATGGCTGCCGTCGGCCATATTGAATTTTTAACTTTTGACAGAATAAACCAAGAATCTCATGTAATACCTCATTTTTAACTAATTTGAATATACTGATTCAATAAGTATGATTATTTTTACGATTTAATGTCATATAGGGGTCAAAACCAAGATGGCTGCAGTCAGCCATATACATGTATTGAATTTTTAACTTTTGACAGAATAGCCCTAGAATCTTATGTAATACCTCATTTTTGACCAATTTGAATGCACTGATTCCACTGGTATGGTTATTTTTATGGTTCAAGGTCATCTAGGGGTCAAAACAACATAGCTGCCGGATCTTAAATTTTTATGTTTTGCCGTAATAGCCTTAAAATCTCATGTAATACCTCATTTTTGACTAATTGGAAAACACTGATTCCATTGGTATGATTATTTTTTCAATTTAAGGTCATCTAGGGGTCAAAACCAAGATGGCTGCCGCTGCTGTCAGCCATATTGAATTTTTACCTTTTGACAGAATAGCCCTAGAATCTTATGTAATACCTCATTTTTGACTAATTTGAATATACACTGATTCTATTGGTTTGATTATTTTTACGATTTAAGGTCAGCTAGGGGTCAAAACCAAGATGACTGCAGTCGGCCATATATTGAATTTTTAACTTTTGACAGAATAGCCCTGGAATCTTGTGTAATACCTCATGTTTGCCTAATTTGAATACACTGATTTCATTGGAATGATTATTTGTACGTTTCAATATCATCTACAGATCCAGAACAAAATGGCCACCAATAACCAAAGACATTTAGAGGTCACAACCAAGGAAACTGGCTATAACCACAGTTAATATTCAATTTTTAATTGTTAAAATAATAGTATCAGAGTGCAATTGCATACATTTGCCTGGTATTTTTTTAACGTTTTTCAGTTTCTAAAACAAAATCCAAGATGGCCGCCAAAATCCTATGTCGGTCACTCTCTACCTAGGGCTTGGACTGTGTTATTGATTTGTTTCATGTTTTTTTAATAGAAATACCTTATCCTGGATGTGTGCTGATTAGTTTTTGGTGTGACTGAAAAACATATCAGTTTTGCAGATTTTTTTGGCTATTTAATTTGGTAATATACATGTAGCTATGCAGCTCAAATTTGATCTTTTGGGTATGCTCATTGGCCCTGAGAAATTTGTCTAGAGAATCGTTTTCTTTATCTTCTCCACCTCACTCATCTTTTTCACATCAGTCATTCTGTCTACATGTGCTGTTTCAATGTTTGGCTGGTGTCCCAGGCATTGAAACAGCATCAGGTTAATGTATTGTGTTTGATGCCTAGTCTCCACATCGCTGGTTCATGCCCTCCACCTTACCCACTCACCTTCTAACACAATGTAATTTTGGAGATTTAGAGAACAAACAAAAACCACTTTGTACCCATTGTAAAAAGCACAACACAAAACAGCTTCAAGTATATTTTATTTCTGAACCTTGTTAATAATATTTGAACAACACAATAACAAATAGAATTTTTTCAAAAAATACTTACCAATATACATGATATATTTATGTGAATATCAAAGACAATGTAACTGAAAATACAGTAAGATATATACTATTCACTATTATTTTATAATTATTAATAGTTTTCTTCACATTAGTGTATTCTGGTATTGTAGGCCACAGAGGGTTTATAAGCTATTATTTTATAGGTTTAAATGTAATCTGCAACAGAATATCTATGAGATCTAAGAAATAGTGTTATACTTATACATTGTAGCTGCATCTTTTGATTGTCATATATTTTAAAGACATATATATCCAAAACGTTATTATTTTTATTTCCCAATATATCCTCATTGTGCTTTAAACTGCTAAGTCTGTTTTTATGAAAATAAATAGTGTTGTGACTTATAATGTTGCTGACAAGTGTCCACTAAGTTAATATTTACATTTAGACATGTAGACCTACATAAGTAGACTAAGACCTGTCTTAGTCTACTTATATTATTTAAAATTAGATACTACTATGCATTATAATTGACTATATATAGCGAATTTTTTCCAAATTCACCATATAAAGTGTAATAAAAAGTGAAATAAAGACTGTTTAGAATTTTTTTTCTTCAGTTTGTTCAGATAATCATAATTAGTATGTTCTGCTGAGCATGTGGTAAAAAAATGAAATTATTTTGACTGTTAGAAATATTCAAAAAATTGGGATAGATTTTATCTGCCATCTCGGCGTCTTTTCTGTTTTTTTTTATTTTCAAAATTCAGACGGGTGCTATACAAAATGTATCATAACTTTGTCAATAATTTGATTTTTTGTATAATTTTTTTTTATTCAGTCATGAATATAATGGACCTTATGTGAACACAATTTCAGGTCTCTAGCACTGAAATGAAAAAATGGCCTGCCATCCTTACCAAAAGTTTAGGGGATGCTCATTGTCGTCACCAGGCACGTCCGTCTGTCCATCACCTTTAACACTATATAGTATATTATCTATAACTGGAATGCACAATAAACTTCACATACAGGTTACAGGCCCGTAGCCAGGATTTTTGTGTGGGGGGGGTCGTTTTAGGCCAAAAGTTGGACCTTTTTTCCCACTCTCGGCAGCCGCCAATAGGGTGGTGCGAGGGAATTATAAATACCCACCCCGATTTTTTTTTTAAATATATAACCCCCATATTCCACAATTCCGGCCTTTTAAAACACATTCATTTTTTTCAGTGAGTTCCCCTCCCCATGCTTAATTACCCCCTTAAGCTATTATCAGGGTTTCCGCCAGAAATGTTTGAGAGGGGAGGGGCACAAAGGAGTGAGTGTCTCCCCAGTCAAAAAAATTCAAAGTTTTAAATTTGAGTGCTTAAAATGGCCTATTTTAACTGAAATGACAGCAAAATCTGGAATATATTGTCATTTTCTCTGCCAACAAGGGGGGGGGGGTCTCCCCTGTGGTGCTGAGAGGGGGGATCCATACCCCCCTCCCCCCGGCGGAAACCCTGATTATGATCATGTGTCATTTTGAATGTATGTGTATTTTTTAGCTGCGACCTAGCAGCTCTATAAATGCCGTTGTCTGTCTGTCTGTCGTCTTTCTGTAACACTTCGTTTCCGGGCATTATAATCTCGACCAATCAACTTCTAACCTGGCACTAACATTCACGGGGGTCAAGGCCAGACCTGATTAGTTTTTCTCGAAAATAGGCCCATTATTGGCCCTCTGGTGGCCAAAAAACATAGGAAAATCATCCAAAATTGAGGTTTCCGGACGCTAATGTGAAAAGTTTTTGACCAATCAACTTCTAACCTGGCACTAACACTCATGGGAGGTTAGGACCAGACCTGATTAGTTTTTCACGAACATTGGCCCATTATTGGCCCTCTGGTGCCCAAAAAACATAAGAAAATCAGCCAAAATTGAGGTTTCCGGACTCTAACATGTCTAATGTGAACAGTTTTTGACCAATCAACTTCTAACCTGGCACTAACACTCCTGGGGCTTAGGGCCAGATCTGATTAGTTTTTCAAGAAAATTGGCCCATATCGGTCCTCTGGTGGCCAAAAAACATACGAAAATCAGCTAAAATTGACGGTGTCCGGACGCTAATGCAAAAGTTTTTGACTAAAGGACTTCTAACCTTACAATTGCATTTATGAGCATGATCTGCAAAACTTTTTGAGGATATCGGGCCATTTTTGGAACTGATTTGTTTCTCAGGAAAATCGTCGCAGCTACCAAATCCCTCTGATTTGCGCTTCTTATGCCTATGACTGAATAGATATATCATTATAATTATTGAGAAATACACATGGGCGGATCCAGCTTTTCACTGATGGTGGGGTGCATATTGGGCAATGTTTTTCCTTCAGTATATCATCAGCTCATAAGGAAACCCTTAAATGATCATTTTTTCCGAGAGGAGAGGGGGGGATTAAACCCTCCCCCCTTGGATCCTCCCCTGATACATGGTTTGTCAATAAAAAACATCTACATTTCACGCAGCATGAAAATAAATGTTTTTTTTCTGACATATTTTACAAAAGGATTGATTGCTGATTTTGTGTGTGTAATTTGATAGATTTACAGGTCCACCCCCGGGACAGAATCATTATATTTTACCAGTGTTGTTGATGTTGTTTTGAACAAATAATACTTAAAACGTTATGCTGTTATTCTGGAGTAGTATCATAGGAGCCACATCTAACAAATTCGCGAAACAAATTTATTCATGTTGAATAAATTTAACATTGGTGTGATTGCAGATGAAGCCTAAATGCTGTATCCTATACTGTACTGCCTAAATTAGTAGATTGTGATGTATTACTTTTGTAAAGTAGCTCTATATGCCCTACATCGAATCATTTTTGCTTAAAAAGAGAGGGAAATAGATTTGCGTATAATTAGAGCAGGTTCTTGCATTCGGTGTCATAGGTAATATCAGCAGGGCTGTAGCCTAGGGGGGGGGGGGGGATGTCGGTTGAGATTGGTAATAATAGTAATCCAGGCGAAAAATTACAAAAAAAATTGAAAATTATAGCTCTAGGGGGAAGCTGACCCTCGGCCAACCCCTGCAGCTTATAAGCCTATGCCCCTGATCTGAGCTAGATGAGACATTTTAATTAAAATCACGCTTTTTTTGGAATGTAGGCCCACAGGCCTACCCCCCTCCCCCCACTGCTGGCGCAGCCAGTCTCTTTATAGCGTCTATATTCTCTAGAGGTGTCCGGGAATGCTCCTCGGGAAATTTTAAAATATAAGGCTTGAAATGGTGCATTCTAGAGCATATATTTCAAACCAAATATGGGGGGGGGGAGAGGTTGAGCGGGCGCCGGCGGTTCCCCCCTCTGGATCTGTCACTGCTAAAGTTGATCAAATTTAATGCAAATCGTTGTAAATAAACAGTTAATATAAAGACAAACACAGGGGAGAGTTTCGAGCTAGGATAACAGTTTACACGATGAATGAACCTATAACAATTGAGTAATTCAACTTTATTACCTAACCTCATGATATTTGCCGTTAGATGGTTTAGAAAATTTTCAAACTAGTCACAATGCTAATTAATGCGGCTACAAACGTTTGCCACATTGCAAGAAACAATGACACAATGTAAAATGTTTATTTATAGTCTTGAAATGTTAAACCAAAGTTTTTGTGAAGTTGGTGTAAAGCTGTCTGTGACAAGGGATGGCTAAAATGTGTACCTTCAGCTTGCAAGCGGGGGTCGTACGACTCCTCCGAACCCCCCTGGCTATGGGCCTGGGTTAATCATGACTAGAAGCTTGACTAATTTCACATTTGACCTTTCTGTGACCCCCATGAACTTGACTTTTTTCTGATCAACAATTTTTCTCGTTAACACGATTCACTCAACATTTTTTTATGTATCGCTCCAAAATATATACCATATTATCATGATTATATCCATTTTAATAATAGCTGGGATGAGTTCGAAATTGGGCAAGATTCAGACAGAAACTATAGGTCATGGCGACCGATAATCGGCCATTATTTTTACATTATTGGAACTCATTCCAATAATGTTTTAATATGGTTCACAAAACAGATTCTGGGCACTGTTTGGCCATTTTCAGTGTGTCTCAAATGACTATCACTCACGTCTTTTCAAAAACGACAACACCCATAGATCCAGTTTTCTGTCATCACACAGCCTATAGTAGGCCCACCAAACTTTGTTTCTGAATAAGCATAAATTTCTGTTATTTTTGAGCTGTGGGTTGAGCCATCAGTTTATACCCTGTAGATAGGCCATAGATTGTACTGAGAACATTGCTTACCTTGGGATCAAACTACCGGTAGTCCAATATAATCTTAAGAAATTGCCACAATGAAACTGGGGGAAGCTGGCAGATGTTCTACTTTCCAAAGCAAATATATTATGATATAGTTGCAATATTTTGCAATTATATTTTGCCTTTGAAAATCTAACCCTTGGTCTTGATAGCATCTAGCGCCATAGCCAATATTGTGGTAAAAAATTCTTAATGCTGTTGATCTTAAGCAAACCATTGGACGAGATGGCCTTCCCTGACCAATCACACACACAACATCTAGGTCACTCACATCTCTGGATATTTCAACATGGACGACAGACACCTGACATTGATACAGTGCAATGTCAATGAGGCTGAACTAGATCTCAGGCACATCATTGGTCGAGAAAGTCATCTCGACCAATCTCATGCACGATATCTGGGTCATATACTGAAGGGCCATCCCACTTTCCGTGAGTGAGCTGATACTGCTATGAACTCGAAAGGCAGTATCTGCTTACTTGTAATGTAAGCAGCTACTGTGTTTGTTAATTGTGGTCTGTGACATGTCAGTGTATACACATGATACACACCCGGCTCCAGGCTAACTGTGATTATGTAATACGCGAGGACTCACTACCTTCTCACTTCTGACTGTGAACTGAATTTATTTAAATTGTAAATATTTCAGGATTTAACAGTTCAATATATATCTATTTGTTCTTTTCAGCTCAAACTGTTCAAGATTGATATATTACAGACTTACTTTGCGCCAATATTGATGAAATGATCCATTTTTAAGTCAAGATCGAACCAACTGTACACAGACGGAAAGCCAGATGTGGTATGCCTGTGATCAGCGATCACCCGGCAAGCACAACTCACTGACCCAATGCTGGGCTAGTGTTGGCCCAGTGGTTCTTGTGAATCAATGCATGCGGTTATACAGAATAATAGCAATGCCCGTTATGGTTATATATATGTTAAAGGGACTGGCCCAGGCTAAAATCATCAAAAAATCGGTGATTTTATTTCGGGTTCTTAATATGACCATATGATGTAAACATGTACATAGACTAGAACTGCAAATTTTTATAATTTTTGTGCTGCGCACTTACCAGTTAGACTAGATATAGAGACAAAATTCCCGCATTTCTTATTCTTGACATGGTTGTCAATAATTACAAATCAGGAATTTCGTCTCTATATCTAGCCTAACTGGTGAATGCGCAGCACAAAAATTATAAAAATTTGCAGTTCTAGTCTATGTACATGCTTACATCATATGGTCATATTAAGAACCCGAAATAAAATCACCGATTTTTTGATGATTTCAGCCTGGGCCAGTCCCTTTAACTTTTTCATTGCGACAATTTGACATGGAAAAAGGACAAAGTATGGTGAAATATTAACCCTTACACTGCTGCATAAAATTCGCAGCATGTGTGGTTTCCCACTAAGTAATATCTGGCATGTTTTTTCTTCAAAAAAACATCTGATGAACAACTGATATTAAAAGCAAGTATTTTAAAAAATCAGTCAGTTAGCTATATTTAAAGCGCAAATAGGAAGACACCACAAAATGAAAGTGAAAAAAAAATAAAAATGATTTTTTTAATTTTTTTTGCTTGCAAAGTATTTTAATTTACTGTTATCATGTGAAGTTACTAAGAAAACATCCCGCTCTTGTGCATCTAACTATTACTAGCAATTTTTTTTTTAACCTATAACACTTATCGGCCGAAAATATATTTGTTTTGATTACAATTTTACATGGCCCATTGCTTAATATAAATATCAACTCCAGTCTAATGCAAAAAAAATACTCTCAATAATGTTCAGAACCGCAGGGTTCTTGTTTTTTACAAATGGAGGACTGAGAAAGTGTGTACCGGGGTGTACACACACTTTTCTGGGCGGACATACTCGTACTGTTTAGGCCTAAAGCTGCTGTTTGTCATTCTCCACACAGAGATGTCACTGCGGTCAACTCCCGCTTAACAAACCTAACCTCAACTCCTTTCAAATTTAGGTCATAGAGGATAAGTTGAAATGTAGGATTGTTGAAAAATATGCATTTGTCACCAGATTAGGACATCATATACCCGAGGGTAAAAATAACTTAATGTGATCCACTAGACAAGGGGGATAGTGAGATTGAGATTTAACTATCCCCCTGGATATTTGGCAGGCCAGACACAGAGCGCACAAAATTTGAATCGACACATTTTAAATTTGAAATGTAACTTCCCGTTTACTAAATTGCTCCCGTTTACTAAATTCATAGCACTGTTACCATGGTTACTCATGAAGCAATTACAATTGATTATGTCAAATTTGAAAGTCACTAATTAAAAAAAACCTTCACAGCTCAGGTAGTCCTATTGCTAATAATGTAATAAAGTGATCTTGTTGTGTTGTAAAAATCAGTTTATTAGTGATCAGTCAGTTATTGAGGATGTCACAGAACATGGCATAAGCTTTCTGTGCCTCGCCTATCGTATCATCTATTCAAAAAGACTTTATCTAACTCCATATCGTTATCCTCCTCCTCATAATCCTTATCACTAATGTAATCATTTTGAATATCTCACTCTAAGGTTGACAATGATCTTGATCATTTCCAGGAGATTTATTTTGTGGTCAGGTTGGGCTCCCGTGGGTAAATTTATTTTTACCTTGTACAAAGAATGTCAAAGTGAGTTTTAATAAAGGATGATCAATGTAACAAATTTTACAAAGAATGGCAAAGTGAGGTTAAAAAAGCACTTCAACTAGTTCAAGTTTATGTAGCTAAAACGTTGCATACCATTCAGCCTAGACTACTGATAGGCTACCCAAGTAACCCCACTCAGAGAAGGCCCCATTATTTGGCTAGAAGCCAAGGACGAGACACCGTGGAACTGGGGCATGCGCAGGTGTCTGCAATATGGTGCTAGGCGTTTAGCCCTATATACTGTATACACACTAATGTAATCTACACAGATCTAGACTATACACAGCCAGCAGGTAAACCATGTATCGACATGAACCACTGTGACTGCTCACCACAAGTTGACTGTAGATTTGCCCATTTTATCGCTGATCTTCCTTGCACAGAACAGCGGATTTCTACTAGTACTACTAGTGCTACAGTAGAACCTGCTGTGGGCAGCCACTCTTATGAGCAGCCAACCTCTTATGGGAGGCCACTTGGTCATTCCCCAAAATGACATTTTGTATACAAGCCACCTGTCTTGAAAGGACTGTCTTGAAAGGACACTCATAGCAGGTTCTACTGTACTACTAATAGTATACCATAGCTAGCCCATGTGTGTTAAACTAAGCACCCCAAATCGCATTGTCCCGACGGGATAGTTACTATACAGACTGATTATCCCGACCATTTTTTTATTGGCCACAGGATAGCGGGATAGCGCTCATTTTGACCCCTGTATACCATCTGCCAAAGTGTGAAGGAGGTTAAATTTTGCGTGACGAAAGTTCCGGCCTCTCGCTGGTAATATATTGATTAATACAGGAGCTCAACTCTCCCGGAAGCCACCCACCCTCATATTTCCCAATAATATGTGTACTGTACACTGCACAAGAAATGCTTCTCCTCCCTCAATTCTTAGCCGATTTCAATTGTGTTTGATTTGTTCGAAAGAGCTTGTGTCTGTGCATAGCATGTCCAAATATTTCAGAAATTTTAATAATTAATTAACTTTTGACCTAATTAGGACCTAATTAGGTAATTCACAAGAATTTGAAACTTCTTTGATTTGTTCTGATGTTTTCAAGATTTAGTTGAATTTTTTATTTCCCTTGTTACTAACAGGTGATAGAGAAAGATATCAATCCTTTTGTTGCCGAATGGGAAAAGGCAGAAAATTTTCCAGCTCACGAAATTTTCAAAAAACTTGGGGATGGAGGATTTCTTGGAGCAACGAAAGCTGTTGGTTTGTAAAATTATAATTTAAATATTTTCAAGTTGTTCAAGTTGATGCATACTTTTTTGCAGAGTCCAACATTGTTTTGGCCACTAGGTCTAAACATACCTACATGGTTTTGGCCTAATTATTAATTAACGTATGACCCAATTAGGACCTAATTAGACACTCGGTTCACAATTCACTTGTAAGAATGTGCAAGAAATGCTTCTTCTCCCTCAATTCTTAGCAGATTTTAATTTTGTTTGATTTGTTTGAAAGAGCTTGTGTATGTACATAGAAAGTCCACATATTTCAGAAATTTTAATTATTAATTAATTTTTGATCCAATTAAGACCTAGTTAGGTCAATCACAAGAAAGAGATCATGCATGTGCATAGAATTTCCACACAGATTTTAGAAATTGTAGTTATTTATTAACTTATAACCTAATCAGGACCTAATTAAGAAACTGTTCACAATTCACAAGAAATGCTTCTCTCCCCTCAATTCTTAGCCAATTTCAATTTCAAATTTGTTCGGTTTGTTAGCAAGAGCTTGTGCCTGTGCACATGCTGTTACCAGCGCCACATGCACATGCGCGCGTGCACCTTGTTTTTAATAGTACGCCGCTGATGGACCGGTGGGATTCTGGCCGGCTAGACCTAGATCAACTGGATAACCCAGAGCCCTCTCGTGCCGACGGGGAGAGACTGCTCTGGTCACAAAATGGCCTGTGCATAGAATTTCCTCACAGATTTCAGAAATTTGAATTAGTTTATACAATTAAATTATGCCATAATTAAGACCTTATTAGGATCATTCAAAATAAATGCTTCTCATTAGGTCTTTATATCATGTATATGCAAAACCTGAAATATCAAATCCAAATTTACTTAATCACTGTTATTTGTCATTTTAATCAATAATTTAATCCAGGAGAGGATGAGCTTATGTGTCATTGACACTCTGGTTAAAAAGTCAAAAGTGATCAATATTCTGGCAGTCACTAGAGTGAAACAGCAAAATAAATAAATAAATCTAAAACATCTCACATTATCATCAATCAATCAATAAAACTTCTATAGGGCATATATCTTGAGTTGACCGAGCTCAGGGGCTCAAAAAAATTATTAGATTTTTAGCAAAAATATTTAGCTGATTGAACCCATTTGATATTTGATTTTCATTGATGTTTTATTTATTGCTCTAGAAAATTCAACACTGCTATTTATTATTAGAATAATATTTGAATTGGGGATGTATATCATTTTTGGGTATATTTTCAGAATATGGAGGTCTTGGCCTTGATTGGAGCTATAACTTAGCTATAGCAGAGGAGCTTGGTAAAATTTGTTGTGGATCCATTCCGATGGCTATTGGAGTACAGATGGACATGTCGACACCTGCTCTATCAAAGTAACCTACAATTATTGTAAAATTCATCAAAAAATATTCCTTGTGGCTCAAATTATTTTATTTATTTCTTTTCTAGATGAAATTTTGTTTATATGCTAATCTTCTAAACTGGTAATAAATATTCAAATTATAACCACTGATCAGTACGTAATTACAATAAAAAAATAAAATAATATAAAATAAAAATTGACCCGGCATAAATCATATCTAGTAATTAATCTAAGCCACATTGCTGACTCATGTAAGATTTATTATAGATATTATATATAGATATATATTATTTATATAGATATTATAGATATATTTTTGTTGCAGTCCATTAATTTTACATTTTGCGTTATTTTAATAACATTTGCTCAGTAGTCATTTTGAAATTTAGGATGGCATAAATGATGGTGCTAAGAACTGTTTGTAATTTAACAACTAATAATCGGTTTGGTAAATTCTTGAACATAATGTTTTCTAATATGGTTTTCTCGAATTATTAGATTCTAGCCATTGATAAGCATTGAATAACACATGGATTTAACAACTGCTAAACATAATGTTCAATTTGGAAATCGATGATGTTGCTTTTTTCTTCTGCTCCTATTCACTTATTATTCCCAAACATTTGACTTTTTATTGTTGCAGTTTTGGTAGCGACGAGTTGAAGCGTGAGTTTCTCGCTCCTGCCATTTCCGGCGATTATGTAACATCCATAGCCGTCTCAGAGCCTTCGGCAGGGTCTGATGTAGCAGGTGTGTAATCCACCCCTTTACAAGCCTGATACATGTATGCTAATCAGGACTTTGTTTGATCTTTACCCATTACAGCACAGGGATCGACTTTAGACATCAGAATTTGACATCTTAAGTCAATCCCTGTACTGAAAGAGGAAAAATATTTATAATGGTTGTATACCCATAACATAGGTAGTCAAATAAAGTGGAAAAAGGTAACTAAGACATTTTTGATGATTTCAAATTGGAGAAAAACCTTCGGTCTTCATAGTTTATATAAAAATATTTCAATGTTTTGAAAGTTTATCATTTTTCAGCACTGTATTATAAATAGCACCTTCATAAAGTGAAGCATGTCTATGACACACTCCAATCTTGCATTTTCTACCTTATATTCAACTTAAATCGTAATCAAGCTCTAGAGCAAATTTTCTACATTGTGATGTTTAAAGAATGCAATTCATAATGGTATATAATTTTAACCCTTAAAACACGTTTGAGGCGTTGCATTTTATACAAATCAATCACACATCAATGGTTGTGTGATTGAATGAATTGCAACACCTGACACAATATCACATTGTGTTTTCATTTCCATTTTATATGTTCTGCACTTCATTTGACATGTTGAGTCAAGCTGACTGCAGTCATTTTCCAAAAATCCAGAAAATAGGCTCATGCTGGAAATAAAAGTTTATACAAGTGTAAATTTCTATTTTATTTTATCACTTTAATTGATTTTTAGGGTTTATCAATTACTTTTAAGTAAGACAACATTTACAAGTGATATAAATTGTATTTTTTCTACTGTCACAGGCATACGCACAAGAGCTGAGAAATCAGGGAACGACTACATCATCAATGGCAGCAAGATGTGGATTACGAATTCATTCCACGCAGACTGGTTCTGTGTGCTGTGTAACACAAGTAGAGAGGGTGGTATTCACTCTAACAAGTCACTCATCATTGTACCAGCTAAGACACCAGGTAGGGATTCATGTGTTAAGTACAATCCCATATCATTTACAGCGCCATAGTGTATTATAGCGTAACGTTTTTGCGGCTATCAAAACGCCAGGGTCATTTCCCTGCTGAGCGTCCATAGCGTACTCAGACGGATGAAAAAACCAGTCCCTAAAATGCCACTATCATTTTGCGTAGAAACGTCAGTAATTTTTATGGAGATGCCATATTTTGGGTACATTTTGTTATCTTCCCACATAATTAAAGCTAAACAAATTGGACCATGAATACATGTACCTGTGATATTGCAACCAAGGTATGGGGCTTTTCTAGCAATTCAGTTTGTCGGTAAATGGAAACAAACATGACACAATCGTTAATGTGTCCATTATGGTTATTGTCAGCTCCTTTTCAAGTATCTATTTGAAAGACAAAGAATTGCGACGATAACAATATAATATGAAAAAAATGTTCATTAGAATATGTCTAACACTATGCTGCTAATAAAAGAAATGACTGATTTGAATTATTTATCATGTTAATTACCTAAAAATAACTAACGGTTCAGTACGTTATAGCAGTGGTAACATGTGTACTCAGGAGAATGTGAGCAATAGCCCCAGAGCGTACTCATGTGTTAAACAATGTTCATCCCAGTTGGTGATAGATAATGTCTTGTACCGTTGTGGCGTTCCCAATCCGAGACAACCATATATTTGTAGATCAATTTTAAATCCATTTACAGCATTCGCGTTACGATATTACCACAAAAAGCTTCTTTTAGCGAAATGATTGATAAGACCTACGTTCGCACACAAGTTGCTTAAAACAATGCATTTGTCCAGGAAACTTGAGACAAAAGTGGCCAGATTTTTGTCCATAGACTATCGTAGTGTTGCAAGGTATATTTCCCATCTTGGTAGTACTTACAGAGAAACAATTTGTTATATAAGACATTATACCCAAATTTTGGTGGCACATATATAATATTACTGTATAATGTCATTACATATAGTTATTTATTTCTTGTCAATAAGCATTGACATATTTCTAATATATTAGAAGTAACATAAATTTAAAATAACAATTATCGGCACATAACCCTCTGTCTGATGCCAGGATACAATAGTTATCATTTTCTGAACTGGACAATACAATTTAACTGAGTGGAATCTTCTTCCACTGGCTGTTATTAAATCTAGATCAGTAGCAATATTTTAGGGGTAATTTAATGAATGATTAGTTGAGTTGATCAGCACCCTACTCCCACCTGATCAATCACGCATTATGCCTTGAAAAACACTATTAGTACTACAAAAAAAACAAGAGGAAATTGATTATAACCTGTTTTCGTATGATGGCCACTTTTAATTTCGCCTATTATTTAAAATGCTCAACAGTTACAATCTGGAACTCATCGGAATGGGAATCAGCATGGTCGAATTGTATAAAAACAACACCAAAACTGTGTAGGCCTATATATTAAAAAAAATGTTCACTGAAAAATCATATTATAAATGTGGATGAGTCAAACTATAAACCAATAAACACAATGCATATCAGCCCTTGATGTCAACAATCACTATAGAATCAAATTGTTGCTGTGACAGCCACCCCAACCAACACGATTCCGCTGGGTTAATGTTGGGTCAGCGTCGCAGACGGTAGGCTAGCATTAAACCACCATTGGTTTAATGTATCGTGTTGGCTGGGCAAACGTAACTCATCGCTATACTTCTTCTAGGCACAGAGATTCTGCAGTGTAATAGACCATGATTGCTTCAGTATGTGAAGAACACACCGGAGAGTATTAAACCGTAAACGAGGTATCACTGCCATAGCGTAATACACTGTGGGTGACGCACACGATTTAAACATGAAATAGAGAGAAATGTGGGTGGTATTTCGCTGTGGCATTTAGACCTCTGATTTTTTGCCACGTCTCAATACGTTGCAGCAGTTGATAGTGTTTTGATGGTGGTGTTTTGAGATACGAAATTTCGGGCCGTCTGATTACACTATGGATGAGATGTATGCTGTATCTATGCTGTGCTGGAAAGGAATGTACATGTATTTAAAATTTGTGAAATGGCTGATTTTGCATGGTAATCATGTAATGCCCTGGTTAACCCTTACAGTGCGGGGATTGACTTTAGACGTCAGAATCTGACGTCTGTAGACGTCAGATTCTGACAACTAAATTCGATCTCCGCACTGTAAGAGTAAAAATATTTCTAATGGCCGTAAACAGGTAAAGCCCCAAGTTATAGAATTTTCAATTACTTGGAGTTTTGTCTTGCAATAACCACTAAAGCTAACAGTTCCGTATTATTGCTATTAGTGATAAAGCTCATGACAGTCTAGGTCAAGTTCAATGATGGGTAACCTATTTTTCAAGATCACAGAGGCTAATAATTATAAAGGGAAAAAGTTTTGTCATCACGATATCTCTACACTTACAATTTGTATCACTTTCATATTAATACCATTGATTCATATGATAAACTGAAGGTCAAGTCTAAAGATTTGTGACCTTGACCTATTTGTCCAGGTCACAGAAGCTGATAAAGATACAATTTTGTCCTCATGATATCCCCATACATACAATATGTATTGTTCCCATAATAATATAAGTGATCCATATGATGGAACTCAACTTTTCATTTCGGCTCCTATAATTTGTATCGCTTTCATATAAATATGATAAATGACATTGATAGACCTTATTGAACTCTAGGTCTCATTTGTGTTCTTGTTCTTGTCATCACAATTTATCTCAGAAAACTAGGTCTAGGCGAGATAAGTTAAAGTACATGATGTTATGGCGAAGGCATATAGTAGACACCTATGCGTACACCCTCTAATTTAAATTTAGTTTGAACCCAAACATTTGCAAATCATGATGTTTAAACACACATTTTGTTCCCAATTACCTGATTACAGTGATTTATTGACTATAGAATAAATTAATAATGACCAGAGTCATTTTTAGCGATGAAGGGGTTGCAGCATTGAGAAAACTTACTTGGTGTAAAATATTACACTCTAGTTTCCTAAGATTGGTCTTTAAATGGTATTATAACCATTTCATGATTTGCATGATTTGAGCCTCAAAGAGGGTGATTATCTGAACAGTTATACTTAAATCAACCAATTTCATTTATTATTCACCTGCTCCAATTTGCATAATTGTAATATATTTTATATCCCCTGCAAAATTTTAGCAAACTTTTGCAAATTAAGATGCTTTAAGGTGGAATTTATGCCAGCAATACTAGCTTGATCCATTTCTGACATTTTTCAGGTGTGATTTTGAATCGTAAGATAGACAAGCTTGGCATGAAGGCGTCAGACACTGGGGAGATATTTTTTGAAGATGTCAGAGTACCACAGAAGTATTGTATTGGTGAAGAAGGGCAGGGGTTTATGTATCAAATGCTTCAGTTCCAGTACGAGAGACTCTTTGCAGCAGCTACTTGTAAGTGATTTCCTCCTCTAACATGAGCAGGGGTATAATGATTTCAAATAAATTTAACACTTACAACACTAAAATATTTTTATATAAACTAAAGACTTTTTGCCAATTTAAAATCCTCAAAAATGTCTAGCTACATGTAGCTCTATCTCCTTTATTTAAATACCTATGTTATGTTATGTACGCCCATTATAAATATTTTACCCTTAAAAAAAGGCTTTCGGTGTGAGGATTGACCTTAGACATTTGTAGACATTATAGTCGATCCCCACACTGAAATAGTTGAATTGCCATGAAATGTAAGATAGTATGTACAGCATGTGGCCACAATCTGGCTTTTATCTTCTATTCCCAGGCCTGACATTCCAGAATGCACTGTTTCGGCTTTATAATTTTAATTATTCATTTAGTACTAACAATATTTGTTATACATACATTATGTGCATGTGCAATAGTTCTAAAGTCTCAGAATCTGACGTCTACAGACATCAGATTCTGATTTTTATCGTCGATCTCCCCACTGAAAGAGTTGATGCAGCCCCAGAGAAATGATATACATTCATAACAATCTATAGATACATGTATTTTTAATAATATGTTCTTCAACATGTTCAAAGGTATTGAAGGTTTGATGCTGGCGATCAATGAAACAGTAGAATACACACAAAACAGAAATGCATTTGGAAAGCCAATTCTTGCCAATCAAGTTGTGCATTTTCGACTTGCTGAACTGGAGACAGAAGTGGAGGCACTGCGATCAATGATTTACAGAACTGTAGGCAAGTATTTCCCCTTATACTCACTTTTAAAAGGATGATCAATGATAGTTCTTACAAGGATTATCTGCCTGTCAGAACACTGTAGAATTTACAATGTTAACCCTTAGAGCACTGAGATATTCAATTTAAATTTTCAGTCACTTGAAGTTGTGTCTCGCTACCGCGATCCACAACTTCAAGTGACTAAAAATTAGGTTAATTTGCAAAATCTAGGTGGAAATGTATATGAATATCACAGATTTGAATCATATTTAATTTTAAAAACCTGGTTATACAAGATAATTAAAACATGATAAATTAATACTATAGTCAACTGTAGTCGACATCAGTGTGCTAAGGGTTAACAGTTTGAAGTAGATGTTATCTTCATATGACATGCATAATGGCGGCACAATGCTGCTTCAAAGCCAGTTCATTGTTCCAGCATCAGAGCAACACCGATCATATTCCATATGTTTTAAGGGAAAATAGCTGACTTAACTTTGTTGTGGAAAATTTGATATCAGATTTGTGATTTTACTAGCATTGAAATCTGAAGGATAACAAAGGATGCCTTTTTAGCAAGCAGTCAAAAGGATGTTTAGGTCAGAAATAGAACCACAAAAAACCAAATGGATGAGAAAGTTATACATGTATTTCAGTGGTAGATAGTAACTTCATTTATTTTGTCAGGTAAATTGATCCAAGGTGAAGACACCACCAAGCTGGCATCTATGTGTAAGCTAAAGGCTGGACGTCTATGCCGGGAGGTGACTGACAGCTGTCTACAGTACTGGGGGGGCATGGGGTACACCAACGAAGTCACTATCAGTAGACTGTTCAGGTCAGTACCCATGAGACTTTGAGACAATGGTGGTTCACTGTTGGGCAGCTCAAGTTTACTCAGTAAGTTTACTCAGTTTGAAGTTGATTCATGATCTCAATAATCAAATTATTAAAATATAACTTGTTTACCCCTCCACACATAAAAAAATGATATTGTGGGAAAACTCTGTACCAGAGAGATGGCTTGCTTATCCTCAGACCGCCAAGTTTGAATTGTGGATGTCATTTTCAACTGATTCATCTCTCCATCCTCAGAAGATGACAGGGAAAATTTTGTTCACAAATTATTGATCACCGATTTTCTCTTTCAACGCCTGATTTTTACTTGATCCTTAGCATTCATGTATGGATATTTAATCAATTTCAAAATTGATGAGCAAATGGTCAAAATTGTGTAGCTATTTGCGACACGATACTGAACAAAATATTCCCTGTTTGTGCACAAACACTCATCCATTTACTCATTCATTCCATTATTTATTCACAGCAACATCCCAGTACACACATTCACCATGACACAACAATAACTCAGCATCTGGTCAATATCTGTTTATTCGGAAGAATTTGCACACTGGCAAGTGGTCCTAAACTAAACTGTGCAAAACTAAAAGGCAGTATCTTCTTTTTTTACAGGTGAGCAGATACTGTCTTTTGGCTTTGCAGTGCAGCTTTAGTGCCCACATTTACACAATAAATCATTTTACATGTTGTGCTGACAAAATTGTCAATATAGAATAATGAAAGCTGACACTTTCGCTGATAAGCTTGAATATAATCATTTCAAATTCATTTTATTATCCAATCAAATCACTGTTATTGCAAATTAAATGTGTGTTTATCCATCAAGATTTGCAAATGTTTGGTCCCAATTTAACAAGTATGAGTAATTCTCACTCAATTGAAGATGTGTTTAGAGTTAGTTAGACACAACTTCAAGTGAGTGAAAATTCAAATTAGATAATTTAACGAGTAAAGGGTTAAAGGTGGCTTTCAGGTTCATTATCTCAAATAACTCTTCACCGGCTGAGATAGTTTCTGTTTTTCATTGGTTTGCAGCTAGAATTGTAAGCTAATTTATTAAAATTTTCAACCTCCTGAGGTTGTGTCTTGCTACCGCAATCCACAATCTCAAGTGGTTGAAAATTACTTATGTTTGTTTCATTTGACACCAAATACATTTTTATGTTTAAACACGCCTCTCATTCACAATAACTGTCATCTAATTGGCTAATGAAACAAATTTATCAGCAGACAAAGAGTTGATATAAAATATAGATCTTCCAAATTGAATTGTTTGACTAAATGAACATCTTCTTCAAGCTATCTAATATTTTTTTAGTACCATTTAGCCATGTTAAGTTGGTGTAATAGTTACCGGTACTTTAAACTTATATGGACCTAGCAAAACTTGGGATAAAATACATACATTATGTATTATGCGTTTTCTGAAATACATTACAGTTACTATATGATCCAGACATTTTCTTAATATAATTACCTTATGTTTCGCTTGTTGACAGGGATATGAGACTGATATCGATTGGAGGTGGCGCAGACGAAGTCATGCTGTCAATTATCTGCAAATACCTGGGAACACTACCCAATAAAGATGGAAAATATTCTTAGATCATTGTGATCATGGGAGTTTTGCAATTGCAATTTCTTTTGAAAGCATATGTTTCATGTGTAGTATTTTTATATCAAACAAAAAAGCTATTTAATTTAATTAGTCATAGGAGGTTTGTTGGATTTGTTAGGTGCTTGTTTAGCACCTGTCCCTTAACATGATTAATGTATTGTTTGTTGTACAACAGCATATGTACAACAATAACAAAGAAAAGTCTATCATGATATGTTTAGCCATATGATGCCTATCACATAACGATAAATCCATGTCTACGACAAAACAGGATACACCACAACATGTAAATATATGGAGAATTTCAAGTTGAAACCTTGCCATACATTTGTAGGTTGTTTAATTTGGCATAGCATGTAGGTATTGTGATTAATGAGATGAGAAAGTAATTCACTACACTTTACACTCGGCGCAGTGCTGAACAATCTGCAGATAATTACATATATGTATGGTCAGAACAGTGTACTTGAAATAATGACTACGGTACAAATGTAACAAGTTAAAAGATAAAATAATAATAGTTAATGTTTAACACATACTTATACTGCCGTGCAAAGCCAAATGGCAGTAACCATGGTAATTTTTACTTTTCAAGTAAACCTTTTGGCTTTGCAGAGCGGTATGAATGCCTGCTATAAACCATGACATCAACATGATTAAGAAAACAAATGACCACACACTTGTAAGGTGTTCAATAGCTGCGATTTCAAATGTTAACAAATTGATTGTAAAACATGGACATTGTACTAGTACTACCATGTTCAATTGATTGTAAAATTGCATTTTGCTGCAAATTGCATATTGTTATTCTTAAGTTTTTTGCTTATATTTATTTTCCACAAAGGCATCTCCAAATATGAATTCATCGGACCATGTTGCGGAAACAGTGACATTAGCTTTGTAGCTGTTTGTAAATCTTTGTTAAATAAATATGTTTACAACTCCGGAGAATGTACCGCAAACTCTTTTATAAATTACAAAGATAGTTTATTTTGATTTAAATTTGTTTGAAAATAACATAATTATGAAGGCCTAGCAGGACAAGGGTTAGTGATAAAAAATACTTAGCTGTATATAATCATTGTAACTGTATATATCTGTATTATTTATATGGTAATGTCTGATAATCATGTTAACCCTAACTTGTCCTGTTGCGCATGTATATACATTGTAAAACAAATAATATGTCACTAAAAGGGATAATATAATTTGTGGTAGATGCTCAGCTGGTCAAAAAATAAATTCAATTCAAAAGATGTATTTTTTTTAAATAAACATATTTTTCGTCATTCGAAGGTGGAAATTGTGTTAGCAATTCCAGTTTCAAATTCATGAAAAATACAATAGACACAATTCATGAATAGCAAAGAATATCACTTGATGTTTGTTTACTATATAGCCAGGTTTCTATAGACTAAGAAAGGCATCGCAATCTAGTTGAATTGATGATAATATGAAGCTATTTTCAAAATGGCATTAATTCTGCACAGTGACAATTTGATAAAATGGCGACCTCTGATCGCCATAGTATCTACGTGTATAGTACAATATTTATGATAAGTGTTGCAATATGACCTATAATTTGGATATTGCTGTACAATACATTAAAATATACAGATCTAGTTATGTTTATATCTGTGATTGAAATGTTATATCTGATGACTAAATAATTATTTGATGCCGTATTTAATAAATTTATATGATTTTTAATGTTGTATCTTTTTCTCCATAATGTATTTAAAATGGTCAACCCAACAAGCACGAGATATCGAACCGATGTTGGCTTGATACTGGCCCATCGTCTACGACGTTGGACCAACATCAAACCAACATTGGTTCAACCTCTCGTGTTTGCTGGGAAGTCTATATTGACCCAGTAAACACAAAACATTTGTATAACATTTGTACAACTTAACGTCTTCGACGTTGGTCCAACATTGTACAAATGTTATACAAATGTTTTGTGTTTAATAAGGACGTTGTGGCAAGTTGACTCGCATTGGTTTAGTAGGTTTCCCTGTGCTTTGATCCCACCCAATGTGGTCATCCCCAGTGTTGTCCGTCTGTCCGCTGCATATTTGACTTCATATTTTAAACTCATGTTACATAATCATATAATATGTCAATTAGTTTTGTGCACAATATACATTAATGGCTTAAGCTCAGACCCTTCGTCAGACTTTTGCAAAGAGGGGTTCGGGCCTCATGTGAATGTACTGCCAAGGGCCGTTCAGAACTTCAAAATTAAAAAAAAACACACATGGAAAAAATATCATTCCCAGTGTAGGTCAGCTAGCTGTTTGTACGGTATTTCTATGTTTTCTTCTGCCGTACACAGGCTTCCCACGTGTCCTGGAAAATTATTGCTGTCGTGGAATGTCCTGGAAAAGAACTGGAAAAATGATTTTTTTCAGATTGTCCTGAAACACTGGAAATCTGATTAAATGTCCTGGAAAAGTCGTGGAATTTCTTTGGTCCATGGAATTCGGTTTTCTAAAGCAGTGATCTGTTTGCTATGGTACATCGTGTCTCATGCATTTATGCAAGTCCTTGAAAACAATCTGTACGGTGACCATATGAATAAATATAATTATCAGATATTATTCATCAAGAAATATTTTATGTAGGGGATGGTCCATCAAAAACCATGAGTCCATGACCTATTTTTGCCTTTTTGGACCACCATTCAATTACTGGGGGTGGGGGGGGGGGAGCTAAAGTATTTTTTGAAACAATTATTTATTGTCAGACTAAGTTTTCGTGATATACATATGTTGTAAATAAATATTTAATGACCCTTTAACCGTCAAATTATTCAATCTGAATTTTTACCCACTTAAAGTTGTGTCTCGCTGACGCGATCCACAACTTCAAGTGAGTGAAAATTATTCAGATTTGACAAAATGGAGGTTCACTTTTTTCAAATATTGCTGATTGATGTCACATTTTATCTTTGTCACATCTTTAAAAGGTGGTACTAGATGTCCTCATAAAAACTGAAAACCCGAATATATGCGACACCGGCGGTTAAAGGGGTAAGAAACGTTGAGCCTCGCTTCGCACCTCCAGATCAATAGGCTACTATATAAGGCCACTTTGTTTAATTTGTCTGTTTTAGATCAGAAAAAATCCAAAATCTAATGAGGAAGGGCGAAAAAAAAATTAAGAAAAAAAACATTGAACCTATTTTTGGAAAAGTTAATGAGGGCGACCAAATAAAAAAACATTGCACATATTTCTGGAAAAGTTAATGAGGGCGACGAAATAAAAAATCTTTTCACCAATTTTAAAAAAGTTAATGAGGGCGACTAAAAAAACAAGCAAAAAAAACACTACTGGAAAAATATTTTTTATCTATCGAAATGAAATTGTTTTTTTTCGGAATGTTTTTTTTTCTCTCTCGAAATTGACTTTTTTTTCACGGAAATCCGCAATTATCTAATGCGCGCGCTGGGCCGAAAAAAAACACATGTTTTTTTGGTAATGCGCGGCCTAACTCTAATGTGCGCGCTAATCTAAAACAGAGAAAAAAACATAGTGGCCTTATAGCCTGGTTTAGGATCCGACTTAGGCCACTGTGTTTTATTTCTGTGTTTTAGATCAAAATCTAATGAGGGAGGGCGGTGAAAAAACATTTAGGAAAAAAAAACATTGAACCTATTTTCGGAGAAGTTAATAAGGGCACCCAAATGAAAAAAAACATTTGACAAATTTCTAGAAAACTTAATGAGGGCGCCGAAATAAAAAACTTTTGACCTATTTTAAAAAACGTTAATGAAGGCGACGAAAAAAACAAGCAAATTAAAAACTAAGCTGGGAAAATGTTTTTTTTATCTCCTGAAATCAATTTATTTTTTAGAAATATGTTTTCTATCTCCCGAAATTAACTGGTTTTTTTCAGAAATCGGCAACAATCCAATGCGCGCGCTGGGCAGAAAAAAAACATGTTTTTTTTGGGTGATGTGCGTCCTAAATCTAATGCGCGCGCGCATCTGAAACAGAGAAAAAAACATGTTTGTTTAAAACTAAAATTAATATAAAAAAATAGGGGGGGGGGATGAATGTGAACATAATAAAGTTCTGCAGACAGGAAAAGAAATAAATAGTTTGTTCAATTGAAAAACTTCACCCACCCCCTTGTAATTGAATGGCGTCCCCTTACCATGCTTACTAGCTAGTATATTTGACTGAAAATAGTGACATTTGAGTCTTGGAAAACAGGCATTTAGTCTTCACCCACCCCCTTGTAATTGAATGGCGTCTCCTTACTAGCTAGTATATTTGACTGAAAATCGTGACATTTAGGCATTTAGTCCTTGAAAAATCCTTGGATTAACTTATCAGAATTTTGTGGGAACCCTGCGTACAATACATTATTTTCTTAACCCCCAAATAGCTAATCTCGTCTAATAGCCGTTTTCGCCTTTTTATTTGATCTTCAAACAATACAATTTCAATGAGAAATTTGTTTCGCATTAGGTAGAGTGGCATACACCGCCATCTAAAAATATGGATCCCCTTCGACAATGAAATTGATGTACTGTGCTTCTAAAACACTAGGACACTTGTTTTAAAAAATGCTCACTCGTTATTAAAAAATATCTAGTGTCTTGTTTCACTGATCTATTACGCTTTCATAAAGTATATATTTTGACATTTTGTGCAAAAGCCTGTATACTTGAATCCATACTTGTTTAGCCTATGGTGAAAATAAGTAATTATAAACACATGTGTTGGGAGAATGAAAATACTTTTTGATGATCAACGCTGCTCGAATAAAAACAATATAAGTCACACCAGGGCACATTATATCATGCGTTTATCCCACTTTTTTCATATTGCGTAATGTGCAGTTTGTGCAAAACCCCACAAACTCTTAGTCACAAACATTTCAGAGGCCATGGGCATTGGACGTAACGTGTCCAGTGAGAAGATCGCACAAGCTGTAGCCTTAGATAGGTTCAATTACTGCCAAACATATATATGTTCTGCTCTACAAAAAAAGTAAAAAATACACAGACAAACATGATATAATAAAGATAAGCCTGGTAAAGGAGACCCCGTGTCACAATTGCTCACAGACACGCAGCTATCACAAAGTGATTTGAAGACCAGAGGATCCAGGTTATTCTCTAGCATCCAAGTAGTCCAGATATAAATCTTATAGAACCTATCTTGGCTCATGTGATGAAAGAGCTCAGTAGCAGCCCTCCAATAACTTTACGAGAGCTCCGAATGGTGGTTCACCGGATTTGGAATGCAATACACAAGGATTTCTTGGAGCGACTATCATGACTATATGACGGAATGACCGACTCACGTCGATGTCTTAATGAGAACAAGAAAATATTCAACCAAATTTTAAATATCCAGTAAATGATCTCATTCCTGATAAATTTATGAATAATCAAGACATTTTTGACAGTGCAGCAGTGATATAACAACAATATTTTAAAAAAAGAGTGATATTTAAAAAGTGGATGATAATAAAGTATTAAAAACGTGTTATTGCTATTATTGTTGGTCGATTTGCTCGCAGACACTATAACATAGCTTTATAATTGACAGAGTAAATTAAAATTGATCAGAGGCTATTTGCAACTGCAGTATGTAGATTGCGTGTGGTGTATCCATATTTTTAGAGGGCGGTGTATATAACTGATATAACTATTTTTACCCATTTTTTAATAGTCTAGCCGCCACATGGCACATCTGGGTGGAACCTTGCAAATGAGTGTAGGCCTATATATAACAAACTTTTTTTGTGGATAATTAATGCATGAGATATCCAGATTGATATGAGCAAGTGTGCCGGGCCTGCATCTTCGAGCATTTTGAATTATCACTGAAAATTCAAAATGGCTACCGTCAACTCAAGAAAAAAGTATTTAGGCCTATATATGAAATTAATTGGGTTTTATACCACCTTTGTGCTCATATAGGCTAAACTGGACTAGGAGAACCTCTTGAGGATGGTGAGATGACACTGTCCTCCAGACACAGGATTCGAAATTCGAACCCTGGCGGTCTCAGGTCGCGATCGCTGCTTCTTGGTCACGGTATCTCCCCACAATATTGAATATTTACGAGTGAGCAGGGAAGAAACGTTTTGTCTCTTTGAAACTTGAATGCCGACTTTCCAAGCAGGCAGCTTTAACCACTGTATCTACTTGGCATTTTAGGCTTTGGGGTAGAAATTTGGGTGGATGTGATGAAAATTGCCCTAAATAGCCATAAATCGCTTTTCGAAAAGTCCCCATGAATTGTAAGTCGTGCTTGGCCGAAAACGTCAAAAATACAAGATGGCCCCTGGCTAAATTTAGGGCGCGAAACTCATTTCTGGAGCTCAGCTTCACTGTTAAGAGCGTCTCAGAACAGGTTATGCTATAGCTCTATACCAGCAACACGATAAATGGATCCAATGTTGGTTTAATGTTGTTCCATCGTCTTCAACGCTGTCTCAACATTAAAACAGCATCGGGCTAAATTGTCGTGTTTGCTGGGATGTGCATTTATAGACCTGCACTTAAAACATGATAAACATAAGTGAATTAAATCGTGCCACACAATTGGTCACCATTTACTGTGTCACACTGTACCCAGCTACTGTAATCGAAACCAGACGAGTCAAAGATAGCCTCGTTATCGCTTGTGAACAGCCATTTTCTCACAGTACCCCGCTGAACTCACGCGACGTCACGTGAGATGAGTTTTCCCTATGTTGTTTTAATGTTGGTACACCGTCGTAGACGGTGGACCAACATTAAAACAACATAGGTACCGTCGATGTAATTTGCTGTGATACCATTAGCACGTGGACGTTTGGTTGCCATGCATGGGGAGTTTTCATAAATATATGCGAATAAGGATGGGAAGCTGTCCAGCAGAATGTCGTTTATTGTGTGCATGGTCAAAAATCGAGCGCTGCGTTGGGGAAATCATTTCCTAAGTGATGTTACGCAATTAGGCCACTATGTTTTTTCTCTGTTTTAGATGAGCGCGCGCATTAGATTTAGGCCGCGCATTACCAAAAAAACATGTGGTTTTTTTCTGCGCAGCGCGCGCATTAGATTGTTGCCGATTTCCGAAAAAAACAGTCAATTTCGGGAGATAAAAAAAACATTCCGAAAAAAAACAAGTTCATTTCGAGAGATAAAAAAATATTTTTCCAGCTATGTTTTTTTCGCCCTCATTAACTTTTTTAAAATAGGTCAAAAGTTATTTTTATTACGTCGCCCTCATTAACTTTTCCAAAAAAATGTCCAATGTTTTTTTTCTATTTCGTCGCCCTCATCAACTTTTCCAAAAATAGGTTCAATGTTTTTTTTTCTAAAATATTTTTTTTACCGCCCTCTCTTATTAGATTTTGGATTTTTTCTCATCTAAAACAGAGAGATTAAAACAAGTGGCCTTACACAGTCTAGCAAGATATTTTCTGAGTAAGAACGTGGTTTTTATGCTCGTCACTTTAATATTTTCACATCTTTCCGGACCGCTGAGAAAAATAGAAAGGCGAAATTGACATAGGCCTATTAAATAAGAGACCCCGATGAGGACGGCTCCATTCATTTTTGACGATGTTACGAGTGTAGTAGGCCTACACAATCAGACTAATTAGACATTGTACCAGGAATGACCCTCATTATTGTCAATAAACATAGGGCCTAATAATTAAATCATATATCTGTCTGTCTATTCGTGTTATTGCTGTGGTCATCGGCTCGAAACGCTTTAACCTTAATTAATTATCGGACACTGAGTATAGGCACAAATTATGATGATTTTCACTGGGACTACTCTTTGTAAAGAGACTCCGCGGGATGAGAATTTTTAATTTTGAAAATTTATTTTATATGAAGGTGTATATATCCTACAGATCATAAATAAAATACAAAAGTGTAAAAAAACAATGTTGAGGCACTGAAAAAATACAAAAACAGCTCTATTTTGAAGACGTATGCCTATATTGTCATGTAAACAAGATTGTTTACATCATACAACACATTAGACCACAAACACTGATCATCTCAGACGGCGTAATCAAAGTAACCACCCGGTTACCGTTACATCAATAGCTGCGACCATTAATTGGTCTGGAAACGCGTTTATTGGGGGGGGGGGGTCGGGTCTGCTCACCGCTGAGCAGACGGCATCAACATGTGGCCCAATGCAAATTGTATACAAAAGTTTGCTTGGGTTTTCGCTTGATTCATAAAAATGTTGATAAAATATATTTTAAAAAAATCTGAAATAAATGAAATCATGATGTGTGGAATACACTACTTCACTACAAAATTAAAAACCAAAATTGATGTCATCCCACGGAGTCCCTTTAAGTTTAGGGCTCGTTTTATAATTTTAAGTTTAGTATAATCCCTTCCCGTCGCCTATGTTCTTGGGCTGCATCAAGGGCTGCATGGTGCACATGGGACCCTAAGGAAATGGTCAGAGCTACCGGTGTAAATAATACTCGCCCCCTTGGAGTTAGAATGTGCTAAACTGCCACTTTATAAAGTGGCAGTTTAGCACCTTCTAACTCCAAGGGGACGTTATGTGGCAATGTCTATGTAGTGATTGACAAGTGCTAAAATAACAACCTCTAACCATGATACCCTAAGCATGTAATGTTTGACTATAAGTGTTAAAATTTTCCGGAGGTTTTATTTACTTTTGTAATGTTATACGTTTTTCTGGAGTGTCTGATATACTATTCTGTACACTATTATTTTTTTCACAAGTGTTCTACTAAGTACTATATAGTTCTTAATATTGTTTTAATAAATATTGTTTTACATAGGCCCCTACGCTAGAAAAAAAAAATTGTATATAATTATTAGGTTTCTACGGTTTTTCAGAGGGTCTTTTTTCCGGCTTTGAAGAATAATATGCAGTAGATATTTTATCTCTGGTTTTGGTGTGGGAAACATAATATACTTATCACGACAACGATGATTACTTTGTGTTAAGAATAATTAGACCTATGCATATTTTGAATGACTTGTGTTAGTTTAAGTATAATCATGATGAGGGAAAGTTTTATTTTGAGTTTACATAAGCCTATAGCATTTCGATTTTCATGTGATCCTACAAAACTAACATTGTTGTATATACATGTAGGCCTACACATATATTTTAAGTTATTCATGTTAATGACGCATAATTCTACATAGACTTCCCGTCGTCAATAAATTCTATCAAATTAGGCTACTGCTTCTCAAGGTAGTCGCCGCTTCTGGTGAATTATAAACAATACAGCACAGGAATGTTGTAATTTTGTGGATAATTTGTAAACACACATTGTTTTCGTTATGCATGATATATGAAGTATGGTTGTTTTAGGACACTCTCGGATGGATTGGCATTTAGCTGTTTAGGGTGGTGATCCCATGACTGAGCCTCTGTCACGTGAGCGGTGACCAATATGTAAGTGCACTGCATACTGGTTGCTAACGGTCATCACCAGCCATGTAACAGGCCTACATGCATGGTGAGATCATATTGATATCTGCCCACCGGCACTATAATCCGGGCATTCTCATTCAGTAGTAACGATCCGAGGACCTTCGAGGAACACTTAAACCTGTTACACGTGCTTTTGAGTGTCAAGCCTGCCACGAATCTCAGCCTACTGGACATGTGTAGCTAGGCCTACGCCGGTACACGTGTGTAAGCCTAAGCCTATACCTGTATGCCTACCCCTGTACTCGCAGCCAGAGACAGTTGACTGACACAGTGACAGCTCAGCAGGATCGATAGCACCGCCATACAGCCGATAGGCTTGCTTCAGGGGACACCCACTGTGCTTCGACTGCCTCAAGAAAGTTGTATCTAGTTAATATATATAGGGCCTAACGTTAGACAGATTTATTCAGCATTCATAGAATAGGGCTTACATCTGTATGGCAATAAAGCAACATAAAGCATTCAATACATGTGTGCCCACCATTTTGGAACACCAGAGATTAAAACCCAAAAGTATCCTGGTGCAGGTCACTTATTGCCACAGCGGTCTCTCTGAGATATTTCTCATGGCGGCGACAAGAGGATTACTTTCATAGTTTACAGCAAAATTTGTACGGCCTACATAATAATATATCACAGACAAATTAGTCGACTAGGAATCGCGTTAGATTTATGATAGGTTAAAGGTCACTGAACATCTGTAGTCGTAGCACATTAGCATCATATGGTGATTTAACACATATTATAGCCTATGTACACGCTGTAAATGGTACCCCGGGGTACCGCGTGATTTGCAGCGCCACCTGGTGAATGTGGCTGCAATTTGCGTTGCAAAAGGTTCAGACATTGAAAGATGTCCTTAGTGACAAAAATGCCCCCAAAACAAGAATATTTTGCAAAATGAGAACGTTTCACATCCATTTTTGCCCTCTTTTAAAATTATTTTACACTATTTGGTACCCAGGATACAGCCTTGAAAAATAAATTAAATAATTAAACAAAATGGCGGATTTTTATTTGGTACCCCAGGGTACCGCGTGGTGCATCATATGCCTATCTGTCCACTTCAGTGGCCCGTAACTCCTCGAGTATATTGTGTTAAATATATAAAAAAAATATGTTTGTTGTACCATGATCACACATTCAAGTAATTTATGGTTGTGTGATAGGCCTATATTTATCGTTTATGGTTTTTGAATTAATTCGAAGAGTTATTATAGTTTGTACATACATACGATTACATTTCGGCATCATCCCTTGAATTAGTCGAGGAGCTTATTAAGTCCCGTAGGAATATTGGTATGATGCTATTTATCCACCCATACAGAATTCTCAAGGGCATCCCAAGTAGCAATAAAAAACATGTTGGCAGTCTGAAATATGAGGGGAGGGGGATTGGGGGGAGGGTATATAAAAAACTGCAAAATTTTGCTTGGCTGACTTTGAGAATGAGCATTAAAAAAATATTCGGAGGATTTTTTTACACATTTTTGCAACAGTTTTGGTATCATATGATACAAAACATAAAAAAACAACTATTGCAGTAGTGCTTATAACCTTGTTAATTTATGAACACTAGTGATAAATATGATGGATCATAATATATAGTCTGGGAGCCAAGTTTCAAAAGATTGCTATTTTTTCAGTTAGCAAAATCTCACCCTCCACATGTTACGGAACACGATGTAGGGATAGTAATTGCTATTTAGACAAATTATCAGAGTTTTGATTTTTTTCACAAGTCATAAGTCATAAAACTTAATACAGCTCGTAATATGAAATTTTGCCGTTTCCTGTATATTTGTATGATTCTGATAATGCTAATGTCTGTTGACTTCATTTGTTACATCGGTCATTTGGTACCATTATATCAAGTTAGAATAATCCCACATTGTTGTATAATGAATTATGAGATCAAAAGAGCGGATGGGGTAATCTCACTAGTTACATTTTCTCGACGCCTTGTCATAACAAAATCCTCATTATTGTAGATATAAACTATTGTAATACCACTTTGTCCACATTTTTTCATTGAATAAATTTATGATGAAACAGATGTGAACTTTAAACGTAAACCCACTCTTAGAGCGCTGAAAGTCAATATTAGAAAATTCCCTGTACATTGTATGATTATAAACATTCATTCTAATGTCTGCTAACATCAGCTGATACATCTGTCATCTGGTACCACAATATTAAATTTAAAAAAATCTAACTTGTTGCATAAAGGACTTATGTGTTCACAGTATCATATATTTTGTAAATGCTAGCAAGTACATATATAACTAGAAAACATAATTTATATAATTACCTCATAAAATCTAATTTGGTAGTATGATCAAATTTTATCATATCATTTTTTACTATGAATATATAAATATTATTCGTAATATTACACAACGCTTCAAATTATCAATTGTTTGGCTTCTGAGTTATAGGTAATTATTTATAATCTATAATTATTTATTTACCATTTAGTATTCCAATACACAGAAGACGATGAAGTAATATCACAATACCAAAGACCACATAAACTCATTTTGATGTGTTTGTCACAAAATAACTCTACATCCAGCCTCCTCTTTGCAGGCATGCTACACAACGTTGTGTCTTTTATCCATTGCCAGCAAGTCATCATATTTTATTGACATCAACGAGCCTCATACTGCCCATTCGAACAAAGGAATCTAGATTCCTTGTTCAGACCTATCAGTGGGACAGATCTGCACCTGTTACAATTGACACCCTTTCTAATAAATTAACTGAAATATCGCTAACAATCTAAGTGGTCCCACACAATCCACAAGACAGCACTGGCAAAGAAAAAATTATATGTCACCTGGTGGTGAATAATGTATATAAAACACGTTCGACCAGTGCTCGAGCTGTGTTAATTTTGTTTTGAAATAGCGAATTTCAGCGCTCTAAGGGTGTGTTTAAAAATTCAAAACTTTACATATGTTTTGTACTAACTGTTTTTAATGACAACATGTGGAAAGAGTTGTATCAAAGCTGTTTATTACTTTAAAAATAAGGATTCTGTTACTACATCAGGTCGAAAAAATGTTAGGCTACTTGTACCCCAACCGTTATGTTGATCTTTCATGCAACAAGGTAGGATTTTTCTAACTTGATATGGTGGAACCAGATGACTGATATACCAAAAGAAGTCAACAGACATGAGCATACTCATAATCATACACATGTAGAGCAAACGGGAAAGTTACATTCTTCAAACTTTGTGATTTGTTTGGAAATATTAACTTTCAGCGCTCTAAGGGTGGGTTTATGTTTTCTGAAAAGAATCATAACTTCACCCATGTTTCGTCCTGAATATATTCCATGACAAAATGTGGCATTACTGTTGCAAAAATGTATGAAAATAGTTTCTGTGTATTTATAAATGCTCAATCTCAAAGTCAACCAAGTAAAATGTTATAATTTTCTTATATACCTCACCACCTCCCTTCCACATATTTCAGACTGCCAACATGTTTTTCCTGTTATTTAGGATGTCCTTGAGACATTTGGATGCGTGGTTTAGCATCATACAACAATTCGCACGGATCCTTATTTATGTGGATATGGGCCCTGACTAAATGGAGTTATCCGGTTATCAGGCTTTGCTAATAATATAGGCGTGCAGCTGGGAGCCCAAAAGACGCTTATTTAAGGAGTTTAATGCTCATTTATGTACATGGCCACATCAAGGTTTATCTGAAAGGAAGTAATGGTAGCCTAATCATATATTAGATTATATTTAAAATACATTTAACCGATGATATATGAATGTTGGACCAGTGTCGAAGACGGTGGCCCAGCATTGAACTAACATTGGGTTTTAGTATGCTCAGTACAAACAGTATTGGCCTCTACATTTGATAATAAAGGAAGAGTGGTGTTATATTCTCACACACAAATCTATATATATGCAAAAGAGCAGCATTTCATGATCATAGTTAGTTGTATGGTAGGCCTACAGTCTAAAATTGACACAAAAATGACCACCAACACAAATTCCTTGACAATCTATCAAAATCCAAAATGACAAACAAAATTGTTTAAAATCCCGATTGGCCGACAAAATTCAAAATGGCAACCGGAAAAAAGCGCATCAAACTTAGTCCAAACTTGAGAAGTGAGTCCAAATCTAGTTCACTTTGCTAGTGTGACAAGGTCACTATTATCGTGTATTATCTGATTATATTAGGCTATATTATGTTACATGCTATTACTAATGGCATGTGTATAAGTACTGCACGATTGTTCATGTTGCTGTTGACGTCGTTATGGACGATTAGGGGGCTCCGATGGTAAATTTGCATCTTGGATGTCCTGTCCCGCCAAACCAAAGTCAGTCATTGCTAGCAGTGGAAAATTAAAATGAGTTACTCCATTTGAGTCCATATTAAAGCAGCTGGGTCTTTATGCTTGACTGAACCATACTATCTAGGTTTACATTGCGGCGGATCCGACTCCTGTGGACGTTGACCATGCTGCGCATGCGCCGTGTGAGTCCACAATGTTTACTCAACGAATCCTGATGACCCATCCACTTCACATGCTTTAAGTGGCTCCAATTGATAAAATATTGAATTTATGCCACAGTTGATTATCATGATTTTATTTTAAAAATAATCGAACTAAAGATTCCCGGAATAATTTTCTTCAAGTCCCCAATAGGCCTATATTTCAACAAGCTGTTTGAATTTATTTACCCCTTTTCGTTGTGTTAATAAGTTACTACTATTATTTTTTTTGTTTCACCCTGGACTGCCTAGTCCAGCATATTTGTTTTGTATTAGGCCTATATAGATTATTCAAGTCTATTATGGTGTTGTTGATGCAATATGACACTTGAGTCAATTCTCCCTTCGCCTTGGTCACATCCAACCTTGCTAAGCAACATCGTTTTTCTGACATTGCCGTCTGGCGATATTTAAATCTTTTTAAATTGATCTTAGAGTGTATATTAACGTTCGAGATTGGGACTTTACATTTTTTGGTGGTTGAAAACGTAAAATATTTATTTATTTATTTGTCTTTTTTGTTGAGGTCTGAATAAAAAAAAAATATTCCGATTGAAACGTGATCAATTCCGTCATGAACACCACTCTTCTCTCTACATCTGATTTATTGATTATTGTTGTTTGATGATTTACCTATTCCCTCGATCTCACTGTTTTTGGTAGTTGGCTGATGAATGTCTGAAGCTGTTGGTTAATCTGTGTGCACTGAACTGTTTGACATAGTTGATTCTGTCTCCCTGAATACAGGCCAGAGATTCAACTGTGTTGGTGAATCTACATATGTTTTATTGCCTCTTATTACGTTCTGTGAGTTATTTGTTGAGAAATGTTGACATTTGATGATTTATTTTTGTTTGCATTGCTTTTTAAATTGTGTTGGTCACATTGTTTTATGATGTTTGACACTTTGTTTATCTCTCCTTGAATACAGACCGGGCGGGGGCCCTAGGGTAGTGGTTAGCACTGCTGCCTTTCACGCTAGAGTTCGGGGTTCGGTTCCCGGTCTCGGCGGTTTGAAAGAAACAAAAATGTTTCTTCCCCATCCACGTGTAAAAACTCAGTAGGCCTATTGTGGGGAGCCTCCTTGACCGAGAGGTAGCGTGCTCGGCCTCAGACCGCCAGGGCTCGAATTTCGAATCATGTGTCTGGAAGGCAGTGTCATCTCATTCATCTCACCATCCTCAGGAGGTTCTCCTGGCCCAGTTTAGCCTATATGTGCACAAAGGTGGCCTAAAGCCCGATTCATTTCATTTTCATTTGAATACAGACAGGGTACATTTTCTGATGCTGTTCGGGGAGTTGACATATTGTGCCGCTCACCCCGTAGGGCCTACAGACAGCGTCAACCTGACGCTGATTATGAGCAAACCCTGTCAAACTTATCAGTACTGAAGGCCGCAAGCCCTCTGCGTGTGGTGTGGCGATGGCACTAAATGTTAATACTGTCACAAAACAGGAGATTCAACAGCTACCCAACCATGCTCTAACAGTGGGGAAATAAGGTCCCAGTTTAGTCTTGATTTAACATGTTTAAGGGTGTGAAGAGAAAACCTAACACCCCAGGATCTGCTCAATGATGACAATTTATCGGCAGTCACTCATGAGTTGTTACAAGACGACAGAACAGCCTTTACCTTAGAGGCCTCCGATGAACAGCGGGATTGGTCAATTGCCTGAAGATGTGATGGCTGAGCAAAGTTGGTTGCCTCAGGACCAACATGTCCTCTAAAAATTATTGATGGCCAATTTTTAGTCTTGCATTGATGGCCTTACTGGCCTTGTTCGGTGATGGCTGGAAAGGTGAACACTAGGGTAGACGATTTGGTAGGAAGAATGGAGTCGAAGGATGCGGAATGGGATGGGAAGTACAGTGAATTAGACAAGTGACTGTACAGACTGGGGAGGGATGTTCCACCCTTGGTGACAGTATCGTCCCACTCAGAAAATCTCACACCGAGACCTATGCCCTCCAATCTCACCCCCTTGTGGTCGTGAAGCAGACCACCAGCTCCACTATGCCCATCGCAAATCCACTGCAACCCTCGGTGCCATTTGTAATATACCCAATTCACTGTCAAGCTGACTCATAACTCATAAAACAAGTAAAATGATAATTTTGAAGAAACCTTCATTAGGTATGATTTCGATAGACATATGTACATAATATAGTAGCCCTAACCCCTTATAGGGCGGGCGAAGGAAAACGCTCTCAATAACCCCACCCCACCCTCACATCATCATCTGTACTTCATTCATGTCATTGACTACAACATTTTTATTGTATTACAATGGCACTTAAAAGACCATTTGTGCCGAAAAGCAATGATTTACTGCTACTACTGCTGCCCTAACTTGTGAAAATATGTTTTTGTTTGATTTATGTAAAAGATAAATACATTTTAATGCCTTCTATTCAGACCTAATGTAAATTTGATCACAGTTAGACGCCTTTGGCACCAGTCTAATATGAATATATTGTTGCCATGTTACAGATACGCTGCAGACATGGAGAGCAAGATCATTGTTGACCCCTCTGACCTTTCATGTAGCATTTGCCTGGAGGTGTTCAATGATCCTCGTGCCTTACCTTGCCTCCATAGCTTCTGGTATGGTTGTCTGGAGGGATGGGTGAACAAAACAAAATCAAACCAAACTATCTGCTGCCCTTTATGTAAGGATGTATCCTCCATGCCAGCAGGCGGCCTAAAGACGATGAAGTACAACTACTTTCTGGCTGATCTGGTGAAACGAATGGATGCAATTAAGGTAAAATCAAGCCTAGAAGGAACAGAAAACAGAACAGAAGATAGTATTATAACGAATTTGCCCCTATTTATTGTAAAAATCGCCCCAGAAATGCCATTGACCAATATTGCGATGACTGTGATTTCGCTGCCTGTGGTACTTGCCTGTTACAAAATCACAGGCAACACAATCTGGTGGACATATCCGGAGAAGCCAAGGGCAGCAGCGAAAAACTACAACACATTCTGAAGCAAACGACGACCATGATACAACTGATTGATCAACAAATAGACGACAGCAACACATATGACAAACAATCAACAACTGATATCAAGAACATTAGGAAACAAATCAACACCGTTATTGAGGAAATGATAGACAAATTAAATCGACAACGAATCCAGCTATTCTCTTCATTAGATACAATAAAGCAACAAAAGAAGAAGGTGATGATGACAGTCCGTGATGGACAGGCTTTCAATAAAGCTGCAATGACTAGCCTTAGATCCCTCACGGAAAATATGTTACATCACGGCAGGGATTATGATAGAGTACAGCAGGTGAGGGGCATACAAGCACGACTGGCATCTATTACCAAAGCCAGGATTCCCTCATTTATATGGTGTCGTCATGAGAACAAGGCATCATCACATGACATGACGGTGGCCAGGGTAAGTCTGAAGACAGACGTTATGCAGATAGAAGATATGGGTGGCCACGTGATGCGGTCAGTGGCTGGGGCTGGGTCTTTCAGTGATAATATGGTGGCTAAGATACCCATGATTGTCTCAGTGAAAGGTCTGGAGGTGATGGGACAGACTGTGTGGGTTGTACACTGTGGCAAGTCATCTTTATTCAGCTACTCCATGACATCATCACACAAGCCACAAACATTTACCATACAGGGGCTATCTGGCCTTACAGATATGGTGAGGTTTCCTCTTGGACAGTCACAACTTGTGATTAGTGATGGTAACAAAAAACCGTTGCTGTGGGTTAAGGTAGAGCAGTGTAATTGTGTGTGAAAGGTGACCTCACAGAGGTCAATGAAGACCAACTATCGTCCATGGGGTCTAGGTGTCCGTGACAACCAGCTGCTGGGGTTTGGTGATGATAATGTTATACATGTATTATCTACGTCAGGGGAGGAGACACACAGGGTGAACATGCCACAGGGTGTGAGGCCATATAACATGTATAAAACTTTGGCTCAGCTCATATCACCAGGATTTGTCCTCATGGATGGTATCAACAACCAGGTTGTACTGATGACTGAGAAGGGTGAGGTACAACATACATACCGTGGACAGGAGGGGTTTAAACCTGAAGACATCATTTGTCACGGTAACTCTATCTATGTCACTGACTGGAACAATCACCGTGTGGATGAGCTGAGTGTTGATGGACATCACGTCAGACAACTGATCAGTCAACAGGGTGTGAGGGAGCCTAACAGAATGTGTGTAGATGACACAGGTCGTCTCTATGTGGCACAGAGTGAATACGGGAAACAGGAAGTGTTGGTGATAGAGACCGCAACACCTCTTGACACACAAACCACACCTGGTGACAGAATACTAATACATCAGACCAAAATGAACATCAGCGTCACCTGGTGCAATTAACCCTGTAAATATTGAATATATCTTCATTTGATATGTCATGAATTGGAAATTGGTCCAGGCATAATGTTACGCGGAAGGTCCTTATTATAACATAGGTGTGTGTGATATGATATAGCTAAACAACTATATATGCTGCCAACTATATTATAGATTATACCATGGCCAAAGTTGTATCATCCCACATATCAGCCCACCTAGTTGTATTCTCCAGAGTGTCATTGGTCTTGTATCGCACAAAGACCGCAGGTCTCAGTGCAAGACCCATGACCCGAGGGAGAATACAATTAGGGGGGGCTGATGTTACGCCAGGAGTGCGGGTCGCTCACGAGACATTCATCCAATGTTGCTGTAGTGTTGGACTGATGTTCTGGGCGATGGAACAACAATGAGCCAACCTTTGATAAGGCTGTGTAGCGTGTGTACACAGTGCACTACTACACACTGATGTTCTACCAGGTGGGGTGATGAAGGTGTCCTGACTCTGAACCAATCAAACTCGAATCTGGGAGTAGCATGGGTATAACGGACAACAAAAAAAGCATCCCCTTGTGGAAATAATGTATATAATGTACCCTTATTATGCGCACAATTTGTTTCTTCTAAATCTTTATAGCTGTATCAGCTGGGTAAAAATAACTTGTATCTGATAAAATACAAACCTTGGTATGATATAACGTATGTTAATTTGTCATTCATTTCTAGTGCTATAGCTATCCCACTTATATCGTCTGCTAATGTGTCAGCTGTTTCTATTGTACTTGTCCTTATACTGTAATTAAATGTAATAAAATAAGCTCCTCGCCTGATCTTGGTTTTAGTAGTCGTTATCATGTATCGAGAATAACTGCCAACTTTTCAAGTGAGTGGTTATTACTGCTGCTTGTCTTTGTAATGCTGCAGTTGACTTTGTATGGCATCCGTGACATCATAACCTGGTTAATCTCGCAGTCACAAATCTCCCAACCACCGGCAAGTTCCTCCAGTTTGACAGTTTAATAACTTTCATCTTCCCTACAGCAAGGCTTGGCTTCTTGATGTCGCATATCAAGCCGTGTTAAAAGTCATATACACATTATCTGATTATTCTAAAAGTTTTCTGTCTGACCCAAGTTTGACTACTGACAATACAGGAGAGCATAGCACATTTATGAAGAGCATAGCACATTTATGATTGCTGGTTATGTCTCCCCTCTACAGAGAGGGAGAGACCTGTAGGTTTGCTTCTCACTGCTAGTTTCTTTGTCCCATGGTCGTGCGTTCATCTATCCTACAGGCGTTCAAACACAGACGCTGACCCAATGTCGAGCTTTTGTTGGCCCACAGTCTACGACGCTGAGCCAACATTAGCCCAGTATTGGGTTACCGTGTCGTGTTTGACGCCACGCTGAATGTGGGCCAGCGTCACAGACGGCGGGCCAACATTAACCCAGGCCCAATGTCGCAGCATTCGGCTCAAGGTCTATTCATTGAAAGGAAGGCGGTATAGGGGTGCATTATGCTGAGCTCGACGGTCCCCTTGACCCTCTGATTACCAGGGGGTAATAATTGAAATACATATATCCAATAATATTTCAGTGACGGGCCAGCGTCGCGAACAGTAGCCCAGCATGGAACAAACATTGGGTGTTTGATATAAACGATTAAAAATTTAAAATAACAGTTGTAATTACAGAGGGCAATGAATTAATGCAGTTTTAGGCTAAAGGTGTGCACATATAGGCTAAACTGGGCCAAGAGAACCTCCTGAGGATGGTGAGATGATTGATACGACAGTGGAGGAGAGAGAGGAGAAAGAGAGAATGGTTAGTCGAAGTACAATGTCGCAAATAGTCGCAAACCATCGCAAACAGTCGCAAACGATCTCAAACGATCGTAAGCGATCACAAATGGTCGCAAACCGTCGCAAACGATCGCAAATGGTCGCAAACGATCGCAAATGGTCGCAAACCGTCGCAAACGATCGCAAATGGTCGCAAACGATCGCAAAAGGTCGCAACCGATTGAAAATGGTCGAAAACCGTCGCAAAAGATCGCAAATGGTCGCAAAAGATCGCAAATAGTCGCAAACGATCGAAAACGGTCGGAAACGATCGCAAATAGTCGCAAATCATCACAAACCGTCGCAAACGATCTCAAACGGTCGCAAACGATCGGAAATGGTCGAAAACCGTCGCAAACGATCGCAAATGGTCGCAAACGATGCTGGAGGGGAGACATCTCCAGTTTTTTGTTTACAAAAAACTACACCCTTCTAGTTTAATGTAGGGTCACTGTCTACGACTCCGGCCCTACATCAAGATAAATCAACATGTGTCTCTTGGCCGCGAAATTTAACGGAAATGTGTCAGACGGCTTATGGTATGATGGGCCTACGTCGGGAGCTCCATTATGGGGTCACAATGGCCGACGAGGGACTCCGCCCAATCTCACCATTTAAACTCAAACTTCCTCCTCCTCCGTCGAGTCGACGGTACCAAACAAGTCAGAAAACTCTCTCCTCTCTTATCATGTTTTTTCGATTAACATACGGCAACAGCAAAGCACAACCTCCGGCGCACGGCACGTCTCAATCGACTTAGCGAAAGCGAGCTACGGCACGCCCGTAGTAGCCAAGTGTAACGCCTGAAGTGCGGGAAAAATACCAAGGCCGCACACATTGCAATTTGTGCACCCGTCACCAAGGTACGGAAACGAGGCGGTCATCCCCAACCCCCCGCGTCCACGAAGCTGGGGATAACCGCCACATTAACTGAACGACGTCAGGATCCTACATTACCCCCGAGTGAGTGATAACGTAGTACCAAACTGACGTGTAGGAGACTGCTTCGTGCAAGTAGCGGGGTTGTAAAATATGTAACCTCTTATAACTAAGCATAGTTTTTTTAAAAAAAAATATAGCGAGTGTGGTTACAGCGTGGGTGGTTGAAAGCGCAGCATTATACGTGAATTGTCCCATCCTCTTAACACCAACTGTCCTTCATGTATGATTCATTTGCTGCAAGCTGCGATCAACCCATTCATTTAATTAACATAATTTCTATTAGTAATTTAGCAATGAACTTGCCAAAAAAAAATGTCTTTACATTTATATATTTGTACACAATGCTGCCAGGCCTGGCCTATTCATTTACAATTTAACAACATTGTTATTACGAGGTATGCGGTTGGGCCCGCCATAGATGTCGTTAGGCGCAACTATGGCGTGAACCATCTGCACGAATCGGGCAGGAGTCTGGATTATTCGTCCGACTCTAGTTTTTCGCACTGTTTGGTCGGTCGAAATTTTTTCGCGATTAGCGATATTCGCATGTTTGCTTTTTGTCGAGTCGATTGCGGCGTCAGCAGCACCCGGGGTTTTACCCCGTAGATGTAAAGGTATGCGGGAATACGTTCGTAAACCACCGCCGTTCCCGTTAGCGCGGGACACGGCGGGGGCTCGCGAATGCGGCGCTACATAAGTATTGTCTCTGTTAGACAAGTTGACTTTAACATCTATTTGCTTTGGGACTGTGGCCGATTTTTTACTGCTTCTGACTGCCGTCGACTTTTTTGTGTTGACTCTCGTCCCGTTGGACGTCGGAGTGTCCGCACTACCAGGTCTAGGTGGACCCTGTGGATTCTTACTAGATGTCCTGGTAGCCGTCGACTTCCGTGGTTTGCTTGGCGTATTACGCTGTATTGTCGTACCTGTCGTAGGCTCGCACTCCATATGTGCGGGTTTAATGCGATCTAAAGAGACCGTCTCAACCTTGCCTTTAACTAGGATTTTCATTACTCTGCCACTCCTCGCGACGACCTTATATGGTCCGTCGTAAGGGGCGGTCAGAGGCAGTGCAATTGCGATTCGGCGCAAGAATACATGAGTACATGTAGCTATTTCCTTGAATTGGAAAATGTTGTGTTGTTGTGTGTCACGTGGCGGATATAGACGGAGACGCGACATGGCCACGCGTAGCTTGTCTGAATAATTCTCCAAATCAGTGTTGGCGTCGACGGTGTACTGTTTAGTAAACTCTCCTGGGAGTCTAAGAGTTGTCCCGTGAATCATCTCGGCAGCTGACCTGCCTAGTCTCTCTTTCACGGCTGAACGAACTCCTAAAAGTACAGCAGGTAACGTGATAGTCCACGGGTTCGGTGACTCGTGCGCCATAATGGCGGCTTTCAATTGACGGTGGAAACGTTCGACCATGCCATTCGACTGAGGGTGATAACTCGTGGTACGATTCCGAATAATCCCGAATTGATTACACAAACTATCCCACAATTTGGACTCGAATTGAGCGCCCCTATCAGTGGTGATAGTGGCTGGGGTACCATAACGTGCTATCCACCCGCTGAAGAAGGCATCGGCGACCGTTTCGGCTCTAATATCTACCATAGGTATAGCTTCGGGCCAACGTGTAAAATGGTCGACGCAAGTCAGTAGATATCTAAAGCCATCGGCATAAGGTAAAGGTCCGACTATGTTTACGTGGACATGATCGAATCGCTCGGTAGGTTCAGTGAACTTTCCGAAAACTGGAGTGTTGTGACGTGAAACTTTAGCAGTCTGGCAACCCTTACAGGTACGACACCATCTAGCAATATCTATGTTCATGCCGTGCCATACAAATCGGGTATTAATCAAAGGTTTGGTAGCTCTATGGGATGGATGGCCTAAACCGTGCAAGTTTGAAAAAACTTTTCGTCGAAATTTCGCGGTAAGGTACGGCCGGTTGTGTCCCGTGGACACATCACACCCGATCAATTGATTATCGAACGATTTTAATAGTTTGAACTTCATAGTTGATGTAGTCGAGTGTCTCAAACGCGTGAATTCCGCGTCATTAGCTTGGTCGAGACTTAACTCTTTATAGTCTATTGCTGGTCCATCATGTATTGCTGACACTGATGGTCGTGACAGCGCATCAGCGACGAAATTTGTCTCTCCTTTTACATATCTGATATCGGTGGTGAATTCAGCGATGAAAGCTAAATGACGTGTTTGTCGTAGGGATGCGCGCTCAGTCACGGATGACATGACGAATGTCAACGGTTTGTGATCTGTATTAACGAAAAAGATTCGTCCTTCTAAATTGTGTCTGAAATGTTTAATTGTAGCGTATACTGCCAAAAGCTCACGATCGAACGCGCTGTAGCGTGTCTCTGCTGGGTTCAGCTTCTTGCTGAAAAACGAAAGCGGCTGCCACATACTGTTTAAAAATTGCTGCAAAACGCCACAGACGGCGACATCACTAGCGTCGCACGTGATGGTAAGCTGGGCCGTAGAATCTGGGTGCACCAGAAGCGTAGCGTTTGCCAATATCTGTTTTGACTCAGAAAATGCTGACTCTGCATTTTTATTCCACTTCAAATCGAAATTTGATTTCGGTGACAGTCTGGTATGTCCTTCATTGGCAGAAGTCAGTAGATTATTGAGTGGCGTCAACTTCGCGGCGCAATGCGGTATGAAACGGTGGTAATAATTCACCATTCCCAGATATCTACGCAATGTTCGTTGCTTTTCGGGTCTAACGAAATTAACAATCGCGTCAACGGCGCTGGGTAACGGCGAAATGCCTTCGGCGCAAACGTGGTGACCTAGGAAACCTAATTCAGTTGTTCCGAACTGACACTTTTCAGGACCAATGATAATTCCGTACTCCGATAGTCGAGCAAAAAGAATTCGTAGATGTTTCTTATGCGTTTTATGATCTGGGCTGGTTACCAGTAGGTCATCCAAATAGACAAAAACGAAATCAAGTCCGCGTGTAACGTGGTCTATAAATCGCTGAAACGTTTGACCGGAATTTCTTAGACCAAATGGTGTTCTAGTGAAATTAAACAAGCCAAAAGGTGTGGTAACAGCAGTCTTGTGTACGTCGGACGGTTCCACCGGAATTTGGTTATAAGCACTGACCAAGTCGATCTTCGAAAATTTTTTCGATCCGGCTAACCGCTGCGTGAAATCTTGTATATGAGGAATCGGATAACGGTCCGGTACGGTCTGTGCATTCAAACTACGGTAGTCCCCGCATGGTCTCCAATCGCCGTTTTTCTTTGGCACCATGTGAAGCGCTGAGGACCACTCACTGTCGCTGGGTTCAATGACCCCTAATTTTATCATCTCGTCAAACTCGCGTTTTGCGGTAACCAGCTTATCGGGTGCTAAACGTCGTGGTCGTGCAAAAACCGGGTGACCTTTAGTCACAATCTTGTGTGTTATACCGTGTTTAACGGTCTCACCCTTTGTCGTAGGGCGTGTCAGTTCCGGGAACTGGCCGAGGAGTTTTGTGTACTCATTCTGAACGGTATCAACTCTGTTCAATGACAGAGGTTTAATCGAAGATAGTGAAGCGGCAATGGCTAGGCCTGTACGCATGTCTCGGAGACATCTGCTTCTCAAGTTTACGAGCAAATTATAGTGGATTAAAAAATCAGCCCCGATTATGGGTTGCTGCACATCTGCCACTATGAACGTCCACGGATACTCGCGCTTTAAGCCGACATCGACGACGCGTTTACAGTCGCCGTAAGTATGTATAGTACTGTTATTAGCTGCCACCAGGGGGAGACTGCCAGTGTCCGAAATCCCGTTAGCGCAAGATTTCAGCAGAACACTGACAGCTGCGCCCTTGTCGATTAAATATCGGCATTTATGTCCTTTATCTGCGACATATAATAACTTTGAGAGAGATAAATTTGGAGAACTAGCGTCCGCGGAGTCATGTCACGTCTCAGTTATACCGCCAGATGCAAGAGTCTTAGCGGCGTCATTTCTCTGTGGGTTCGGCGGCGGAACAAAAGGTCGAGCAAGTGGTTGCAAATTCGTCGGCGGAGCGAAAGGTCGAGCATTATCTTTTGCGTTTCTATACTGACTAGGTTGGTTGCTAACAAAACCTGAGGCCTGAACATTAGGAGCAAATGCAGGCGCGTGAGCATAGTTATTTGCTCGTCCACGTCCTTTATTTCTTTTCCTCTCTGATGTAGTCACTGTTTCTAATCTCTTGATTCGCTTAGACAGATCCTCTAACAAACCAACTAGTTTGGTGGTTACTTCGACTTTAATCTCTGCGACCCCTGGCTTACTCTCTTCGACGTCCTCTTCTGCTGCCAGTGCCCAGTCGGCCAAAACGGCCAAACTTTCGAGGGTGGCACTGTCGGGTTGAGTCGCCAAATGGGCTCTGATGGAAGCGGGCATCTGGCGTATGAACACTTGCCGAATTACAGCCTTCCCCACCACAGCTTTGGTGACGAAACCTGCAGTCTTCTGCAGACGCCGCAGGAAACGCGAGATATGTCATTACCAATCTTCTCGCCAGAGATAACTTTGTTGACCCTTTCGGGTGTGGTCAATCCTCGTCTCTCAATCAAAATCGCTTTCAGGCTGTCGTATTTGTTGGACCTGAAAGGCTGAAGTAGCACGTCCCTCACGTCGATGCAATCTCGCCCGAAAGTGCAGCGCAGGTTAAGCTGTACCTCTCATCATCATCATTGATCTGGTGAAGAGCGAACTGAGTCTCAATTTGGTTGAACCAGAGCTCAACATCCGAGGCGTAGAAAGTGGCGATTTTGAACTTTGGTAAGTTCGTAGCACGTCTCTGCGACTGTCTACTGAGCGGTGAAGAACTCCTTGAGGAGTCGCTCCTAGAGTGAGAATTCATACGTCAAGCTCGAGCAATTCGAGCGAAATCAGCTTTGAGGCGTTGATATTCCTCGTCCGCCTCTCGGAATAGAACCTCATTGTATTCACTGTCGGGATGATAATCATCTTTAGGTCTAGCACCCGAACCTTCTAGGGGCGTTGACATGAAGCCTTCACTGTCGTACTGCTTTGACATTATGAAGTAGTGTTTTTAAAATTATCTAACTAGTGAAGCATCTGAGATAGCTGGCCTATTGGCTCTGCGTCTATCCCAAATGTGTTTAAAATGGCATGTCGTATTAACACATGCCAACTATTTTTGAGGCGCCGTGCGCGGATAGGCTGTGCATTGCCGTGAAAATCAGATGAAAAATGTCTGTAATATGTTGAAGCTTGGAAGTGTAGACTGTAGAAAATGTTCATGCTATGTCGCATGTTGCGAGAAACGGGGGTTGCAGATTAGTTGAAAAAAAATGCGTCGTTGAAGTTTCACCTAAATGCTGTGCACTAATTCACAAAAGGTATATATTGATTGAAGTGAAAACTGAATGTCTATATGTGACATAAAACGTTTTCACTTAGTCACACACATGCAAAATGGTACCGTGAAAACCGTAGGTCGAAGTGGTACATAAAAATAATATGCCAGATACAACTATGATATGCTATGCTAAGCTAGGATAATACTATTTTGTAAATCGACCTGGGTGAAAAAAAAAAAATTCACGCAAGTCGAAAAACACATTCAAATATGTGCAATGTTTCGCAATAGCGCAACTGTCAAATCGAATATTTCTGTATTAATGAAAAATTTAAACTTCAGAAATAAACTATCGTGACAAAATTTCGTTCTCAAACTGATAGACTAAATGTGACTGCGAAGAAAAACAGTTACATTTATGATTTAAGAATAATATTTAAAACGTGACTGACAGTAGTCTATGCTGATTAATGATATAGTATATCATTTCGCTGAAAAATGATGTCTGTGATGAACACGTTTTTTTTTTATATAATGGTACGTTCATCACAGAGTCATTCTCATAAACGTCCGAATCAATCGCTCGCATCGATTCATTGATTGACGTATAAACCGACTGTCTTCCGTGCGGTTGTGTTTATGTCGTCTGTGGTGGGTGTGTGCGTGGTGTATTGTCGGTGCTCACAGCCTGTGCGGCAGGCAGCATGTGGCTTATAGTCTGTGACGGTAAGCTTTGGGCGGTACGTACATAGTATATAGTCAGCATCCCCGTCTCGCCTCACATTAGCATATTCATTACCTAAAGTGAACAAAAATCTCGCACAATTAGTGGCAGAATTTGTTTTCGAAACAACTCATTTGCATTTCTTCTCCCTCAATCGTTTTGAAAAAGAAGATTTATAAACAATTTAAAAAAAATTATTACAATCAGTCGGTGTAAAATTTGGAACACGTGAAAAATGATCTCCACCAAATCAAAATGGCGGCCTATTTTATGCTAATGTGATGTGGCGACACAGGTTCACTGTCCAGATGCATGCCGGTTAGGGGGGGAACACGTGGATGCCCACGGTGGGCGAAGAGCTAAGTTAGGGAAACCAGCGTCCAAAATGGCGCACACCTACCAAATACATGTACAATATTCAGCATTCTCTGAAATAACATATGATAATAGTATAAAATATTGACCTACGGTCCTGGGAATATTTTAAACAGACCAAATAAGACCGTTTATTGACATTCATTTAGGGAAACAATTTATTTTGGCCCTAAACCTATTAAAGGTTACCCGAGTCGAAGCGATATTTAAAATTTCTGTCGATTTTGTAGAAAAAAATCGGAAAAAATGACCAGACTTCGTCTATGGACTTTAAAATCGAGTTACCCAATTATGGTAATCAACGATAAAAATTGAGTTACCGAAAATACCCACTTCCTACTCGCCTACAGTGGCATTAATAGGATGAGGGCAATAAACAAACTCTTACAATTAAAAATGATAGACTAGGTCTATGAGAATAATTTTCTGGATTCTTCTAGAGAAACCGACAAGGTCGCCATCTTGAAAAGGCGCCAAACTTGTGGAATTTCGACCAAAAGTTTAGAAATTTACGCCGTTTTCGACGTAAAGAAACGTGCTTCTCTTCTGATAACTCTTTCTGACTAATTTAAACTGGCATATAAATAATGACCTACAGCTTTCACGTACCTTATGAAAAAAATGCTATTGATTTTTTTCAAAAAATCCCTTAAAATTAAAGAAAACTATCCTTGAAAACAGCGGTTTTCAACTGGCGTCTAGGTGAAAACACTGTTGTGTAGATGATCAGTCGTCAGGGGTCACCAGTATGGTATGATGGGCCTACGTCGGGAGCTCCATTATGGGGTCACAATGGCCGACGAGGGACTCCGCCCAATCTCACCATTTAAACTCAAACTTCCTCCTCCTCCGTCGAGTCGACGGTTCCAAACAAGTCAGAAAACTCTCTCCTCTCTTATCATGTTTATTCGATTAACATACGGCAACAGCAAAGCACAACCTCCCGCGCACGGCACGTCTCAATCGACTTAGCGAGAGCGAGCTACGGCACGTCCGTAGTCGCTGAGTGTAACGCCTGAAGTGCGGGAAAAATACCAAGGCCGCACACATTGCAATTTGTGCACCCGTCACCAAGGTACGGAAACGAGGCGGTCATACCCAACCCCCCGCGTCCAGGAAGCTGGGGATAACCGCCACATTAACTGAACGACGTCAGGATCCTACAGGCTCACCATCAACGCCCACCCCATCCCAACAGATACGAGACGTTAGATGTGTTAGGTTTGGAATAATCTTGAGTCAACGTCGCATACAGCGGGTCAACATTAAATTGACGCATGTATATATTTTATACTGACTATAAATTTAGTGAAAAATACCAATTATATTTTGTCAGAGATCGTCGTGCTCGTTGTTGCTAAAATCATTTTTTCATCATTCTTTGTTTTTAATTAATTTGGCTGTAAAAAAATTTTTTTTATCGACGAAAAATAATTTTCAAAATTCAACAATTTTCTTAATTATTAGCCTTATTCTTATCAAGTCTCAATGCATAACACTATGAACACACTGAATGTGGGTTACGTGGGTAATTTAGCTAGACGAATTATATGAAATCATGATTTTAAGTAAAACTAATCATTTATATATTGATGTTCAATAATTGCTATACCCACCCCAAGATTTAAATTGAAATAGATATTATGTTTGACCTTTCTTCTTCTGTGGAATTTCTGAGAATTGATAAATTGTTACAAGTTACAAGGCCAGAAATCATAATGTGCAATGTCAAATTATCGGCAACTGTTATTAAGCAGCTCTAAGCATTACCACATGTATATTATTGTTACCACATAATACTGCTGCAACGTTACTTGCTGTGTCAGAATTATAATTGTAGGGTGCCATTTAGATTTTGAGCATGTGCTTTCGCAAGGTTACTTGGGTGTTCAATAATGAATTTGAACACCATTCATGCCGAAATTGTCCCATATCAAGAGCGCCCGTGTTTTTTTGTGGATTCTTCGCTTGTCTGTGACACAGATTGAATAAGGTTGGACTAGTTATACAAGGTTTTTTTTTGCTGATATGCATCACTTTCCTGTGTGTTTGGTTCAAAAATGTAAGTCACCCTATGCTTGTGGACCATTTTCTCCTGCCATACCAATAAAACTTGGTCCATATCTTCTAATACTAATTTTGCTGTATGAGCTATGTTATCCAGAGCTCAGTGAAAACACTGCTGGGAGTGTATAACGTATATATTTGTAATCCACGTGGTGTTTGCTGAATAATTACACTTATATTCTGTGAAACGCAGGGACGTCACTAGGTAAAAACAAGGTTATATAAGATCCCCTCCCCCATTCTTCATTCTGTGAAACTCAGTGACGTCACTCGGTGGAGAAAAGGTTATATAAGACCCCTCTCCCATACTTCATTGTATTAGCCAGCTCGGTGAAAACAAAGGAGGTCAAGGTCATTGAGTTTCACAGAATACTGCATAACCTCCACATAAAAATGACGACCACTTCATTTAGTTGGATTTCCAACTAAAACGACAGCTGCCCAGTTTGTATTTAATAGAATACATTGTTAATCAAGAATACGATTACTTTTATAATGTTCGACGTGTATAACTTTACTTGGCACATAAGGCGAATTTGTTTGGAATGAAAATAGCTTGTTGCGCCTCAAAAATGGCAGATCAGCAGTATATCTCCCAGGAGACTGAGTTAGAAAATTGAATGATAACATGCCTTGCTAAGTTACTCTCGATGTTCAGCGCTCTGAGCAGCTTCCAGCTGAATACATGCGCTATATAAGATTTCTTTCATTCATTCATTCATCCATTCATTCATTTATTCATTCATTCATTCATTCATTCATTCATTCATTCATTCATTCATTCATTCATTCATTCATTTATTCATTCATTCATTCATTCATTTATTCATTTGTTATTACTGAATTAAAACCAATGCCGGTCTACTGTTGGACCACCGTCTGCTACGTTTGTCCAGCATTGAACCAGAATTTGAGCAATGTGTGTTGTTTGCTGGGTTAAATGATCATCGCCTAACTACAAGATCAATTCTGTTATATTGATCATTAAAAGTATTATATAGATCTATTTGTTAGACAACACACCGTAGTTATATAAGCAGTTAACTATCAAGTCTATTATCCCATTAATTCGAAATAATTATAGGCCTATATATGTGGCCACTGACGGAACCGAAGACGTAGACAATGGAGTTGGGAGTCAGCCATGCAATAAATTGAGCTACCTGTTCTCAAGGTAAATCATTTACCTTGAGAACAGGTAGCTCAAATAATATTCACTTGCCAGTTTCTTCCCAAATCATACAATATGTTCGACCAGACGATGTTCAGGTAGCTACAGGACCCACATATACATAACGTTCTGTTGTATTTGACCTCCAAATGCTGGCGTTCTCTTTCGGAAGGTAATGATTATGACAGTTCTGTCGTGCGAAGTGAAAAGGCAGTAGTATAAACCGTATTTTGGCCTTGCGGTTCAATGTGCAAAAGCAAGGTGTGTCGTATTGGGCCAGTTGTGTCCAACAGCTACATAAATGTCCGCCGCAATACAAGATATGTCTGCAAAAAATGTCTTCTTTCAGGTATGTCCACAAAAAATGCAAAAAGAAATGCATGCTATAAGATATGGTGGATATTTTGTGTTGTTGCGGACATATCTCACTGCTGACCTAACTTTTGTGTTTTTGCGGGCATATCTTCTGGCGGACATTTCATTTTGCGTTTTTGCGGACACAAATGACCGTCACAAGATAAGTATAGACCTATGTCTTCCACAAAATAATGATGATAATTTATGTCCGCAAAAAAACGCAAAAACAAATGTCCGCCAAAAGGTATGTCCGCAAAAAATGTTCGCTACAAGATATGTCCACAAAAAACGCAAAAAGAAATGCACGCCATAAGATATGGCGAAGATTTTGTGTTTTTGCGGACATTTTTCACTGCTGACCTAACATTTGTGTTTTTTTCGGACATATCTTGTTGTGGACATTTAATATTGCGTTTTTGTGGACATATCTTGTGGCGGATTTTTTTTTTTCGCGGACATTCCTTTTGGCGGACATTTCTTTTTGCGGACATTAATATAATCATTATTATTATCTTGTGGCAGAGATTTCTTTTTGCGGACATAGGCCTATACTATCTTGTGGCGGTCATTTGTGTACCTAGCGGACACAACTGGCACTAACATGCCATCACCCAAATTGTTTGCCCGGTATTCAAACAATGCTGCGCCGATCGTATGCACAGTAATAATAGCTGTACTATAATACATCTCAGGCTTGACGTAATTCCACGTTGTCTGCAGTATCTAGTGTTGGTTCAATGTCTGCCCAACGCGTCAGCGTTGGGCAGCCTTGGGCAGACATTGAACCAACGCTGGTCCAAGTTTTCGTGAATGCGTCTCCCTTCTTGAGGCAATGTTGTCCACGGTTGACTGCGCTAGAGACAATACTTACCTGTTTGTCCTGCGATACACTAAAATGTGCTAAATTAAGGTAACAGCATAAATACACGTGATATAAAGGCCATAGCTGTGGGACAGCATAACTACATGTAGGCATGTATTAATAAGCCTCTTATTTAATGTGATTTTAAATTCATTACGGTGGAATTTGGTAGACGGAGACGCAATATTTAAGATTTCATTATCCGCGATAGTTTTCGACATGATATGCTCGTGCCGACAGGGAAAGACTGCTCTGGTCACAGAATGGTTGTATTAATACTTCTCAGATGTTATGCAAGTCAAATGATATAAAATAATAATCTAGATGCGATTGTTTGTGACATGACATGATTGTATGGATATTATTGTATACCTGTGTGTATCCCCCCCCCCCCACCACCCCCAAGGGCATACAGTGATCATGTATTATGAGTGAGGAGGTTAGGCTCTATCCGTTTTAATATGTATCTGAAATAGCCAGGAGCATGATTCTAAAAGAAAAAGTGATACGGAAACCTGCAATTTTCTCGTAATATTAGGCGCATGCCCATTTCCGACACAGGGGCTTTATCACGATTATAAAGCGATGCAGAATGTTAGATCCGTAGTAGAAATAGGATCCCCTCCTAGCCGATCTGAAGTGTATGATGAATAATTTAAATAGCTAGAACTTCATAAAGATGTGTATATTTTGGTCTGTTTTTTTTGTATAACATTGCCGCAAAACACAAAGTGAGCATTTTAATTCAGCCATCCGCCCGCCATGCAAAATATATTTTTTACCAGACGGGACCCATAACTTCACGTGGGTAGAATTACTCATGCCTGTTTAACTCTTCCTTTACCATTTTGCATTTTTGCGAAAACTACCTTACTTTACCAATTTCGCATTGATGCAAAATCCACATGATTGTGTACATGCATTAATAATATTTCATTAAATGCATGGACGCAATGTTCTCTTAACTTGCATTTTCAATTTGTGCGATTTGTGCATGCGCATATCTATAACCTGTATTGTGCCCAGGATCTACTTCAAGGGTCCTCTTTAAAAAATAAGTCGGTTTCTGGGGGTAGTTTTATCAGGAGAAAGTCGGTAAAGGAAGAGCTAATTTGCGACAATAAATTACCAATACTTTTTTAGGAGTTTTAATAGAAGTTAAAAACAAAATGTTTTGACTGTCACTCATAATTATGGTTAAAAATGAAATACAGTGAGAAAAACTGAAACTGTATGCCTATATATTTCATGGATACCAGCAAACACTAGTCCCAAAATGTGTCTGAAAGTTTTTCAACGTTTCAGGGGACGGCCACGGCAAAGCAAACACGAGCTACTGACGCTATATACGATGCTGGCGCTACGACGCTGGCACAACATTGAACCGACCTTTATTCAACATCTTGTGCTTGATGGGTATCTGTTCAAATTATACTGGTAATATTGACCACGAAATTATCATGGACCCCAAAATGATGTGGTTAAGCCCAGCAAGTCCGCGGAAATCACTCATATGGAAACTCAGTGGAGGTTTTGTCTGCAGAGTGCCTATAGCTTATAGATAGTGAGTGAGTGTATGTTGCCGGGATTCGAACCCTGTACATGTTACGAATTCACAGCTGCGGATACTGCAGCTCTGGGTGCAAATATAGTAGCCTTCATTAGATTTTGAACCGAGATTTGGTTTAGTTTATAGCACATGAATGCTTATTTATGTTTACCTGAAGCTGTTTTAGAAATAATATTCCAGTGTATTAGATTATTATAAGCTATTAGAAACTGACTGCAGCTCATTTTTCGGTTTACAAGATAATGAATAAACAGAACACACACGTGAGTGATACAGAGGTATCATTCATGATGACAATATTACATAATGGTTTAACGGAAGGTCATTTAATTATAACAATGATACATGTACAATTATATTATATGAGACACAGGTCATGTGAAAGAATGACAAGCGGTCACCATAATGACAAGTCAAATAGGCTTTATAACCAGGAAAAGGGGGTGGCAAAGCGTCCTACGTCAAACATAATATGACAAATAAACTGTCTGTAGGTCTATGATGATGTCGGGAAAAGTCGCAAGGCAGTAGCTGTTTAATTTTCAAGTAAGCAGGTACTGTATTTTGCCGAGTGCATAGTAGAATGAGCATATCTTTGGAATAGAAGTATATGTTGTTACTGTGACACGATCTGGGCTTGTTGAGGCCTTCAGAGCCAAAATAAGCAACTATAATCAAACGCTACCGTAACTAATCTGATAATGACATACAATAGCCTGTAAATGGAGTGCATTCCATTGACATGGTTATGTTGACCACAGTAGTGTTCAAACACGCGTATAGGCCTATTACGGTGCACGTTTGTGTGAGACGGTAATTTGCTGTCGTCTTCAACCCAACAGGTGCTAGAATACTATTTTCCGTGCGTTTACCCTTAACCCTTTAACCGCCGGTATTTTACCGCCGGTGCCGCATATATTCAGGTTTTCATTTGTTATTAGCACATTAAGTACCAAATTTCAAATGAAAGATAAAATGTGACATCAACCAGCATGATTTGAAAAGAGTTGACCTCAATTTTGTCAAATCTGAATGATTTTCACTCACTTGAAGTTGTGGATCGCGTCAGCGAGACACAACTTCAAGTGGGTGAAAATTCAAATTGAATAATTTGGCGGTTACACGGTTAAAGCGCTCACATATTTTTAAATAAACCCGAAAAATGAAATCATCAATTAAATAACCTAGTTAGCTCTTTCCGCTTCATTAGAATACCTATGTGATGGATGTACGGCCATTATAAATAGTTTAATATCTCAGTGCGGAGATCGCATTTAGACGTCAGAATCTGACGTCCATGGACGCCATATTCTCACGTTTATGTAGTCGGTCCCCGTACTGTAACAAGCAACAAATTATCAAAATTTGTGACTCATTATTGTAATATCCTGGAAAAGACAAATTCTCACACTGTAAGAGTAAGATTAGTATAATGGCCGTAGACACATAACATTGCTATTCAAATGAAGCTGAAATGTCTATCGAGGACGTTAATTTTATGATGCTTTCATATGGAAAAGTCCCTTCGGTCCCCATGATTTATAAAACAAATATTGCAGCGTTGTAAGGGTTAAAATCTAGTTACACAACTGCTCAAGAAAACTCTGCAAGACCACTCTAGTTGACATCAGTACTCTAAGGGTTAAACATGGCAAAACGTTGGTGTAGTGCTGGGCCAATGTATAATGAGTTTGGTCCCATAGACATGATAAAAATGTTTGTTTCAGGTGCGAAGTAATCAGGGTAATGGTGTTTGCTGCCGAATGAACGACGTGGATGACAGACGCTGGCCCAACATTGAGCCAACGTAGAATCAACATATCGTGTTTGGTGGGCTACTACGTCATTATGCAGTGTCCTACATCAATATCATCAGTATGCCATAAACTATGCATAAACATGATAAAAAATCACTTAATATGAAAACCACGTTTTTTTAGCAAAATACATCGTATATGAAACATCGAGAACAGAAATATAGTTACTGTAGATCTGGTAACATTCGCGAGGTTCATTTGCACGAAGTTTGCGAAGACGACAAATTCGCGAATTCAAGAAATTATTATTACCCCTTAAAGTGCTAGTGGCGTCTATTGTCGTTTTTAGCAAACAAGAAAATATGGAGCCGAAATGAACAATAAAATTATTTTTATTTAAATTGTACAAATGTATGCAATAAAATTTTCAATCCACTTAAAGTTGTGGGTCTCAGTAAATGGAATCAATTGGGCTTCAGGCAACTTTTGTGCACATGTATACAGGCTAAATTTGGCCAGCACAACCTCTTAAGGATGGTGCAATGAGTGAGATGGCACTGCCCTCCAGACACAGTATTCGAAATTTAAACCCTGGAGGTCTGAGGTTGAGCACCCTACCTCTCGGTCACGGGGGCTCCGCACAATATTGAGTGAAGGTCGCGGTAGCGAGACACAACTTCAAGTGGGTTAACCCTTTAACCGCCAAATTATTCAATTTGAATTTTCACTCACTTGAAGTTGTGTCTCGCTGACGCGATCCACAACTTCAAGTGAGTGAAAATTATTCAAATTTGACAAAATGGAGGTCAACTGTTTTCAAATATTGCTGATTGATGTCATATTTTATCTTTAAAATGTTTAAAAGGTGGTACTTAATGTGCTAATAAAAAATGAAAACCCGAATATATGCGGCACCGGCGGTTAAAGGGTTAAATTAAACATTAAATCTTATTATATGAGCTAGCGCTTTAATTGTTTGTAACAGCAGCTGTTTTATCTCGTACGCGACAGCCCGGGAGTCATAATAATATAGCTGGCTGAGATATTTCACGCAATTTATAACCACTACCATTATTATCTGATACATGTGGTTTTAGATATAATCGATATGCCCTAGTTGAATAGTAGAGGTGCAGGGATATCTTTAGACAACAGCAGTTCTCATATTTTCAGACTTGTTGCGAAGGCACCGAATCAATTTCTAAATCATGCAATCTGACTTTTTTACAGTTGTAATAGGATACTGTTATTTTTAAATATAAATTCAATTAATGTGCTTCACAAATACAATATAAACTTAAAGGTGACATAAAAATTGTTACATTGTTAAATTGCTTTTTAAAATTGTACAAAATTATCTAAGTATTTGTTATACTATGTTTATACTATTTGTGTCGGCCTAAATAATATTTCACTTGCAATTTTTGTTTTTAAATTTTAATTTCCGTTAACAGTCTTCATATTACTATTTATCGAAAATGGAAAATCAATTTTAAGTGAACATAAACATGTTTATATCACTTTGTGTCAGCTAAGATAATTTCTCTCAGCCAACACGAAATGGTGTTATAGCAGACAAAGTGTGCGCCTTGGGTGTAAGATGTGCACGTGTCGATTAAAGGTACACGCTCACCGACTCGTGGCAAGAGCTCCCCTTCTGGTCGAGATGAGCAGTCGCATTGTCACGTGACACGTTCCAGCCAATGAGAGGTGCCGCGTTTTTAGCGGGGAACTATTACACGCGGAATGTGAAGTCGACTGCCCGGGGCCGTGACACCACCGTCACAGTTGGTCTGCTGGTGACGCTGTGTGACGGAGTGCGAGTCGAGGGGCAGCTCCCGTTGTTTCACGCAGAATCACAAAATCGATCTGACTTCCGGGGCGCCTGATTTCCAGAGACGAAGCGACCATCTGGATATTATAGTTCAAAACTCAGTCGCTAGACGGCAACGTGAGGTGCTCCATGTGAAAACCAGGGGCATTTCAGACGATATCACTGACACAGACATAAGGAATAAAACTATTAGAACAAAGGCTGCATTCTGCATGTCGCGCAGTTTCAGCCGAGTGACCAGTGAGGATAAATTCCAAGGTGAGTCGAACGTGGAGCATTCTTTGAGCAAGCCATAACCTGATAACGGCTGGGTGTGACTTTCTTACCCAGAGAACACGAGGCGTTGGCCCAATATTGGGCCAACGCCTCGTGTTTGCTGTGTTGTGGCGTATATTTGATCAAATGATTCTGCATTACCAGTGAACGCGATACGTTAGACCAATAGTGGTTTATGTTTGACCAACATTAACCCAACGTTGGTCTAACGTATCGTGTTTGCTTGAAATTATCTCCTTCATAAGACTTGTCGGCAATGATGCGTAACGTCGACACAACATTAAATCACATTTTCTAAAGTTGTAAGATACACATTCACTGCCTGTGGGTTTTTATTTACCATCAGCTTAATAATCTGTTTTATTATGTCTGTATATATAGCTACTGTCAAAATAATGGACCTCTTTCATTCAGCTCTAAAAATGAATTATCACAAGCCCTCTTATATTTGCTATTGGACAATGCAGAGCAGCTTGTCATTGCCAGAGATCTCGGCAAACACGTTGCGTCGAGTCAATGCTGCTTTAATTGTGGCCCACCGTTTTAAACGCTGGCCCAATATCAGTCATTCATTTGGTCGGCGTCTTGTGTTTGCTGGAATAGGCTCTCACAGGTTTCAAATTCAGAACTTTGTTTGTGTCAACGGTGGTATCTTGACTTTAGGTTTCTCTACTACCGTGCAAAGCCAGAAGGCAATACTTGCTCACTTTTCAGGTTAGCAGATACTGCCTTTAGCAGATCAGTAGAGCATACATGACCCAATAGACAAGGTAGATTTGATGTCGATATTATGGATTGTTTGAATCGCACCCTTGCTGTCCAGAATATTTTCGTTTAATAATAGCTATGGCAATCTCGTGAACCTAATTCGTCAAGTGTTTGAACAATGTCCGATGAAGTAGTATTACCACTTTTAAAAATGATAATATTAAATGGCATAACACTGTCACACAAAGACAGTAACTGCTTGCTTTTCAAGCGAACAATTACTTGTGTTTGCCTTTGACCAGTAGAATAGTCAATGTAAGCACTATATTTTTGGACTTTGTCTAGCTAATGACTATATAATAGAATAGTCAATATAAGCACTATATTTTAGGATTTTATCTAGCTAAATACTACATAGCCCTTAACCCTTCAACCGCCGGTGTCGCAAATATTCGGGTTTTCATTTTTTATTAGCACAATAAGTACCACATTTTAAATATGTTAAAGATAAAATGTGACATCAACCAGCAAGATTTGAAAAGAGTTGACCTTCAGTTTGTCGAATCTGAATAATTTTCACTCACTTGAAGTTGTGGATCGCGTCAGCGAGACACAACTTTAAGTGGGTGAAAATTCAAATTGAATAATTTGGCGGTTAAAGGGTACACAGGTTTCAAATATTAAATTATGAACACGTATTCATGCGGTATCACGTGCACTACATGTGTACACAATCAGTTTGGATTTCACGGTGCGCACATAATGGTCACGTAACAAGTAACCTCGCTGAGGCTCAAATATGAACACATTTTCTCAAGCACTCGATATTGTCAGTCCTTGGTGTACGGGGTGTAGTGGTGAATAGATCAATTGATTTCTTGAGACCAATATCTCATCTTAGGAGACTAGAATGTACGTGTCACTGAGCTGCTTGCTGTTTTAGACCAACACGCGTATAAGTTTTACCTATCTGTTTTATTTTTTTCTATTATACTAGCTGACATTTGTAAGGGACGCACCATTTGATATCTGGGGTGGGGGTGGGCGGTTCTAGAAAGAAATTAAAAAAAAAAAAGTTTGTTGTCGAAATTTATGAAAAATATGTTTACCAGAAAAAACACCCAATGGTAACCTACATAATAGGGAAAGCATACGACAAAAAATTTATTCGGCTAAACATAAAAAAAAAATTGTCGGACGTTGATTTGCCAAAAAAAAAGATTGTTTTCTCTCGGAGGTAAAAAAAAAAGTTTACAAGCAACAAAAACTCTAGACCCCCCCCCCCCCAGATATCTAATGGTGCGTCCCTAATAGTACCGTGCAAAGCCAAAATGCAGTATCTGCTTACTTTACTAGTAATCAGATACTGCCATTTGGCTTTGCAGAGCAGAATGCATGCCGAATAAAGCTGGCACCGTCACCATGGTCACACACGTGACTGGCGTCGATCAGAACTAATAATGCTAATACCAAGGATTCTTTGCTAGTACCATATACATTACACTGATGCGCTTTTTTGCAATATATAGCCCACAGTTTTGTACTCCTATTCCATTAAATTCTAGATTTGTTCTGATCTAAAACACCTATAAAAACATCGTGGTCGAAGTGAATCAATCACTCGCAGTTATGTGAATATCAGCCCATGCAGCTAATATCTTGTTGCCCCCGTGTTTGACATTGCTAAGCGTGTCATGAAGTCATCTGGTCACCACTTCAAACTACGACACCAATTACAGAGTGTATCTATTACATTCCCAGCCCTTTATACACTGTATGGAATATGACCCTAACTCTGACCCCAGATATTGGTTGAGTTAGGGTCAAAAGGACATGATTGGACCTCATACACGAGGTTTGTTTTCCCTCATAGTTTACTTAAGATCGGAGAGCCGGCGATATGCTTTGTGTCTAGGATTTTGCAAATAGAAGGAGTCAATTCAGTGTTTATCTTAATCTCGGTAAGGATAAATTGGATTTTATGTTGTTCCGCGAGGCTCAACAACAAATAAATGAAACCTCCCTTATTTATATGCATATTTTGAGAGAAAGCAAAGGAACGAGTAGCTTCATGTCGGCGAAATATCAGGTAGGGCATAGCCTACCCTACCACGCGAATTGTATGCCCAGCATACAATTCGCGTGGTAGGGATAGTGTTAACATGCTGCTTTCTTTAAAATTCACTATATCTAGGGACCATCGCGAAAGTTCGTCCACCCTAAAATAAGTGTAACATTAGCCTGCTTATTTATTTTTATCATCACACACCCCTTATATTTGATTTCTTCACCCCCCCCCCGCCCCCCCCCTCAAATACGTACGTAGCTTATCGGACATATTTTAGGCTGTCTAAAAGATCATATTAAAACAGTGGAAGTGACATTTATTTGACATTTCATTGGTGTATAGATAATAAGGCTATAATAAAATAAGTCTTAAGCTCCAAGTTTTGCGGTACATTGAGACATGCTGCGCATCCCATCACCAACATATGCATATTTTTTAAATTATCCCCGTATCTACAATACCAGCCGCTTGGAACAGGCTGCACAGTGCTCTGTCTACCCCTTATCATGCTTACACAATTGAATGTCGCATAGACGCGGCCACGGGCGGGACCTAATTATCCAATCACCATAATTACACTATAGATACACGAGGCAAACAATTATAAAATAAAGGGCCGAATTATTATGTGTAATAAACGTACGCCTTTATTACAACTATGCCAAGTAGAACTCATTCAGGTTTTTATATTATAATATTAAGTACTTGGACGTATGATGCTTATGATACTGTAGCTATATTATATTGAGGTTGTCACATAATTACTATTTTGTCCTATATTAATAAACATACGATTACAGTTCTTCTTTATCATAATTATGGACATTCTTGCTTAACCCTTTCACCGCCAAATTATTCAATTTGAATTTTCACCCACTTGAAGTTGTGTCTCGCTGACGCGATCCACAGCTTCAAGTGAGTGAAAATTATTCAGATTTGACAAAATGGAGGTCAACTCTTTTCAAATCTTGCTGGTTAATGTCACATTTTATCTTTAACATATTTAAAACGTGGTACTTAATGTGCTAATAAAAAATGAAAAACTCAAATATATGCGACACCGGCGGTTAAAGGGTTAAATGAGAGGGTGCGTTGCACATCAACATAATATATTGTGATAAATAGTCGTTCGTATTATTTATTGCTGACTGTATTACGTTTTACGATGAAATACTAAATAGTACCTAACTTTGAAAGAAGTCGTTGTACACTGTTTACTTTACAATAAGCAGATACACGTACTGCATTTTGGCTTTGCAGACGCTGGCCCAGCATTGAAACAGTATCGGGTCGGTGTTTGCTGGGAGGCAATACATCTCAGGTGATCTGAATAAGTCAATCTGATAGGATTTGTGATAACGATTTTCAGTAAATAATGAAATTAAACATATAAAGCATGAAAAAGACTCTGTCCTTCGATGTAGATATCGACCACAGATAAGGACTGAATATGGGATTACTTGACCTGCCATATCCGACCATGTGTATGGTACGTCATTAGCGCCACACCAACCTCTCTGTGTCATTAATAATTAGTAATGGTCGCTAATCACGCTAATAGGGCAAATTAATTATTAATGCTGGGGACAGCGTGATTGTTGCTTTGCAACTGCAACCCTATATTACTGTGCTTTAATATTAAGCTCACCAAAATAAAGCAATCCTGTTAGTGTAGACCTGCATTCTGCTCAAAGCCCAAAGTAAGTAACTGCTTACTCGAAGCAGCTACTGCCTATTTGATTTGCAAAGTTGTACGACGACCAGGACACGATATTCTGCGATTAACCTTTTAACCGCCAAATTATTCAATTTGAATTTTCACCCACTTGAAGTTGTGTCTCGCTGGCGCGATCCACAACTTCAAGTGAGTGAAAATTATTCAGATTTGACAAAATGGAGTTTAACTGTTTTCAAATATAGCTGATTGATGTCATATTTTATCTTTAACATGTTTAAAAGGTGGTACTTAATGTGCTAATAAAAAAAATGAAAACCCGACTATATGCGACACCGGCGGTTAAAGGGTTAACAAATGAGGATGCCTTGAAAATGTCGTCTTGACGATCACGAGGGACGAATGACCTCCAGGCGCACTACCTCTAGCTCGCGGACGCTACCCACAGTAATCAATCTTTACGAGTGGGCAGGGAAGAAACATTATGTTCTTTGAGACCTGAATACCGAGAGCGGGGTGGTGATCTCCCGAGCTTCGGCGTGACAGTCTACATCACCACACCAGGGCATCCGCTTATTGAGCCCTAGTGATAAAGGGCCAGGGAGCGAAAGCTACTATGAGAAATATAACTGTCACCAATCATGCCAACATTATTTTGGTTTTAGAACAGTCGCTAGATCATACGTAGATGTTGAATATCTATCCCCAGCAAACAGAGAGTTTATGACCCAATGTTCTTTTAACCCTTTAACCGCCAAATTATTCAATCTGAATTTTTATCCACTTGAAATTGTGTCTCGCTGACGCGATCCACAACTTCAAGTGAGTGAAAATTATTCAGATTTGACAAAATGGAGGTCAACTGTTTTCAAATATTGCTGATTGATGTCATATTTTTTCTTTAACATGTTTAAAAGGTGGTACGTGTATGTGCTAATAAAAGACCGAATATATGCGACACCGGCGGTTAAAGGGTTAATAACGTTCCAGTGTCTACGACATTTGGGTGGCATATGAAAACAGCGTGGTATTGACTTTTTGCCATTTTTAATGGGTTATTTCAAAATCAATTCCCAAGCAGTCAAAAGTCAGTGCTGGTGCTCGCGAGCCACACACTGTTTTCATGCAATTAAATTATTAATAATCACTCCCATTATCACGCTATTGACAAAAGAGACAATAATTTAAAGATCTATTCGTGACAAAATTCCAGTGAACAATATTATTTTTAAATGAGTACACCGTGCCGCAGCTCGTGCTGACCCATTGCTGCTTTAACATTGATCTAGCGTCGCAGACGGTGTACCATCATTAAAACAACGTTGGCTCAACACCCTTTTACAGCTGAGTTGTGCAGTGTGTGCAATAAATGGGACGCTTGCGCACAATGCTTACTCTATGTATGCCAGATACTCATTTATTGGAATTATTGAAGGCCTCAATTTAATTTGTCCTATAGCATAGCATACATATTCATAAGCATGGCCATAGTCAAATGAATTTGTATTTGTGTTGCCGCCCTTAAAGGTATAGAATACAATTTTCACGAATCACCGCGACCCACATCTTCAAGTGGGGAAAAAATATTACATGGTGCAATGTGAGTCAATAATTATATAATATTTTCCGTCATATTTTCTCAGTTTAAAACCAAATACAAACCCAGCCGACACAAGACATTGCATCAATGTCTGTTTACCGTTGGTCCAACGTCGTAGACGGTGGACCAGCGTTAAAATCAACTTTGATTCAACGTCTTGTGTCTGCTGGGAAGGCTGTAAACGGCTGGCTGTAGCACATCAACCTTTTAACCGCCAGTCCCGATTATTTTCGTTTTTTTCATTTTTTTATTAGCACATTAGGTGTGTTCAGTACCTCCCTTTAAACATGTTAACGATACAACGTGACATCAATCAGCAGGATTTGAAAATTGTTCAACCTCCATTTTGTCAAATCTGACAGAGCAGAACACGTTTATTTTATCAAATTACATGGCTGGGAGACTTGAAGTTGTGGATCGCGTCAGAAATACTCAACTGCAGTGGGTGGGGGCATTCCAATTAGGTTTTTGGCGGTTGAAGGGCACATAAGGGCAATATAAGATGGCCTGACCTGTTTGCAAATTGCCAACCAACTAACTGCCTGGTATATTCAGTCCACTGAATATAGCATGACGACTGTACTTACAGACCAGCAGACACACAAGCCAATGACCCAATGTTGATTTGATGTTCGTCCAGCGTCGAAGACGGTGGACAAACATCACATCAACATTGGCTTATTTTTTGTGTTTGCAAAGGCAAACAGTAGCAGCTGCTTACTTGAAAAAGAATCAGTTACCGCCGTTCGTTTTTTCATGACAATTTTAGTCATGGTGCGCAGCAATCGACATTTCTAATATAATAGTATACACTCAGATAATTCATTACACACCAACTTACCTATACATGCATGTTGTATGGGTTTAATCGGGCATGCATGTATGCGTGTAATAGAAAAAAGGACATTGTAATGTATTTGTTATCCTGTGAAATGTTACCGGTATATAAGAATTTCACAACGAACGTTTTCGTGCCCCCTATATAGTCAGGTCAAGATACAGTTTCATCCCCCCAAAAATGCTACGAAAGGTTTCTCAACTGATTCCAGTAGAGGCAAGTGTACTTTATAACATACTAAAAGTTTACCATAGTTTAACTCGCGGAAAAGTGTTTTTTTTCAAGATGGCGGCCAAGATGGCCGCCGAAACCTCTTAATAATCATAACTAGGTAACTATGAGCCCAAATGTAATGATTTGATGTCTATACCCATGTTTTGAGGGGCAATGAACACATTGAGATCATAAAAAATGTTGATGGTCTTTTTATATAACACAAAAAAATCAAATATGACTAAAGTTCAGGTTCATTGATATCACTGAGATGTTAAATCATTTTGAAAATATGCACAAAAACACCAATGAAAAAGTTTCAAAACATTCAGTTTTGAGAATCATCATCCTCCTCCTCAGATTCGAGTGTTGTTTGGATTGTCACAGTTTTCAGTTTGGCAAGGGCCACATGCAGCAGTGCAGGAGAGTCCATAGCGTATACAGCCACATCGAGAGGATTTGCATCCCCGGGAACAGTTGCAATGAATAATTTTCAAGACTTCCTCAGGTGCACCATTGTTTTCGGTCATAATTAGACTTATCGTTTTCCTGTCTCTATCCCCATTCAGTCGGGTTCATTTCATTTGCCATCCCCATCCACACCATAATTTGAAAGTAAACACGTTGGCTATCGAATCTTGTTGCAGGTCATGTTGGGGGAAGGGTTTCAGAGGTGACAAAAGCTTGAGCATTTGCCACTTTTTTGGTAAAAATGACATGGCTGAGTGATGATAGCGTCGGCAATAGAGAAAGATGATAATTAGTTATTTAAGTTTGATCCGAGTGAACACATTTGTCATGCCAATATATTGTAAATACCTAGTCAACCTGTTAGATAATGTCCCATTTTTAGTTTTAATGGTTTTAATGGGTTTCTTGAGTTGGTAGTTACATAGTTATGACCATTAATAGGTTTAGGCGGCCATCAATTTTCCGGGAGTCCGACTTCGATAAACTTTTAGTATGTTATAAAGTGCACCAAACCCTACTGGAATCAGTTACGGGATTTAATGCTATCATTATAATACATATGAACTACGGATTTCAAATACATAACGTATGACTAATATAATCTGCAATGAGCCATAGGAATAACAATTAACCAAAAAGTCTTTTTATCATAGTAAAGCTCGGTCAATAAAACAATAGGTTTGTACATAGACTTGTATTCATTTGTTTTATGCATTTGATTTTGAATTGCTAAAATTTGCATTTTAATTGCTCATAACCCTTGGATCACTGAGCTATGCAATTTAAAGTTTCAGTCACTTGAAGTTATGTCCTGCTACCGCGACACACAACTTTAAGTAAAAAATTTTATGGGAAATTTGAGTGCCAATATAGGTATTTCAAGATTAAAGACATATTTTACTTTTAACAACTGATTATCGGGGGTTATACAGGTGCTAATAAAACACAGAATGTCTAATACAGTCGACATCACTGTTCCAGGGGTTAAAAACATATCTTTGGAGTATACGATTAATCGGTTGTACCGTTCAACGATTCACAGCGAGAACTGTTCACTTTTTATATAAGCAGTTACGACTGTTTTCCTATAAGTTATTAGACCTTAAAATAAAATAAAAAATAAAAAATAATTACTATTATAAAGTTGCATGCTTTTAAAAATTGCTCTACTTGGAGATGTTTTATAAGTTTCTAAGCTTTCCATAGTTTTTTGCTACTTTTATACTAATATGTAGTTATTTTATCTCCGGTTTTAACGCGGGAACAAAAATATGTACATGTATCATATTATATTTTTACTTAATTTCACTTTTAAGTGTAATTGATATGTATATAAATTTTATCCTGAATGTCGAACTTAGTTAGGGTGCTGGTCACCTGATGTAGGTCTACACAATTTTACTTACAATTACATATTAGTACGATTATTGTATATATTTGTGTATATAAAACCTAATAAATATATGATGCCCGATAATATTATGCATGATAATGGGTGATTACAAAATTTTAAATTTCGCTTTTATATTTGTGTATTAGCGGGTTGAATTACAGCTATTGAGATTGAAATGTACGTCTAAACATCAAGACTTGCAAATGTTTGGTCTCGAATTATTACAAATAATTACAAATAATTATGAGTAATTTTCACCCACTTGAAGTTGTGGGTCGAGGTAACGAGACACAACTTCAAGTGGGTGAATTTTAAATTTATTGCTTTCAAGGTTAAAGTGGATTAATTTTCAATACCTGATGATCACTCGCTAAGCTATTCGAGGTCTATATTGTGGAAGCTGTAGTTTCTTAATCATTACTATTGATTACGCATTGTAAAAAACACAATCTAGTAGCAAACACAAGGTGCACAAAATTAGTTGGTTTAATGTTGGGCGTAGACTACAAGGTTGGCCCAGCAATAAACACACACATGTAGCATTGTTGGATGAGTGTTATGTAAAGGTTAATTAGGCATCCCAAGCAGCACGATACAGTAGTCCAATGTTGGTTTCATGTTGGGCCAGCGTCTGCGACGCTGGCCCAACATCAAACCAACATCGATTAGGCCATTGTGTCGTTTTTGTTGGGTTGGCACGTGGAATCAATAGAGCATGACGTGTGATTTGTGACAGATGTTTTTTTGTGTGTGCAGGTGGTTGCAGTCCCATTCGCTAGGTGGAGTGGTAACCGGGGATAGAACAAGTGCGTGTGAGCGAGGATTCACCGATCACGTGTCCTGCAAGGAGACACGCCAACATATGGTGCCATAATACATATTATCCTGGACCCCAAGGATACTAAGCCGCGGCAGATGTAGCCCTAACTAGAAGTACAATGACTGGGAGGATATTCTCAAGGTGGCAGGAATATGTTTACTTTGTTAGGTAATCGACAATATTTTGACATCTCATTGATTCTGGTCTAGAGCCGCATCAGGCTCACTCCACTAATGTATTAATTGGACAGAGATACGAATGATGTGAGGTCATGGGAAATCTTATGAGACAGTAACATACAGGTCGACTACATCACTGAATTGGAATAATAATATATACGAAACAGACCATTAGAATTTGAACTATCATTGTGCCACGCAACAGCAGAATCGATTTGGCTTGAATAACGCTTGGATAATATAAATAAATAACAATTTGATGAGGCAATTTGTTGTAATGTTATCAGTGCTCACCTAATTATATGTAGATAACATATTTTTTTCAGTGTATAACATTTTCCATCTAAGAATCATGGCCGTTCTACATATCAGAAGTCCACATATCCCTGGCTGTTTGATTTTATTGTTTTTAATCCTGAATCTCTGGTGTTCCACGTTATCACAGAGGACTTATATGAGAGGATGCGACTGTGAAGCCATGGTGGATGGTAAATGTGCCTATACCTTATTGTTACCGGCAGCTCAGAGTCACCTAGCGGGCTGCCCTGGTACTAGTACTCAGGGAGGTTGTGGCGACATGAAACAGGAGGTGTCTGAACTGGGGCACCGTGTTGGTAACTTGAGTGAGGTTACTGGTGAAAATACACGTGCTATACTACAGCTACAGGCGTCACTATTACATCTCACTTTCAATACTTCCATCAAGGTGAACCACGACTCAAGTGAACACCTGAACAACATCACAGCCCTGGCAGAGAAGCTCCAAGGTGAGATCGGTCAAATAAAACAGCACATGGCAGAGCTGGAGGAGCAATTAAATCACGTGGCCGATGAAGCGGAAGTGGCGCGAGAGAGCATGCTCGACACTGAGCGAAGACAGCGCCATCTTGAGGAGAGAGCCTCGGAGACATACGAGCTTCTCCAGCAGCTTCTTCATCAAGTCAACAGCACTGATGGACTTGGTGTACTTGATGGATCCACGTGTCACCGTCGTGGACTCCTTGTTTCTGGTGAAGAGTCCAGAATCAACAGTAGCAAAATCCGGGCGTCAAGTGAATACGATGCGGATCACTCTTCGGAGAAGGTTCGAATCTTTACGACCACATCACCGGCTGCGTGGTGTCCAGGTGAGTGGCATTACGTATTGAATTTGTGATCACAGCAAAACATGAGAGATTCACCCGTTGTTGGATCAATGTTGGGCCAGCGTCGTAGACAGTGGACCAACATTGATTCAACAATGTGTTAGATTGGGGGTTTGCAGCGGGCGTTTAATGAAGGGTTTTCGCTTGAAAAAACCAACGGGCTCTTTAGAATTACTAAAATTGTCGATTATGAACAAGAGGGTCAGAGTGCTCATTTCCTCCCTGAACCATGTACATGTTAAAGTGGGAGACATATGCACGATATGAGGACAACCGATAAGTCTCGTAAGCGTGATTATTTGAGTCACGAAACTTTCGAAAGTAAACGAAGAATAATGAACGTAAAATGGGACCCTGGCAGAATCGTAGGCGTTGAATCAACAATAAACCATGCAACATTGGGTGAACCTAGCAATTTTCCTCGGGTAAACAGGTAGTGTTTGTGGACATATCGTCTCTTTGGATATAAAAGGGTGTATCTGCTACTTTCTGAAGTGGCAGATACACCCTTTCATATCCTGGAACTATGAGTCTGGGCCGTATTCTCGTACAAGTAACGATTGGTTTTGATTGGTCGAGATGTCCATCTAGACCAATGAGAAGCCCACGATATATCGTAATTTGTACGAGAATACGGGCCTGTCGTAAAAGGTAGTACTTTTCAACTAAGGGGCTTTGTGAAGTTAAAAAAAATCAAAAAAATCCGAGAAAAACTCGGAAGTGGGTGGGTGGGTCAAGCCCCAACTCGGATTGTTATTTTTTTTGAAATGTTGTGTTTTTTGTGATTTTTGTGTTATTTTTTGTTGTTGTACATGTTTCCCCCCCCCCAAAAAAATGGATAGGGGGTGGGTGGTTGTGGTCTGGCCAATCCAATTTTTTCTCGGATTTTTGATTTTTTTTAACTTGACAAGACCCCTTCACTCTCATTTGCGGTTTGCATTGACTTTCACTTGTTGCAGAGTCACGACTCAATTTTAGACGACCCAGCTTGTTTAACCCTAACCATACCGACAGATTTACCCTCTATTAACCCTTTCAGTGCGGGGATCGACTTTAGACGTCAGAATCTGACGTCTAAAGTGGATCCCAGCACGAAAATAGTAGACTATTTATAATGGCAATAGAAGCGGAAAGAACTACATAAGATATTTATGATGATTTTAAATTGAAAAAAAGTATTTGGTCTCTTGGTTTATATAGAAATATTTCAACGTTGTAAGAGGTAATCATGTTTATACTGGCCATGCTGACTGGCAATGTTGCCCTAATGTTGGGCCCGCGTCGCACAGTGTGTAAAATCTTAAAACTTATATGGGTCCATCGTATCGCTTCCTAATCAAAATTATATTTACCTCTAGACGGACACAACTCTTTAGAGCGCTGACCATGCCGCGCGTCAGGTGGGCTTACATCGCGGCAACTCATGCTGATAACTGTGTTTATTGCCTCGTGACGACCCACTTGTTTCAATTTGATGAATGCTGTTCCATTTTTATTATTTTCCAAAATACGACCCATATGCGACCCATATGACATGGGTGCTCAAGATGTGTTAATTAATTACTTCAATTAATTCAATTACCAGAGGACGGATATTGCTTCAAATATTTTCAGCTGATAGACATACTAAATTATAATTTGATTATTATCTGAATAGGCTTATTAACCCTTTCATGCCTGAATTTACCATTGTCATCTTCATCCACCATTTGTCCACTACAAGCCGCGAATTGATGTCGCAATTCTTGACTTGTAGTGGATGAAGATGATTTGAAGCGGGTGGAAAATGAAAAAAAATATATCGTTATTATTAAAACAGTTTCTGTCCTGAAACCCTTGATTTGTAGGAGAATTTAATCGTTTTGCAGGGATGCAAAATGATGCTTTGATGCATTGTTGGGGTTTAAACATGTTAAAAATGTTAAAGGGTTGCACTGAATATTTATCGGTTGTTTATCCACTATTCACCAGGTGTCTCTGATTGACACTATCGGTGATCGATGTGTAATGGAAAAAAACTCGTATCAGATGCAGCTATATTGTTGAACTGGTAGATTCGATCACCAATGTATTACAATAGGCTCAATTGAGGGACTCGGAGGTTTTAGGTTCGAATTTCACGTTATCCTGCGGAGTCGTTCCAAGAAAATTGTAGAATACAGCAGTAACGTTATCATGGTTATATTGTATAGGCCTACAGGTGTATTCCCAGTAAACATAAAACATGTGTACAACATTTGTGCAACGCCGGCCCAACGTCTGACGTTGGTCCAACATTGTACACATGTTATGCAAATGTTTTGTGCTTCCTGGGTTGGAATATGTGACTATAACTGTTATGAAAATAACCTTATCTGTGAGACCCGACACTATACAGAGTTAGGTTTTTACCTATTTACATGATTTACCAGTGATATCCCAGCTAACACAACACCCTGAACAAATGCTGGTTTAATGTCGGTCCACCGTCTACGACGCTGGGCCGACATTAAACCAGCATTGGTTCAGGGTGTTGTGTTAGCTGGAATGTGATTCTTCCTAACATTTTAAGCGCTAAACACCACTATAGTCGTTTTCAATCCATTTATTAGCAGATTGAATCACTAGTATTACTCCTAACCGTTATGCACCGTCATCTATAAAAAGTCCTATTATGTATAGATTTACATTGAAATAGATTCACATTTCTGCCACAGTGCAAAGATAAACAGTTATAACTGCCCACTTTCCCAATAAGCAGTTACTGGTGTTTGCATTTGTGAGACAGTTTAAGCATGCCTGCACATAAAGATCATGCCTTCACATAAACACAAATAAAGTAATGAATATCATCAGACCCATGTTTTGAAATACATTAATTTCCATTCGACTCTCTCCACTAAGAAATACTCATGCATGCACAAGAGAGCAGAAAAAGTCACTCACTCATACACACACTCTCATTGTTGATTTGTATCGATGGGTGAACATTCTGCGAAATGCGGAAATTCGAAGCAACGGCTCAAGTTTGTTCAATGTTGGTCCAGCGTCACAGACGCTGGACCAACATTGGGCAAACTTTAGACCAGCATCTCAGTAAGGACTGTATCGGTTACATTTATTGAGGAAGCCAGCAGTGGGTTACGTCAGAAATAAGAATTATTACGTATTTCTGATTGTTCCTGAAAAAGAAAATGCTGTCCCAACCCTATAACTGGTTTCTCAACATTGTAAATTAGAATACAATTTCAAACGTGACCTATCTGTAGTGAGCCAGTTACGTTGAACATTTTTCAGGAAATGAAATAATACAATAATGTAAAAAAGAACAATTGGACTATTTATCAGTTTATGCGATTCAAACTGCCAGTGATTATCTTTATTCAAAGCAAAGTTATGGATGTTTAAACATTTTAAAATATGTTTGTTTAAATGATGTAAAAGCCCCTAAAATTAACATTTCAACTCAACTTTTTATATTTTCATCATTTAAAATACTTTTAAATTTTAATATAATAATTAAACCACCCAAAATGCTTTATTTTATGTAGCAAAACATATACACTCTTACACGTAGATAACCTGATGACATTAGACTATTATTTATCAATTTATTCATCTAAACAAAACATGTAAAGGTTTGGTATACTTTCTTTTTTGTACTTTGAAAAAATGTACATTGTAACATATTACGTGCAGATGGGTCACAAAAAAGTAAAACAATCATATTTATAGATTTATGACCTATATGACCTACTAGATCGTGAACTAAGGACGCATAAATTTGTGGAATAATCATGTTATGCTTTAATACAACAGTATCTATGCATCTAAACAAAAAAAGTAAATGTTTGGTATACTGTCTTTTTTGTACTTGTAAAAAATGTACATTGTAACAGATTACGTGCAGATGGGTCACAAAAGAGTAAAACAATCATATTTATAGATTTATGATCTACTAGATCATAAACCAAGGATGTATAAATATGTGGAATAATCATGTCATGCTTAAATACAACAGTACATATCATGTATTTTAAGGGTGTGGAGGGCATGCAACAGCTAGTTGATCACTCGTTGACATAGCCGAGACGTCCTCTCGGAGCCCGTGTATTGCTGTATTCGTTTTACCAGAACAAATCACAGTTTTGTCAACATTACATGGATCTCTCACTTGAAATGTTACTGATTCTAAAAAAAAATATTTTTGACCTGATTATACGAGGGCAAGTCTTCAAAAAATGTCCCATGACTGAAACCTGTTTCAGCCACATATTGACCCCCATTATCATTGACGGAGCATCCAGACCAAGTTTGCAAACAATTTTATATCCACAGGTTAGCATGGTTAATGTGTCACCAAAACCTCCGGCAGTCACAAGAGACTCTCACATCAGATATGAAAAAGTCTCAAGGTAGATAGCATCAGTAGTACAGACAGGAAGAACCTGTCATTTTCCGTAACCTAGTAGTAATGAATGGAGAGTTTTTACACTAATGTTGTTTTATTGTTGATCCAGCATTGAAACAACATTGGTTCAGTGTTGCCTATCTGTGGGGAAGCACACGTGCATGTAATCAGGTAATGTACAATACATTATACTACTAGTGGGTATACCACCCACCTTCAAACATGTACTGTTTATGGTGACCCGCAAAAAGTACTACCAACTTGGACAACTGGTTGAATAAGTTGAACACGCAAAAATATAATAAATATATAGGCCTACAGTACTTTAATATTTATGATTATTAAATACCATTACCATTACCAATACAATTTTTTATTTTTTTCATTGTTATTATTGTGATTTTTGTTTTCAAGATTTGTTGCTTAAATACTTATTTTATCGTAATATACATTTATATAGTGTGTGATTTTTTTCTAATCAATGTAATTATAGTTCTTCTCTTAAGAACATTTAGATTCTTATCATGAGCAATGTCAGATTGTATTTTGTTATTTATTAATAAATTTTAACAAAGTGGCGGTTGTTAGTTATTGAAGATTAATGTCGCTTTCCATAAAAGTTAGAGTTGATAACATGACGAAACATTCATTCACGCGGACGTCGTATTTATAAACAGTTGACCTCCATTTTGTCAAATCTGAATAATTTTCACTCACTTGAAGTTGTGGATCGCGTCAGCGAGACACACCTTCAAGTGAGTAAAAATTCAGATTGAATAATTTGGCGGTTAAAGGGTTAAGTGACTTAAAAAACATCCGATCATAATGAGGATCCCTCATAATGCAGAGCACGGTCACACCTGACTGATTATAGTACCATAGGCCTACCATGATATTAATTGGTCTGTACTTAATCAACACTAACTCTCCATTCCCTTAGAATGTCTTGGTGGACAGAGAAAATAATGAAGTGGCGTGTTTTAACATGTTTAAGGAAGATTAACAACCACTTTCCTTGTCTGTGAAAGGTGTAATATCAAAATCAACTTTTAGCTGTGATCATTTTCGCAAAGAGTGTCAATTATTTAGTCAAACAATTTTATCATCAGGCTCGGTAGACTGAGAAGATATAGCGCTTGTTGAATGGGTGAGGCGGAAAATACGAATCACTCAGCCAACTCTGGCTGACTGGTGGACCAACGTGTAAGTCGTTGGCCCAGCATTCTACCATAGTTGGGCTAACCTGTTTAATTTACTCGCTAATGTCCGGCATCACGAACACCCTGCGTCACACACGAGTGGTCAGGACACAGAACTCTCAGCAAGCACGTATTTCGAAATACACAATGTTGTTTTAATGTTGGGCCAGCGTCGAAGACGGTGGCCCAACATTAAGCCAACATCGTGTGTATGTTTCGTGTTTCCTCTGATCTGACACTTTCTGACCCCGGTTGTCTGGTAATTTCGCGACTGCTTATATAGTTTAATCGTCCGTAACTATTTCAATTTATTAGGTCCGTTAGTAGACCAGGAGCCTATTAAGTTTATTTTGCCTGAGTCTGTGTCCTATTTAGGGGAAAGAGTGCTGTGTGTGGGAAACGGTTGACATGTCTGTACACAAGTCCTTATGAACATGGCGAATATATAACGTTTGAGGTCCCTAGGCCAGACAGTTCCGATTTTAAGAAAGGTGTTAAAAAAAAATAATATTCACGATTATATTTGTGATTAGAGCTCAAAGGATTTTGGTTGAGATAATGTTGTCCCAGCGTCGCAGACGATGGCTCATCATTACACCAGCATTGGGCCAATGTGTCGTGTTATCTGGGAAGTGGCCTTTCTGGCGTCGGGGTAATACAGCGTCACCGGCATTGCTATATGCGGCAGTACCCCGGCAAACACGGGACAATCACCAAATGCTATTTCAATGTTGGGCCAGCGTCGAAGGCTGTAGCTCAACATTGAAACAGCATTGGGTAAATGACATGTGTTAGTTAGTTAGACCAATACAGATAATACAATACAAAATATTAAGCCGAATTTTTGTCTATAGCACTCAAACAGACTGAAGCCGGGTCTCGGAGTTCGGGAATCCTGTTCTAATTCCTATTCGTTTACATGTGTTCAACACAGTGTGATGCATGTTGTGAAAATTTTAAATGTAAGTAAGGCTGAAACATGTTAAAATTTATAGAAATGTGTATGGCAGATTAATATCATAAACTAAGCTATAAATAAAGTCAATGTTACAGAAAGCCAAAACTGGCCAGTAGACCGCCCATGCTGGCTGATTTATTTAGCCATATATATTATAACATATTTCATGAAAATGGATAATTTCTTTCTACACTTTTAGTATCAACAGTATTTCTCAATATATTTTTATTTCGTCATGTTAAAAAAAAAGAATATTTCTGATTGTAGGCCTATATTATTTACATGAATTTTACTCTCATCAAAGTTAGAGTTGAGCAAGGCGCCAAATTACCCGATCACACAGTGTCATTTTACACGTTGACTCCATAACTTCCAACTCCACGAATACTGTGTAAAACCAAAAGGCAATAACAGCTGACTTTTCGGTAAACAGTTACTGAATTTTGGCTTTGCAAAGAAGTATACCTAGGACACGACTGTCTCTACACGAAGTGCTGCCATTGTCTGTTGCTTTATGGCCCGTGTCACCGTTATGGCATATAAACATGTAAAAGTGACTTTAATGACCAGCTAACAAATATGACTGCACATCTGGCAATCGCAGGTTGCAAAAATTTGAGAACAGTACATTCTAAACAATATAGGTTATTTAGTAATATTACCATGCAACCTCAGGAAAACCCTGCAAGAGTTATCCTGGGGTTACATGGTAATAATAAAAGGTTTTTTTAAAATAACCTATGTTGTTAAGAGTTTACGGATTTGTTCAATCGGTTTATTAGCCCTTATCCTTATTTTGATGGATTATATACTAGATCTTGAAAAAAATGGTGATTTACTTGAAATTTTGCAAAGGCCATTTTCTAGTCAAATATAAGCAAGGGTGAAAAAAAATCGTCTAATTATATTCAGTATTTTAAAAGTTAGACTATTTGACCTGTAATGAAATTCTGAGTTTAAAATATAATTAGTTTTTATTGGGTTTATTGTCAAATGTTTTAAGGCTGTTGGGATTATTTAAAAAAATCCAGTTTGCATGACAATCTATTGAATAATGACCTAGAAATCAGCCACAATCGTGCGATCCTGGTTAACCTGGAGGGGGTATAATCTTTGTGCGCTTTGAACAGAAAAGTATTTATTTGTCAAATAAAAAAACAATAGCAAATGAATAGGTGGATAACAACATGGTATAGGCCGAGAGACCCCCCATTAAGACTTTCAAAGTCGCTATCATGGGGGCCACCCTTAAATTTGTAAGACACTTTTTAATACAAACACGAGACACTGAACCAATGTTATTTCAATACTGGCCCGCCCTCTACGACGTCGGCCCAGCATGGACCCAATACCGTCTCAATGTCAGTGTTTGTTGGGAGGCTATTTTCCCACCAGCACAAGGCGTCGGTTCAACGCCGTACCAATTCTGGGTCACTATTATATCAACTTGACTCAGTAGAGAGACGGAACAGGCCCGACACCCCGCGCTGGCTGACAAGGCAAACACAATGTCAAATAAGGGCAGGGGCCCTAGAGTAGTGGTTAGCACCGCTTCCCTTCACGAGTTCGGGGTTCGGTTCCCGGTCTCGGCGGTTTGAAAGAAACAAAAAATGTTTCTTCCCCATCCACGTGTGAAAGTCAGTATTGCGGGGAGCCTCCGTGACCGAGAGGTAGCGTGCTCGGCCTCAGACCGCCAGGGCTCGAAATTCGAATCCTGTGTCTGGAGGACAGTGTCATCTCAATCATTTCATCATCCTCAGGAGGTTCTCCTGGCCCAGTTTAGCCAATATGTGCACAAAGGTGGCCTAAAGCCCGATTCATTTCATTTCATTTCATTTTACAATGTCAAATAAACAAAGCAATGTGTCAATAATGTGTCGATGATGTGTCAATAATTTAATACATGATATTTTAAGTAATTTTATGAGCTGGCATATATTTATTCTGGCCTAAGTCAACAGTAAGTAGAGCAATTATATACTTAAAGATTTTTTTCTCTCTGATTTGTTAGATTTCGACATTCAAGCCACATGTAATGTGTGCTTTCGTATTGAATTTTATTATTGTTTTAATGCATACCATAATTATGTTTCACAAAATATGATATCACGAAAACAAATACTATTGATTAAGCTTTGCTTTATGTTCAAATACACTGCGCACTTACCAGTTAGACTAGATATAGAGACGAAATTCCCGCATTTCTTATTTTTGACATGGTTGTCAATAATTACAAATCAGGAATTTCGTCTCTATATCTAGCCTAACTGGTGAATGCGCAGCACAAAAATTATAAAAATTTGCAGTTCTAGTCTATGTACATGTTTACATCATATGGTCATATTAAGAACCCGAAATAAAATCACCGATTTTTTGATGATTTTAGCCTGGGGCAGTCACTTTAACCCTTTGAAGCATTATAGCATAATTTCGCATCTCCGAAGCATGGCTTCATTTTCTAAAACCTGGTGATTTTAGAACACAAATTTTCATGGAACTGACAGTATATTTTTTCACATGTCACCAACTTCAAGTCATTTTTATCCACTACAAGTCGAGAATCGCGACAGCAATTCGCGGCTTGTAGTGGATGAAAATAACAATGGTAAATTCAGGCTTGAAAGGGTTAAACCAGAATAACCGGTATTAATTTAAGCACTGGCATTTTGCCCTGCAAAGGCGAACAACAGTAACTGCTCACTAGAATGGCAAGCAGTTACTGCTGCTTGTCTTTGCACAACAGAGTGACATTGTCATGGGCAACAGGACTGTAACGTACTTGAAAATACCATCAAATGGAGGTCATAGTTGTATCAGTAATACCTGATGCATATTATGTTGAAATAAGTTAGATCGGGCGAAAACACAATCTAGAGTTACGTTCTTCATTTTTTTGTAAGAATTCCGCATTTCGACCCACAAAAGGCAAAATGTCGTATATACACGTTACGTCACTTTGGCTGCTGTGTAATCCGATTTAACCCTTTCAGCGCGGGGACCGTCTTTATACGTCAGCATCTGACGTATAAAGACGTCAGATTCTGACGTCTAAAGATGATCCCCCCGCACTGATGGAATTAAAACAATATATAGGGGCCTAATGGCCGAATGCCAATAACATATGTATTTAAAGCCAACCAAGACTTTTATGATGATTGCAAATGGAAAAAACCCTTTGGTCTCCGTAGTTTATACAAGAACATGACAGCGCTGTAAATAAGTAAATAAGTAACATATTTATCGTCGTTGTTAAACATTTTCCTGATTTTTCGTCATACACTCTAAACAATATAGGTACTTTAGAAGGAACCTCTCAGTACTATCACCATGCAACCCCAGGGGAACCCTTGCAGGGTTCTCCTGGGGTTACATGGTAATAGTACTGGAGGGTTCTTTTTAAAGAACCTATATTGTTTAGAGTGTAGTGTGCAACATTGCAAGATAAGGACCAATAATTATTATTTCACGTTTCATTTCCAAGCACTGTGAACTACCTAAATGTAACAATTGACAGTCAATAGTCTCATCTACTGCAGACTAACTATAAAGTTAATAGCCTTAATTTAAAGGATGGAACACCCCAAGACCGCAATAAGCGATCCTGCCTATAATTATACCTTTTTCTTTATCGCCTTTGCCAGCATTACTTCTCCTTTTCGTCATAGCTCATGTATTTTGGCGTGCTGTCACAATGGTCTCTGGCGGCCACACCGCCTTGTTCGCTAGCATTTTCATAACCACTGTTATTACTACTATTCTACTTTGCAAAGCCATAAGATATATCTGTCTACTTGTAAAGTAAGCAAATACTGCCTTTTATCTTTGCATGGCAGTGTTTTAGTAAGCAGTTATCACGCACAGTTTACATTTATCAGTTTATAGAGAAGTATTTTTAATTGGCAGCAGGTCACCTCGCAGACCAGAGTACATTTTGTGCTCAGAATATTTTTGTATAGCCATGGCGATAATCGTAAGGTCTGTGTAGCAAATAACACGTTTTATTAACATTGTACTTTTGAATGAACTGTATTTTGTATAGTCTTATACGGGCCGATGGGCTTACAAATAAACTTTTTGTATATTGTATTCGCATTGTCGTAAAATATTCAATTATTGGATTTTCACTCAATTGTTGCTCAATTGCCGCGTTTTTCACTTTGAAACACTCATGTGGTGAAAAGTTTTAGAATTTCCAACCGTAATTATATGTATTTAGTTATTTTGTAGGATGAATTGTATTCAAAATATGCCATTTACAGTTAAAATGTGACAATTCTTGACTTGTAGTGGGCGAAGAGGATTTAAACTGGATGACAAATCAAAGATATTTATCATACATTGTTAAAATATTCTCGTGCAAATTTTCCATCTAAGACCTTGGTCCCGTACATCTCGATCAATCCGATAAATTCGAGGCTTACGTACGATATATCGTAACTTGTACGAGAATATGGACCGTGTAGAAAATTCTGTTCAGGGATGCGAAATCATGTTTCTATGGGATCATGAGGGTCTAAAGTGTTAACAACTTCATTATTTTGTGTGAGGGAAAAACGTTGAGGCTTTTTCTACATTATAAGCCTAATAAGGTGTAATCTCCAAACGTATGGGTATTTTTCATGTGGAGCTAGCTGGAAACAAGTCAATGCCAATCGAAGATAAGAAAAATATATGACGAATAATCAATGTGTCGTCTAACTGACGAAATAATGAGTTGAGTGCTATATAAGTTTTGTTAACCAATATTCCACGAATAACATCGATGTACATAAAATAATTGTATCCGTTAAAAGTTAAATAAGTCAATTATTGACTGGAATAGGTCGACATATTTGCAATCTATTGATAATGTCACAGTAATCAGTAGTGATGTTATCCTGAAATTAACGCCCACAAGGTTTTCCTTGTCACTCGCCATATAGCTATGGAAGGATAAATATATGGGAATAAAACTGTCACTCTGTGAATTATCCAAAACATGCATATATTATGACTGTAAACACGATATGAGGTGAAAAATAAAATAAACGGTATTTTGTTATTTGAAAGAGAAAAACTACGGTGTAGGTGAACCGTAATTAGGCAGCCCTCCGACTATAGCTACTTAATTATGCAACGTACTCTTGTCACTGATAACTAAGCTGACTCTTGATTAATCAAAATGTATAATCGAATGAGTATCCTGAATGATTTAAGTATATCGTAGAGAGCTGAGTGATGAAAATATATCAATACTAATCATATAAATTATGTGGAAACATACATAACTTTATTAAGGTAAATAGTAGTTGAGAAGCCCATGTTATGCCTTAAACGAACCTATAAACACGTTGTTGGTTTAATGCTGAGCCACCGTCTCAGAATCTGGCCCGAAATTAAACCAGCATTGTCTCAACGCTTCTTGTTTGCATGAAGGCTGTTTTTTATCAAATAGCAAAGAGACAGACAGACAGACAGACATACAAAGATAATGTATAATTTACCATCAAAACATATGACTACTAATTACCTATAATGTAAAAAGTAATCTGGAAGGTTGGTGTTATGTGTCTACGGCTATTATAAATATTTTTACTCTTACAGCGCGGGCAGCGACTTTAGTCGTCAGAATCTGACGTCTACAGACGTCAGATTCTGACAACTAAAGTCGATCGCCGCGCTGTAAGGGATAAACTAGGCTACTTCTCGATGAAATGAGTATCAACACATTTTCAGCGCTAAGCACGGCTATAATTCGTTTTATTATCTGATCACATTGAGTGGGAGTGAAATGTGACCCGCCACGCGAAAAGGGCCGTGAAGTTATTTTTTTTTAAATTGATTTTTGTAGTTGAAGTGATAGCCGTGTCCTTTCTGTTTCGATAACTGAAAGAATTTTTGAAAAATATTCATAACTTTTTTGTTTTATGAGATTTTTAATATTTTAAAAATATATGTAGTTATGTAATCATTAAATTTAAATTTTAAATGACATCATGAATAATTTCTGAAAGCCGCGGAGAAGTACCTTTACGCATGGCGGGTCACAAATGGCTCTTTAAACATCAATATTTTCAAGTGTTTGGGTCTCTTATTGTACAAATATGAGCAATTATCATCAGGAGTAGTTATTCGCGGTGGCGGGACACAACTTCAAGTGGGTGAAAATCTAAATAAGATAACTGAGCGGGTAAAGGGTTTGAAATATATTGCTCTGGATAAATACAGATTTAGGGTTAGCCCCCTACATGTCGAAAAAGTAATAGTTAACCATGTACTTTTTAACACTGAGTAAATATAGTAGAAATATTAATAAAACTTGCGGTGTCCTGACCCAGTGAACACAAACATTTGTATAACATTTGTACAATGTTGGGCCAACATTGTACAAATGTTATACAAATGTTTTGTGTTTGCTGGGTAGCAGCTGATAAAGTGGTAAAGAATATAATGAAGACGATCTCATCCTAAAAAAAATAGGAGTTACATTTAGCTTAATACTAATTAATAATTGTCAATAACTCAAGGAAGGCTTTTTAAGATATTTTGCATAAACCATGGAGTAAACCAGTTGCATCGCGCATTTGGCAGGAAATGTAATAGTGCAGTAATGTAAAAGAGAACAATTGAATAATTGATCTGATTCAACACGTCAGTGATCATGGTGATTAGCTTTATTCAAACCTAATTTATGGATTTCTGCACATTTTAAAATTTTTAAAAAGAAGTAAAAACCCTTAAACTGTTAAAATTATCATTTTAACCCAACTTTTGATATCATCATCATTTAAAATAATTTTGAATATGATATAAATTATTCAAATAAACCACTCAAAAAGATGATGTTTTAAAAAAAAAAGTTTGGTATCTTTTCTTATTTTTGACATTTCTAGGTTGTACGACTGATTACGTGAAAATGGGTCATAAATGAGTAAAACGATCAGTCATTTTTTGTAGAATTATGACCTAGGATTTTAAACCCAGATGTCCAAAAATGTTCAATAGTTACGTTATGCGTAAATACAACAGAATGTTTATTTTTAAGCAGAACAAATTCTGTAATTGGAACTACCATACAAGTGGAACCGGATTGTCGATGTGCATCGTAGTATATGTAACAGTCAGGTTATATAATCTGATTAATAATTATTTCAAACGTAAGGGTGTGGAGGGCATGCAAGAGCTAGATTACTTATTGAAACAGCCAGTAAACAAAGGAGCGTTGGCAGCTTGTATTTACAAGTTAGTGTGTCACCAAAACCTTCAGCAGTCACGATGGGCTCACACATCAGATATGAAAAAGTATGTGATCAGTTTTCTCATCTACAAGGTGGACAGCATCAGCAGTACAGGCGGAATAAACGTGTCATTTTGCGTAACCTAGTAGTAATGAATGGAGATGTTTAACGTTGTTTTAATATTGGATCAACGTCTGCGACGGTGATCGAACATTAAAACAACGTTGGTTCAGTGTTGCCTATCTGTCGGGAAGCACTCGTGCATGTAATGTACAATACCACTAGTGATAATATGGTATACCACCCACCTTCGAACATGTGCTAATGGTGACCCGCAAAATGTACCACCAGCTGGGGCAACTGGTTGAATAAGTTGAACACGCAAAAATATAATAAATATATAGGCTCACGGTACTTTATTATTTATGATTAATATACTATACTAATATACTGGCTATCAGTGAAAAGCCATGAGAGGACTGTTGCACAGGTTAGCAAATGTGCGTCTAATCACAACTGACCAATCACGATCTACCTCACGACGTGTGTGATTTATGAATAGCTGGCTGCTAATTGGCAGACGGAGACATAACAGACGACAGAGAGGGGTTAAAAAATAGCTAATGCGACGAAAAAGATCAGTGGGTGACGTAGTATGGCACTTACTGATAAGTCAGTGAAATTTTGTGTATGTATCGCAAAAGTTGGAAAAAAACTTATTTTGGCAGCCATCTAGGATTTTATTATTTATATATTTACTGTAATCAATTTTTGAGTATGCCATTGCATTCAGCATGCCAGAAAACATTGGAATAGAGGTATTATTGACCTCTCTAGCATAACTATATCAAAAGATATACGATTTCATAAGAAATAGCGTTTTGGATAGCGGCCATTTTGAATTTTTCGATCTTTAGGTCCAATTTCCGGCAATGGCAACATGTTCCATCTGAAAGAGCACAAAAAAACTCAAAAAAAGTTAGTTTTAGAGGATCGTGGGGGAGGGGTGCAGGGGGGGGGGGGGGTCTCGATACATGCCGGACTATTATAGATAAGCAAATAACACCATTTTCTAGGTCGGTCATCTTGGATTTTGACTTGGGAATAATTATTTTGGTTTGACATTGTCATAAGTGAATTCTTTGACCCAAGTTATCCCTAAGTTGACGTATCACACTATTATCAGACTGGAAATGACAATGTTACCACTTTGCCGGTTTCGGCTGTGGCCAATTTCAAAATGGCCGCCTACAGAATTCCGCCAACACACTTTTCCGAGGTGGGCCCCCGCCAAATTTGTAGCTTAACATCTAATAAAGTGAATAAAACCATACAACCTTGCTCCCCTTTCCACGGTCACGGAAGTTAGATTTTTTACCCTACTATATGGCGCGTGTCACCGTTATGACATATAAACATGTAATTTGTGATTTAAATGAGCAGCTAAGGGATATGACGGCACATCTGGCAAACGCAGGTGGCAGAAAATAGGCACCGTATGTTTTTTTTCTATTCATACATGCTATAACATGTTTAACACGAAGGTTTTCTTCTCATCATTGCCGAAATTCCCGCTTAAAGATGAGGATTTTAAAAACGATGACTAACAATATCAACCCTTTCCCCGTTAAGTTCTCATTTTCACTCACTTGATGTTGTGTCTCGCTGCTGCGACCCACAACTTGGAGCGGATTAAAAATACTCATAATTTTATTTGTTCACTTTGAGACATTTGCAAATCTTGATGTTTAACCCTTTAACCGCCAAATTATTCAATCTGAATTTTCACCCACTTAAAGTTGTGTATCGCTGACGCGATCCACAACTTCAAGTGAGTGAAAATTATTCAGGTTTGACAAAATGGAGGTCAACTGTTTTCAAATTTTGCTGATTGGTGTCACATTTTATATTTAACATGTTTAAAAGGTGGTACTTAATGTGCTAATAAAAAATGAAAACCCAAATATATGCGGCACCGGCGGTTAAAGGGTTAAACACATCCGTTCCCAATAACAGTGATTTAATCAGCAAATACAACGGATTTTAAACGACGCGATCAGCAGTGACAGGGGCAAACTTGCTTATAATAGTCTTATTTTGATGGATTATATAATATATATTGAAAAAAAACGTAATTTCATAAATTTTGCAAAGGCAATTTTCTAATCAAATCTTAACAAGGGTGAAAAATTCCCAAATTATTTTCGGTATTTCAAAAGTTAGACTATTAAATTTTAAATTCTGGTTTTAAAATGGAGTTAATTTTAATGGGTGCATACATGTCAAATGGTCTAACTTTTGAAATGCGCCAAAAAAATTGCGAAAGATTCAAAGCTGTTAGGACTGTTTTGAACAATCGTGTTGGCCAAATTTAATAAAAATCTGTTGAAAATTGGCCTTTAAATCAGTTAAAATCATGCGATCCTGGTTAACCTGGGTGGGGTTTATGTTATTTGTGTAAAAAATTGTATGCATTGTATTTTAATTGTTTAATGCATAGCATAATTACGGTCACAATATATGATGTCACGAAAACATACAACAGTCAGGCTTAATATCAAGCCAAACCATTGGATTTTGTTCAACCACAGATTTTGAACTGGTTTCCCAAACGAAAAGTTACACATACGCGTAGTAAATTATTAAAACTGTTATTCATAATATTCGCTATCGATACTCGGACAAATGACAAGAAATGGACATTGACCCTATGCCTATGTTGTATCACCGTCTGCGACGTTCGCCCAACAATAAACCAACACTAGGTGATTGTGTCACGTTTATGTACGACGCTGGCCCAACATCGTACCAACATTGAGTGAACGTCTTGTGTTTACTGGGATGATAGGAACTGATGATGATAGTGACAGTGAAATGTGTCTTTTATTTCACCGTGTTTAAACCAGAATAACCGGTATTAATTTAACCACTGGCATTTTGCCCCGCAAAGACAAACAGCAGTAACTGACAATGTCACAACAAAGTGACATTGTCATGGGCAACAAGACTGTAACGTCCTTGAAAATCCCATCAAGTGGAAGTCATAGCTGTATCAGTAATGCCTGATGCACATGATGTTCAAATAAGTTAGATCGGGCGAAAACAGTATCTAGAGTTACGCTCTACATTTATTTTAGTAAGCACTCCCCATTTTGACCCACAAAAGGCACAGTGTCGTATATGCACATACGACACTTTGGCTGCTGTGTAATCCGATTTAACCCTTTCAGCGCGGGGACCGTCTTTTCACGTCAGAATCTGACGTGTTTATACGTCTAAAGATGATCCCCGCATTGATAGAATTAAAACAATATAATGTCCGTAAAGCCATAACGTATTTAAAGCCAACCAAGACTTTTATGATGATTTCAAATGGAAAAAACCCTTTGGTCTCCATAGTTTATACAAGAACATGACAGCATTGTAAATAAGACAGCGTAACATATTTATCGTCGGTGATAAACGTTTTTGTGATTAGTCATACTGTGCAATATTGCAAGATTAGGTCCAACAATAATTATCATTTCACGTTCCATTTCTAACGAAATCGCTGTAAACTACCTACATGTAGCCCTTGTCAGGCAATGGTCCGATCTACTGCCATCTATCTATAACGCTCTTAGCCTTAATTTAACCCTTTAACCGCCGGTGCCGCATATATTCGGGTTTTCATTTTCTATTTGCACATTATGTAACACCTTTTGAACATGTGAAAGATAAAATGTGACATCAATCAGCAATATTTCAAAACAGTTGACCTCCATTTTGTCAAACCTGAATAATTTTCACCCACTTGAAGTTGTGGATCGCGTCAGCGAGACACAACTTCAAGTGGGGGAAAATTCAGATTGAATAATTTGGCGATTAAAGGGTTAAAGGATGGAACACCCCAAAACAGCAATAAACGATCCTGCCTATAATTATACCTTTTTCTTTATCGCCTTTGCCAGCATTACTTCTTCTTTTCGTCATAGCTCATGTATTTTGGCGTGCTGTCACAATGGCCACACCGCCTTGTTCGCTAGTATTTTCATAACCACTGTTATTACTACTATTCTACTTGGTCAATTTATTATTGACAAATAACTATACTATTACATAACATATGTGTGATTGAAAAGGTCAATTTATTATTGACAAACACAACTACAAGTGTAAACATTGGACAATTCATAACTTGAAATCTATCACAACAATGTTACACAAAAAACACATATGAAGCTCATATTTACAATACAACACATATCATATAAAGATAATTAGAATGCTCCATTCTAAGCAAATATGTAAATCTTTAAAACAGGAAAAGGGGAGGGGTAAAAACCGCCTAACCCGACCAAAATTTTCCTGCGAAAATATGGAGGAGAAAAGGGGAAGGTGGTGGGACTTCTTTTTAGCATAAAATAGGAACTTGGAAATTTAGCGTGAGGTCTATCCGGCGAGCTCAGAACTGAATATGTAAATGAGCCTCACCGTATAAGGCGTATGTAAACAAAAGGCGCCGCCTAGCGAACAAGTCGGCATTAAAGTCTCACGGAACACTTATCTATGCGACCTACCTCAGGTCACCCAAATTGAATATATACAACAACAACATGTTGACATTAAAATAACAACTATAGATAAATATATTTTGAACAAGCATAAAATTACTTCTACTAAATAGAAGTTCCATTTATGTCTGTCTAAAAATAAAAACTAATGCAAGCGTAATAAATCTCGCACCGGCTTCCTGTAGCTAGTTATCCTGCAGCAAACAATGAAATAACTATACATGAACAAATATGTGTGATTGAAAAGGTCAATTTATTATTGACAAATAACTATACTATTACATAACATATGTGTGATTGAAAAGGTCAATTTATTATTGACAAACACAACTACAAGTGTAAACATTGGACAATTCATAACTTGAAATCTATCACAACAATGTTACACAAAAAACACATATGAAGCTCATATTTACAATACAACACATATCATATAAAGATAATAAGAATGCTCCATTCTAAGCAAATATGTAAATCTTTAAAACAGGAAAAGGGGAGGGGTAAAAACCGCCACCAAGCATACAAATGCTGCCCCCCCCCCTCCCCCAAAGGTAAGACGGTGAAAAATGCTGTGATAATAAAACCTTGCACTGTTCCACATAATGCATCAACATACGGCAACCTGCTATATTGTCATTGGTGGTTGCATAACTACCTTGAAAAACCAGAGACCAGCAACCTGCTATAATTGTCTCTGATCTTCCACGACTACGCTTAAAGTACAATGCACTATATATACTATCTTAAACTATACAGGGACCGAGACTAGCAACCTGCTGTAATTGTCTAGAGCCGCCCATTCACAAATAATATGGTTACTATATAAGCTTTACACGATGGATACACACAAACAAGTAAGGACAGAGACCAGCAACCTGCTATAATTGTCTGTGTCCTTTTACAATAGAATGACAAAGTTAACATGAAGATTGATTGTTTTAGAGCAGAGATAAGCAACCTGCTATTACTATCTCAGCTCTTTCACAAGACCTGCCCACAAGGCATATACTTTAATTAGCATTTTATTGTGTGTGACTGGATCGTTGGAATTCTGATGTATCTTCTAAAAGCTCCAGATTTCCAACGACCCATAGCTTGAATTTTTAATTCTGAACACCCACTAGACGCCGCTGCTGTGGCGCCTCCTATTCTAAAAGAATGTCCCTTGTATTTGTTTGGAGAATATCCACTAGCGTTCAAAACCTTAGCTAACTGCTTCCCAAAGAATAGTTGTGATATAGGACCCCCATCCGTGAAGACAAACAATGGACCTTTTTTATGTGTTCTCACTTTTAAGTACTGTCCCATTAACGTTACTGGGCATATGTCTCTAGCTTGTTTTTGCAGTTCTAACGTAACCGGTCTGCGGGATTTATTGTGCTTGAAATTGAGAAGCGTAATTGCTAGCACTTTTCCCCCATTTTTCTTTACAAACTGCACATCTGATAATTGAACGACCAGCGATCTCGCATTTTTGGTAAAATTTTTTGTAGCGATTTCTGCAATGCGCAAAAGCCCGAAAAATGCGAGAGTGAACATTGTTTTTAACGCAATTTGAATATAAAGGGATTCGATCACCAAAGGAATGGCTTTGATCAATTTGTGCAGAATTTCCGCCGTTATTGGCAGCCGCCCATCTACTGAATTACACAGATTTTTTGCTCCTGTCAATAGTTTTTTTATTAAAAATGTATTAGCGGGGTCTGACCAACCAGATATTTTATGTACAAATGACACAGCGGACACATTTGAAATTATTGTACTTGGTGCAAATTTACACGATGTGAGATGAGCTACAAATGTAGCGATTATATTAGAATCTACAGGTCCCGCCGACCAAATGTGATCCTTGTAGTAAAGGTTCATAAATTCGTTAAAACGATTTAGATGTTTCTTGTATGCAACTTTGCTGGAAGGAGCTAATGATGCTGATAATAGCTTTTTCTTTATCTTAGCCAGTTTCTTGGGGATAGGTGTTCTGGAATTGTCGTTCCCTGTGATTCCAACCAGGGAGCCCATCTTTTGGCTTCCTGAAATTGAAAGCGCGATAACTTGTCAGCGATGACATTATGTTTTCCCTTCACATGTTTTGCTCTAAACAAAATATTATATCTCATACACTGTACGACAAAATGACGCAACAGTTTCATTACTTTGGGACACTTACATGATTGTTTATTTATAATTGAAACGAGTGCTTCATTGTCTGTGAAAAACAAAACACAGTGATTTGCGAGTAAATTTCCCCAAATATCGACCAAAAGCATTATAGGAAAAAGCTCTAAACGTGTAATATCCCCCGATTCAAAAAACGTGCCCCAGTCACCAGCAAACCATTTTTTGCCAAAAACTCCTGCAAAACCAAGTACGCTAGATGCATCCGAATATAATTGTATGCTATCTGATGCAGTCCAGTTGTCTTGCAGAAAAATATGTTTGCCATTAAAAGATTCTGCAAATATTTGCCATGCCTGTAAATCGGCCCTAGCCTGGCTGTTCAAGGTCACATGATGATGTCTATATTGAAATGCCGCAAGTCAGGTTGTACAACCTTCTCAAAAAAGCCCGACCAGGCACCACAACAGAGCATGCAAAAGATAGTAAACCTAAGAGTGATTGCAAATCTTTAAGCTTGATGGTTCGTTTTTTAGATGTGTTTCTCAAAAGTAACCTAATCTTATACAGTTTATCCTGGGGTAATCTCAGCTCTAAGGCCATGGTATCTACCTCGATGCCGTGAACGATACAACAGGTTGTTGGCAAAACTGTTTTCAAATGTTTTACGGGTAGCTGAATATCGTTGGCCAAAAGAAAAAAGGAGTCAAGACCATACTGGCACAGAGAAGAGTCACCTGGGCCGAAAAATATGAAATCGTCCAATATGTGAGTCATTCCAGCAATTTTAAAGTGTTCTAATAAAATCCATTGCAGTGATTTACTGAACTTTTCGAATGTTTGGCACGATGTACTACATCCCATCGGCAGTGATTTATCATAATAAAAATATTCGCCCAATTTACAGCCTAATAGATGATACTCCTTTGGGTGTACTGGGATAATTCTAAAGGCATCCTCTACATCTGCTTTAGCGATAAGAGTGCCATGACCAAATTGTTTGATCAAAGTGACTACATGATCTAAATTTTCATATTGAACTGCACAAAATTCAGTAGGTATAAAGGAATTGATGGAATTTCCTTTTGGATATGATAGATCCTGGATTAATCGAAATGAATTTTCTTGTTTTTTAGGAATTATACCCAATGGTGATATTCTAAAATTTTTAAAAGGCGGGGCAAGAAAGGGACCTGCCATTCTACCTTTTGATAGTTCTTTTTGAATTTTTTCCTGTGCAACACTAAAGTTTTCTTGAACCGATAGGTGATTCTTTGAGAATGAACTCTCTTCGGGACCGTCATAATGTAACGTGAACCCACCATTAAAACCTTCAATCAGTTCCTTTGTTTTGCAAGGATCATATTTTGCTAGCTGTAGCCAGCTGGCCAGATTTTTTGCCAGAATTGGGGTTGGTAGAGCGTGCTGGTTCGGAAGAGCTTTGGTTGGAGCGACATTTTCCACTCTGGTGTCTTTTACCACAGTGGGTACATGCATGTCTAAATTTACAGGCATTTTTTGTGCAATTTCCGTATGACTCGAATACGAAACATTGTCCGTTTTCAAAACGGGATTTTTGTGATTTTCCACTTGAGGGACGAAAAGTTTTAAAATTTTGTGATGTTCCGGCTTTGGAAAAATTGACCAGGGAAAAATATAGGTCCCAGTGCACCTGCTGAAAAGCAAGTTGATGGTGACTCATTTGTCGTCTAAATTGTTCATCGTACTCGATAAAAGTTTTGCCCCCGAAACGTTTGGCCGTTTCTCTAACAAATTTGCAATACTTCCACAACCCTGGAGCTAAATCTGGCCTGCCTTCGGACAAAACAGCTGCATATACTGTAAATGCGTCTGTCCATTGTTCAATGTTGTTAATTTCTTTTTTTGAATTTTGCGAAACGAGTTTGAAGGTATTGCCCCCTTTCAAATCTTTAAATTGGAAAGCAGACTCCTCCTTTTCTTTTGCCGAAAGCAGATCGGCAAAATTGACATATTCTAATTTCAAAATTTTTCTTTTAATTTTGTTAGACAGATCTGAGCCTAAAGGACTAGAGATACAATTGTAAGATGAACTCTCATCGGTCCCCTCTTCGTCACTGTCTGAATCAGACTCAGAGTTCATATCAACGTCGCTATCTAAAGCCTCTAAACTAGGCTGAAAATCAGTATTTTTAGCACTAGGCGCAGGAAGCAGTCTCCCTGAGCTCTCCAAGCTCTGCAGTACTGCTGATGCGATTTTGGTGGCAATGTCCTGCGTGGCAAATGGCGTAATAGCAGTGGCAGACTCAGATTCAATTGGTAATTCTTTGTTTGATTTTTTTGTTTTTCTCTTTGTTGTCCTGTATAAACAATAAATATCTTTTTAATTGCAAATTATTATTAATAGTCGCCTCGACACTGATATTTGACAACTAACAATTACTTACATAACAACATCTGTCCCGCTTATATTTTGCGGAAAGACTATTATCGTCAATAAATGCTTTTGGCAAATCGTTGTTAAATACCAAACAGTCGTCAGCTAAAACAGACGAAAAACTGTAAAAACCAATTAGCCTTCAATAACTGATTGTAAAAATGCTGAGCGATCACGATCGTTACTATACATTTTGTGACAGCAGTGTTCAAATACAAAACGGAAAGCACAACAGTCCTCAGCCGTATAATAATGGTGCTTATCCTATAATTATTTGAAAATACAGCATGAAAAGCATATCATTATTGCAGATGTATTCGTCAACCATAAATTGTTTGAAAAAAACAAACAGATAACAGTCCTCAGCTTAACCTGAAGAAAAACTGTACTAAGTTTGAAAAAAAAAATAAAAAAAAAATAAAAAAATAAAAAAAAAAAAAACATTCCCCAGCTCAACCTGAGGAAAAACTGTATTGCATTGAAATACACCTAAAACAGTCCTCAGCTCAACCAGAGGAAAAACTGTACTGTATTAAAAGATACATAAAACAGCCCTCAGCTTAACCTGAGGAAAAACTGTACTGAGTTAAAACACACATAAAACAGCCCTCAGCTCAACCTGAAGAAAAACTGTATTGCATTGAAATACCCCTAAAACAGTCCTCAGCTCAACCAGAGGAAAAACTGTACTGTATTAAAAGACGCATAAAACAGCCCTCAGCTCAACCAGAGGAAAAACTGTACTGAGTTAAAACACACATAAAACAGCCCTCAGCTCAACCTGAAGAAAAACTGTTCTGAAATAAAACACACATAAAACAGTCCTCAGCTTAATCCTGAAGAAAAACTGTACTAAATTAAAACACAGCTAAAACAGTCCTCAGCTCAACCGGAGAAAAAACTGTACTAACTTGTGTGATGTGTGTAATTTCTATACAGTGCCATGATTCTTTTTATCAAAAAATATAATATTATTTACTGTTGAAATAAATGTCATGAATTATTTTTTCGTCAATTGATAAATCTATACATTATCGAGGCACATCATATACCGAGCACAAATCGTGCTGCAACCCAGTGCGTAATCTACAATTACACCCCATAATCTGAGGCAAAAATAATTTGGTAATTACCCTGTTAATAAGACCGGTTTGAAATAATGAATTTTATTCTGACATAATGATTCGCATAGTTGCACCTCTAATGGATCTAAAATATCTTTTTGTGCCTAATTCGTTGAGATGTGTGCCATCCTGATCGAGCAACTTCGACCAATTGTTCATTATTCGTACATGACACCACACATTCAATTTTGGAAAAAATGAGCACAAAAAGTCAATTTCACTGTTTACATTATCCACCAGATTATTGTAGTTTGACCTTAGCAGAAAGCGTGAAGAAATTGCTTGTGTTCTGTATAACAATTTACAAATAGTCACAGAATGCACACCTTGTTCATTCACTAAATCTCTTCCTAAATTTATAATTTGACGAGCTAACTGAACAGGTTGAACCGCTTCTGAGTTCAAATCGTTGCCTCCGATTTGAATAATCACTGAGCTACCTCTCAGTGAAAGATGACTAATATTTGTCCGTAGCCTGTTCACTGTAGCTCCCGACCATCCCAACAATTTTGGTTGAACTGCATAATTGTCATTTAAATCCAATGAGCCGTCAGGTGAATAGCGCCGTGCATGATACCCCAGTCTCTTTATGAAGCTATGACCCAACACATAAACTGACCTGCGACGCTTGTGCGGGTTACTTTGCTCCATCTCAGCCTCGCTGTCTTGATCTAACAGCGTCGGCGCACATACACTGCTGGCACTAGACACGGTGGCACTGGGCGAGGGTATAGGACGGCGTCTTGCAGTTGTAGGCCTACTGGATGCAGCAGGCTGAGCTGGCGAGGGTGGCGCCCTCTGTACTTCTCTCAACGTTGACGTTCTACTTTTACCCCTTTTGGCTCCAGACTGCTGACTCACATTGTTCTGTCTTCCTCTCACCATTCTCTCCATATCGCTGATTTGATTAAATTGGTAATATTATGAATAAATAGATTAATATATCACCAAATGTCTTTGTTCGCATGCAGCGTAGTAAGTATAACAATCCGATGGCTAGGCTATCGGCTCAAAAACATGGCCGCCATGACAGACATGGCGGGACTGTATACTATAGTGTATAGTTCAAGCCTTGAGGAAGAGCGCGCCCTGGCCTCTGGCACTGCTGTCGTGCTGCGTTACAAAAGTTCTCTCGCACTGTCTGTATTATAGGGAGACCGCACTTTCACAAATTTCCGCAATATAAATCCTTCATGCCATGATGACTACTATCTTGTAGACACAATTAAACATAACAATAGTCTAACTTCTTTTTAGCATAAAATAGGAACTTGGAAATTTAGCGTGAGGTCTATCCGGCGAGCTCAGAACTGAATATGTAAATGAGCCTCACCGTATAAGGCGTATGTAAACAAAAGGCGCCGCCTAGCGAACAAGTCGGCATTAAAGTCTCACGGAACACTTATCTATGCGACCTACCTCAGGTCACCCAAATTGAATATATACAACAACAACATGTTGACATTAAAATAACAACTATAGATAAATATATTTTGAACAAGCATAAAATTACTTCTACTAAATAGAAGTTCCATTTACTTGGCAGCAGGTCACCTCGCAGACCAGAGTACATTTTGTGCTCAGAATATTTTGGTATAGCCATGTCGATAATCGTAAGGTCTGTGTAGCAAATAACACGTTTTATTAACATTGTACTTTTGAATGAATTGTATTTTGTATAGTTTTGTACGGGCCGATGGACTAACAAATAAACTTTTTGTATATTGTATTCGCATTGTCTTAAAATATTCAATTATTGGATTTTCACTCAATCGATGCTCAATTGCCGCGTTTTTCACTTTGAAACACTCATGTGATGAAAATTTTTAGAATTTCCAACCGTAATTATATGTATTTAGTTATTTTGTAGGATGAATTGTATTCAAAATATGCCATTTACAGTTAAAATGTGACAATTCTTGACTTGTAGTGGGCGAAGAGGATTTAAACCGGATGACAAATCAAAGACATTTATCATACATTGTTAAAATATTTTCGTGCAAATTTTCCATCTAAGACCTTGGTCCCGTACATCTCGATCAATCCGATAAATCCGAGGCTTACGTACGATATATCGTAATTTGTACGAGAATATGGGCCGTGTAGGAAATTCTGTTCAGGGATGCAAAATCATGTTTCTATGGGATCATGAGGGTCTAAAGTGTTAACAACTTCATTATTTTGTGTGAGGGAAAAACGTTGAGGCTTTTTCTACATTATAAGCCTAATAAAGTGTAATCTCCAAACGTATGGGTATTTTTCATGTGGAGCTAGCTGGAAACAAGTCAATGCCAATCGAAGATAAGAAAAATATATGACGAATAATCAATGTGTCGTCTAACTGACGAAATAATGAGTTGAGTGCTATATAAGTTTTGTTAACCAATATTCCACGAATACCATCGATGTACATAAAATAATTGTACTCGTTAAAAGTTAAATAAGTCAATTATTGACTGGAATAGGTCAACATATTTGCAATAATTGATAATGTCACAGTAATCAGTAGTGATGTTATCCTGAAATTAACGCCGACAAGGTTTTCCTTGTCATTCGCCATATAGCTATAGAAGGATAAATATATGGGAATAAAACTGTCACTCTGTGAATTATCCAAAACATGCATATATTATGACTGTAAACACGATATGAGGTGAAAAATAAAATAAACGGTATTTGCTATTTGAAAGATAAAAACTACGTACGGTGTTATAGCTACTTAATTATGCAACTTACTCTTGTCACTGATAACTAAGCTGACTCTTGACTAATCAAAATGTATACTCAAATAAGTATCCTAGATGACTTAAGTATATCGTAAAGAGTGATGAAAATATATTAATACGGAGCATATATTTGAAAACATACATAACTTTATTGAGATAATATTAGTAGTTGAGAAGCCCATTTTAAGCCTTAAACGAACCCATAAGCACGTTGTTGGCTTAATGCTGAGTCACCGTCTCAGAATCTGGCCCGAAATTAAACCAACATTGACTCAACTCTTCTTGTTTGCATGAAGGCTGTTTTTTATCAAATAGCAAAGAGACAGATAGTCAGACAGACAGACAGACAGACATACAAAGATAATGTATAATTTACCATAAAAATACAAACATATGACTGATAATTACTTATAATGTAAACAGTAATCTGAAAGGTTGATGTTACGTGTCTACGGTTATTATAAATATTTGTACTCTTACAGCGCGGGCAGCGACTTTAGTCATCAAAATTTGACTAATATTATCTCCCCGCGCTGTAAGGGTCAAACTACATGTATGCTACTTCTCGATTAAATACGTATCAACACACTTTCAGCGCCAAACACGACTATAATCGTTTGTAATTCGTTTTATTACCTGATCACTTTGAGTGGGAGTGAAATGTGACCCGCCACGCGAAAAGGGCCGTGAAGTCACATTTTTTTAAAAATGATTTTCATAGTTGAAGTGATAGCCGTGTCCTTTCTGTTTCGATAACTGAAAGAATTTTTGAAAAATATTCATAATTTTTTTGTTTTATGAGATTTTTAGTATTTTAAAAATAGATAGATAGATGTTTCTTTGACATGATTTCAAGTCATTGCTGACTTATTTGTCATTGTAATATATATATATATGGAATTTTATATATATATTTACAATATGTACAGCAGGGTTAGCATGGTTAGTTCTGTGAATCACATATCGACATAGTATCTGGGTATGTACACTTACATTCCGGCTTGCCATTTACACATTTAAGCTTAATTGGGGTATATGAAATATTCATCATGACTTTTGACTATTTAAAATAACGTCAGACACCATACAGCATTATCATGGTATGTACATGGGGCATATTTGTTTCCCGCACCAAAACCAGAGATAAAATAGCTACTATCAGTTATTCTAAATGACAGCAAAAAAGACACTCTGGAAAGCGTAGAAACTTAAGTTAGATACAGGTTTACATTTAGTCTAGTGCGTGTTAGCCACAATATTAATTGTTTTATGATCTTTAGCATGTTACATACTTCATACCTCGTTATTTGAGCACTTCTCAGTCACGCCATAGACATTTCCACATATTAATAAATAATAACAGCGGGAGTGAAAACCTCCCAGACCTCAAAGAAAGAGTCAGTTGACATAGCAGCTCTGACTAACTCCTTAGGGTCCCATCCGGTCCAATAACACAGGCGACGGGAAGGGTCCCCTAAACTTAAAACAAAAAATCTAGCCCTAAACTTAAAAGAATAAGCCCAAGTGAAATAATCTAATATATGGCAATGCCCAGTGTCATTAACATGATTAAGTTAATTAGAATGGGAATAAAAGATCAGATATATACATCATTGATTAAAACAAATTACAAAATATATGCAATCTAAGCTATATGACTAGCTCATCAGTACTGCGCATAATTGCTGCAGACCGATGAACTAGACAGCCCCCACTAAAAATTATTTTACACATAATTACACATATTGTCTACAGCTTTAGCATGTTTAGAGCTGAAGAGCACCACATGTATTACACTAGATACGAGAGGCCATTGCACCTGGCCAAGTTCGTGAGTGAAGCGAAGAATGATTTGTGGGACTATGGCATGCCAAACGTGGAGGAGCTAACTCTGGCTCGAACGTATCAGCGAAAGCCGCCGTCCAAGATTCGAACCAGATTTAGATAACGTTTCAGACGAAATTTAATGATGGCATGCATGACGTGGAGGAGGTCACTCTGGTTCGAACGTATCAGCGAAAGCCGCCGTCCGAGATTCGAACCAGATATAGACAACGTTCCACACGAAATTTAATGTTTACCATTACCATGATTACCATTACAAATTTGCAAAGTATGTCCCATGGATATCACAATGTGCAATAGGCCGATCTGGTTCGAACGTATCAGCGAAAGCCGCCGTCCAAGATTCGAACCAGACCTAATGTTTAGTGAGTATCATTACGATTAGGTTGTTAATCAACTATTTTCTCAAAACACACATAAGTATAGGCCTACTTTGCAAGAGCGTTGATTATTGCATGGTTTTCGCTGCCCATGATAGATTTGAATTGGTCAGTCTCGCATTAGTTATTAAAGTTTGTGATATATTTTTTAGCCTCAGAGAGAAGAGCTTTTCTATCGAGTTCGAACATATTACACTGCATTAAGAAATGTATTTCGTCGTCAACTTGAGTCGTCTGACATCGTCGGCATACCCGATTAGCTAGAGGGGTTTTGGGTCTGGTATGTCTTCCCCTTTCTATTTCTAAATTATGGGAGCTAAGGCGAAGCCGAGCCACCGCAGCGATTAGTCTTGTGTCATTTAGATCCCTTACATACGTAGCGAGTTTCGGAAAGTAATCTGAGAAAGTGTTGTATGTTCTAAGTTTTGCCTGTAGTTACATGTAGTTATGTAATCATTAAATTTAAATTTTAAATGACATCATGAATAATTTATGAAAGCCGCGGGGAAGTAACTTTTCGCATGGCGGGTTACACATGTCTGTTTAAACATCAATATTTTCAAGTGTTTGGTCTCTTATTGAACAAATACATGTAGTAGCAATTTTCTTCAGGAGTTGTTATTCGCGGTGGCGAGACACAACTTCATGTGGGTGAAAAGCTAAGTAAGATAACTGAACGGGTGAAGGGTTTGAAATATATTGCTCTGGAATAAATGCAGATTTACCGTTATGACATAAACATGTAAAAGTGACTTAAATGGGCAGCTAAAGGATATGACGGCACATATGGCAAACGCAGGTGGCAAAAAATAGGCACCGTATGTTTTTTTTTCTATTCATACATGCTGTAACATGTTTAACACGAAGGTTTTTTGTTCTCATCATTGCCGAAATTCCCGCCTAAAGATGAGGATTTTAAAAACGATGACTAACAATATCAACCCTTTCCCCGTTAAGTTCTCGTTTTCACTCACTTGATGTTGTGTCTCGCTGCCGCGACTCACAACTTGCAGCGGCTTAAAAATACTCATAATTTTATTTGTTCACTTTGAGACATTTGCAAATCTTGATGTTTAACCCTTTAACCGCCAAATTATTTAATCTGAATTTTCACCCACTTGAAGTTGTGTCTCGCTGACGCGATCCACAACTACAAGTGAGTGAAAATTAATCAGATTTGACAAAATGGAGGTCAACTGTTTTCAAATATTGCTGATTGATGTCACATTTTATATTTAACATGTTTAATAGGTGGTACTTAATGTGATAATAAAAAATGAAACCCAAATATATGCGGCACCGGCGGTTAAAGGGTTAAACACATCCGTTTCCAATAAGAGTGATTTAATCAACAAATACAACGGATTTTAAACGACGCGATCAGCAGTGACAGGGGGAACTTGTTTATAATACTCTTATTTTGATGGATTATATACTATATATTGAAAATAATCTTGCAAAGGCAATTTTCTAGTCAAATCTTGACAAGGGTAAAAAATGCAGTATTTCAAAAGTTAGACTATTAAATTTTAAATTCTGGTTTTAAAATAGAGTTAATTTTAATGGGTGCATACATGTCAAGTGGTCTAACTTTCGAAAAGCGCCATAACAAATTATGAAAGATTCAATGCTGTTGGGACTGTTTTGAGCAGTCGTGTTGGCCAAATTTAAGGAAAATCTGTTGAGAATAAGCCTATAAATTAACCAAATTCATGCGATCCTGGTTAACCTGGGTGGGGTTTATAATATTTGTATAAATAATTTTATGCATTATATTTTAATTGTTTAATGCATAACATAATTACGTTCACAATATATGATGTCACGAAAACATACAACAGTCAGGCTTAATATCAAGCCAAACCATTGGATTTTGTTCAACCACAGATTTTGAACTGGTTTCCCAAACGAAAAGTTACACATACGCGTAGTAGATTATTAAAACTGTTATTCATAATATTCGCTATCGATACTAGGACAAATGACAAGAAATGGACATTGACCCTATGCTGGTTAAGTGTTGTATCACCGTCTGCGACGTTCGCCCAACACTAAACCAACACTAGGTGATTGTGTCACGTTTATGTACGACGCTGGGCCGACATCGTACCAACATTTAGTGAACGTCTTGTGTTTGCTGGGATGATAGGAACTGAATGTGTACCAGTGACTGTGAAATGTGTCTTTTATTTCACCGTGTTTAAACCAGAATAACCGGTATTAATTTAACCACTGGCATTTTGCCCCGCAAAGACAAACAGCAGTAACTGACAATGTCACAACAAAGTGACATTGTCATGGGCAACAGGACTGTAACGTCCTTGAAAATCCCATCAAGTGGAAGTCATAGTTGTATCAGTAATGCCTGATGCACATTATGTTCTAATAAGTTAGATCGGGCGAGAACACAATCTAGAGTTACATTCTACATTTATTTTAATAAGCATTCCGCATTTTGACCCACAAAAGGCACAGTGTCGTATATGCACATACGACACTTTGGCTGCTGTGTAATCCGATTTAACCCTTTCAGCGCGGGGACCGTCTTCTCACGTCATAATCTGACGTGTTTATACGTCTAAAGATGATCCCCGCACTGATAGAGTTAAAACAATATAATGTCCGTAAAGCCATAATGTATTTAAAGCCAACCAGGACTTTTATGATGATTTCAAATGGAAAAAACCCCTTTGGTCTCCATAGTTTATACAAGAACATGACAGCATTGTTAATAAGACAGCGTAACATATTTATCGTCGGTGATAAACGTTTTTGTCATTACAGTCATACTGTGCAATATTGCAAGATTAGGTCCAACAATAATTATCATTTCACGTTCCATTTCTAACGAAATCGCTGTAAACTACCTACATGTAGCCCTTGTCAGTCAATGGTCCGATCTACTGCCATCTATCTATAACGCTCTTAGCCCTAATTTAATCCTTTAACCGCCGGCGCCGCATATATTCGGGTTTTCATTTCTATTTGCACATTATGTAACACCTTTTGAACATGTGAATGATAAAATGTGACATCAATCAGCAATATTTCAAAACAGTTGACCTCCATTTTGTCAAACCTGAATAATTTTCACTCACTTGAAGTTGTGGATCGCGTCAGCGAGACACAACTTCATGTGGGTGAAAATTCAGATTGAATAATTTGGCGGTTAATGGGTTAAAGGAGGGAACACCCCAAAACAGCAATAAAAGATCCTGCCGATAATTATACCTATTTCTATATCGCCTTTGCCAGCATTCCTTCTCCTTTTCGTCATAGCCCATCTATTTTGGCGTGCTGTCACAATGGTCTCTGGCGGCCACACCGCCTTGTTCGCTAGTATTTTCATAACTACTGTTATTACTACTATTCTACTTTGCAAAGCCATAAGATATATCTGTCTACTTGTAAACTAAGCAAATACTGCCTTTTATCTTTGCATGGCAGTGTTTTGGTAAGCAGTTATCACGCACAGTTTACATTTATCAGTTTATAGAGAAGTATTTTTACTTGGCAGCAGGTCACCTCGCAGACCAGAGTACATTTTGTGCTCAGAATATGTTTGTATAGCCATGGCGATAATCGTAAGGTCTGTGTAGCAAATAACACGTTTTATTATCATTGTACTTTTGAATGAATCGTATTTTGTATAGTTTTGTACGGGCCGATGGACTAACAAATAAACTTTTTGTATATTGTATTCGCATTGTCTTAAAATATTCAATTATTGGATTTTCACTCAATTGTTGCTCAATTGCCGCGTTTTTCACTTTGAAACACTCATGTGGTGAAAAGTTTTAGAATTTCCAACCGTAATTATATGTATTTAGTTATTTTGTAGGATGAATTGTATTCAAAATATGCCATTTACAGTTAAAATGTGACAATTCTTGACCTGTAGTGGGCGAAGAGGATTGAAACTGGATGACAAATCAAAGATATTTATCATACATTGTTAAAATATTTTCGTGCAAATTTTCCATCTAAGACCTTGGTCCCGTACATCTCGATCAATCCGATAAATTCGAGGCTTACGTACGATATATCGTAACTTGTACGAGAATATGGACCGTGTAGAAAATTCTGTTCAGGGATGCGAAATCATGTTTCTATGGGATCATGAGGGTCTAAAGTGTTAACAACTTCATTATTTTGTGTGAGGGAAAAACGTTGAGGCTTTTTCTACATTATAAGCCTAATAAGGTGTAATCTCCAAACGTATGGGTATTTTTCATGTGGAGCTAGCTGGAAACAAGTCAATGCCAATCGAAGATAAGAAAAATATATGACGAATAATCAATGTGTCGTCTAACTGACGAAATAATGAGTTGAGTGCTATATAAGTTTTGTTAACCAATATTCCACGAATAACATCGATGTACATAAAATAATTGTACTCGTTAAAAGTTAAATAAGTCAATTATTGACTGGAATAGGTCAACATATTTGCAATAATTGATAATGTCACAGTAATCAGTAGTGATGTTATCCTGAAATTAACGCCGACAAGGTTTTCCTTGTCAGTCGCCATATAGCTATAGAAGGATAAATATATGGGAATAAAACTGTCGTACGGTGTTATAGCTACTTAATTATGCAACTTACTCTTGTCACTGATAACTAAGCTGACTCTTGACTAATCAAAATGTATAATCAAATAAGTATTCTAGATGACTTAAGTATATCGTAAAGAGTGATGAAAATATATTAATACGAAGCATATATTTGAAAACATACATAACTTTATTGAGATAATATTAGTAGTTGAGAAGCCCATTTTAAGCCTTAAACGAACCCATAAGCACGTTGTTGGCTTAATGCTGAGTCACCGTCTCAGAATCTGGCCCGAAATTGAACCAACATTGACTCAACTCTTCTTGTTTGCATGAAGGCTGTTTTTTATCAAATAGCAAAGAGACAGATAGTCAGACAGACAGACAGACAGACATACAAAGATAATGTATAATTTACCATAAAAATACAAACATATGACTGATAATTACTTATAATGTAAACAGTAATCTGAAAGGTTGATGTTACGTGTCTACGGTTATTATAAATATTTGTACTCTTACAGCGCGAGCAGCGACTTTAGTCATCAGAATCTGACTAATATTATCTCCCCGCGCTGTAAGGGTCAAACTACATGTATGCTACTTCTCGATGAAATACGTATCAGCACACTTTCAGCGCCAAACACGACTATAATCGTTTGTAATTCGTTTTATTACCTGATCACTTTGAGTGGGAGTGAAATGTGACCCGCCACGCGAAAAGGGCCGTGAAGTCAGATTTTTTTTAAATTGATTTTCATAGTTGAAGTGATAGCCGTGTCCTTTCTGTTTCGATAACTGAAAGAATTTTTGAAAAATATTCATAATTTTTTTGTTTTATGAGATTTTTAGTATTTTAAAAATAGATAGATAGATGTTTCTTTGACATGATTTCAAGTCATTGCTGACTTATTTGTCATAGTAATATATATATATATGGAATTTTATATATATATTTACAATATGTACAGCAGGGTTAGCATGGTTAGTTCTGTGAATCACATATCGACATAGTATCTGGGTATGTACACTTACATTCCGGCTTGCCATTTACACATTTAAGCTTAATTGGGGTATATGAAATATTCATCAGGACTTATGACTATTTAAAATAACGTGAGACACCATACAGCATTATCATGGTATGTACATGGGGCATATTTGTTTCCCGCACCAAAACCAGAGATAAAATAGCTACTATCAGTTATTCTAAATGACAGCAAAAAAGACACTCTGGAAAGCGTAGAAACTTAGATACAGGTTTACATTTAGTCTAGTGCGCGTTAGCCACAATATTAATTGTTTTATGATCTTTAGCATGTTACATACTTCATACCTCGTTATTTGAGCACTTCTCAGTCACGCCATAGACATTTCCACATATTAATAAATAATAACAGCGGGAGTGAAAACCTCCCAGACCTCAAAGAAAGTGTCAGTTGACATAGCAGCTCTGACTAACTCCTTAGGGTCCCATCCGGTCCAATAACACAGGCGACGGGAAGGGTCCCCTAAACTTAAAACAATAAATCTAGCCCTAAACTTAAAAGAATACGCCCAAGTGAAATAATCTAATATATGGCAATGCCCAGTGTCATTAACATGATTAAGTTAATTAGAATGGGAATAAAAGATCAGATATATACATCATTGATTAAAACAAATTACAAAATATATACAATCTAAGCTATATGACTAGCTCATCAGTACTGCGCATAATTGCTGCAGACCGATGAACTAGACAGCCCCCACTAAAAATTATTTTACACATAATTACACATATTGTCTACAGCTTTAGTATGTTTAGAGCTGAAGAGCACCACATGTATTACACTAGATATGAGAGGCCACTGCACCTGGCCAAGTTCGTGAGTGAAGCGAAGAATGATTTGTGGGACTATGGCATGCCAAACGTGGAGGAGCTAACTCTGGCTCGAACGTATCAGCGAAAGCCGCCGTTCAAGATTCGAACCATATTTAGATAACGTTTCAGACGAAATTTAATGATGGCATGCATGACGTGGAGGAGGTCACTCTGGTTCGAACGTATCAGCGAAAGCCGCCGTCCGAGATTCGAACCAGATATAGACAACGTTCCACACGAAATTTAATGTTTACTATTACCATGATCACCATTACAAATTTGCAAAGTATGTCCCATGGATATCACAATGTGCAATAGGCCGATCTGGTTCGAACGTATCAGCGAAAGCCGCCGTCCAAGATTCGAACCAGACCTAATGTTTAGTGAGTATCATTACGATTAGGTTGTTAATCAACTATTTTCTCAAAACACACATAAGTATAGGCCTACTTTGCAAGAGCGTTGATTATTGCATGGTTTTCGCTGCCCATGATAGATTTGAATTGGTCAGTCTCGCATTAGTTATTAAAGTTTGTGATATATTTTTTAGCCTCAGAGAGAAGAGCTTTTCTATCGGGTTCGAACATATTACACTGCATTAAGAAATGTATTTCGTCGTCAACTTGAGTCGTCTGACATCGTCGGCATACCCGATTAGCTAGAGGGGTTTTGGGTCGGGTATGTCTTCCCCTTTCTATTTCTAAATTATGGGAGCTAAGGCGAAGCCGAGCCACCGCAGCGATTAGTCTTGTGTCATTTTGATCCCTTACATACGTAGCGAGTTTCGGAAAGTAATCTGAGAAAGTGTTGTATGTTCTAAGTTTTGCCTGTAGTTACATGTAGTTATGTAATCATTAAATTTAAATTTTAAATGACATCATGAATAATTTATGAAAGCCGCGGGGAAGTAACTTTTCGCATGGCGGGTTACACATGTCTGTTTAAACATCAATATTTTCAAGTGTTTGGTCTCTTATTGAACAAATACATGTAGTAGCAATTTTCTTCAGGAGTTGTTATTCGCGGTGGCGAGACACAACTTCAAGTGGGTGAAAAGCTAAGTAAGATAACTGAACGGGTAAAGGGTTTGAAATATATTGCTCTGTAATAAATGCAGATTTACCGTTATGACATAAACATGTAAAAGTGACTTAAATGGGCAGCTAAAGGATATGACGGCACATAATGGCAAACGCAGGTGGCAAAAAATAGGCACCGTATGTTTTTTTTCTATTCATACATGCTGTAACATGTTTAACACGAAGGTTTTTTGTTCTCATCATTGCCGAAATTCCCGCCTAAAGATGAGGATTTTAAAAACGATGACTAACAATATCAACCCTTTCCCCGTTAAGTTCTCATTTTCACTCACTTGATGTTGTGTCTCGCTGCTGCGACTCACAACTTGCAGCGGATTAAAAATACTCATAATTTTATTTGTTCACTTTGAGACATTTGCAAATCTTGATGTTTAACCCTGTAACCGCCAAATTATTCAATCTGAATTTTCACCCACTTGAAGTTGTGTCTCGCTGACGCGATCCACAACTTCAAGTGAGTGAAAATTATTCAGATTTGACAAAATGGAGGTCAACTGTTTTCAAATATTGCTGATTGGTGTCACATTTTATATTCAACATGTTTAAAAGGTGGTACTTAATGTGCTAATAAAAAATGAAAACCCAAATATATGCGGCACCGGCGGTTAAAGGGTTAAACACATCCGTTCCCAATAACAGTGATTTAATCAGCAAATACAACGGATTTTAAACGACGCGATCAGCAGTGACAGGGGCAAACTTGCTTATAATAGTCTTATTTTGATGGATTATATACTATATATTGAAAAAAATCGTAATTTCATAAATTTTGCAAAGGCAATTTTCTAATCAAATCTTAACAAGGGTGAAAAATTCGCAAAATTATTTTCAGTATTTCAAAAGTTAGACTATTAAATTTTAAATTCTGGTTTTAAAATGGAGTTAATTTTAATGGGTGCATACATGTCAAATGGTCTAACTTTTGAAATGCGCCAAAAAAATTGCGAAAGATTCAAAGCTGTTAGGACTGTTTTGAACAATCGTGTTGGCCAAATTTAATGAAAATCTGTTGAAAATTGGCCTATAAATCAGCCAAAATCATGCGATCCTGGTTAACCTGGGTGGGGTTTATAATATTTGTATAAAAAATTGTATGCATTGTATTTTAATTGTTTAATGCATAGCATAATTACGGTCACAATATATGATGTCACGAAAACATACAACAGTCAGGCTTAATATCAAGCCAAACCATTGGATTTTGTTCAACCACAGATTTTGAACTGGTTTCCCAAACGAAAAGTTACACATACGCGTAGTAAATTATTAAAACTGTTATTCATAATATTCGCTATCGATACTCGGACAAATGACAAGAAATGGACATTGACCCTATGCCTATGTTGTATCACCGTCTGCGACGTTCGCCCAACAATAAACCAACACTAGGTGATTGTGTCACGTTTATGTACGACGCTGGCCCAACATCGTACCAACATTGAGTGAACGTCTTGTGTTTACTGGGATGATAGGAACTGATGATGATAGTGACAGTGAAATGTGTCTTTGTTTTCACCGTGTTTAAACCAGAATAACCGGTATTAATTTAACCACTGGCATTTTGCCCCGCAAAGACAAACAGCAGTAACTGACAATGTCACAACAAAGTGACATTGTCATAGGCGACAGGACTGTAACGTCCTTGAAAATCCCATCAAGTGGAAGTCATAGCTGTATCAGTAATGCCTGATGCACATTATGTTAAAATAAGTTAGATCGGGCGAAAACACAATCTAGAGTTACATTCTACATTTTTTGTAAGAATTCCGCATTTTGACCCACAAAAGGCAAAATGTCGTATATACACGTTACGTCACTTTGGCTGCTGTGTAAGCCGATTTAACCCTATCAGCGCGGGGACCGTCTTTATACGTCAGAATCTGACGTATAATGACGTCAGATTCTGACGTCTAAAGATGATCCCCCCGCACTAATAGACTTAAAACAATATATAGGGGCATAATGGCCGAAAGCCAATAAGATATGTATTTAAAGCCAACCAAGACTTTTATGATGATTGCAAATGGAAAAGAACCCTTTGGTCTCCGTAGCTTATACAAGAACATGACAGCGTTGTAAATAAGTAAATAAGTAACATATTTATCGTCGTTGTTAAACATTTTCCTGATTTTTCGTAATACACTCTAAACAATATAGGTACTTTAGAAGGATCCATTCAGTACTTTTACCATGTAACCCCAGGGGAACCCTTGCAGGGTTCTCCTGGGGTTACATGGTAATAGTACTGGAGGGTTCTTTTTAAAGAAGCTAAATTGTTTAGAGTGTAGTGTGCAACATTGCAAGATAAGGACCAATAATTATTATTTCACGTTTCATTTCCAAGCACTGTGAGCTACCTAAATGTAACACTTGACAGTCAATAGTCTGATCTACTGCAAACTAACTATAAAGTTAATAGCCTTAATTTAAAGGATGGAACACCCCAAGATCGCAATAAACGATCCTGCCTATAATTATACCTTTTTCTTTATCGCCTTTGCCAGCATTACTTCTCCTTTTCGTCATAGCTCATGTATTTTGGCGTGCTGTCACAATGGTCTCTGGCGGCCACACCGCCTTGTTCGCTAGTGTTTTCATAACCACTGTTATTACTACTATTCTACTTTGCAAAGCCATAAGATATATCTGTCTACTTGTAAACTAAGCAAATACTGCCTTTTATCTTTGCATGGCAGTGTTTTGGTAAGCAGTTATCACGCACAGTTTACATTTATCAGTTTATAGAGAAGTATTTTTACTTGGCAGCAGGTCACCTCGCAGACCAGAGTCCATTTTGTGCTCAGAATATTTTGGTATAGCCATGGCGATAATCGTAAGGTCTGTGTAGCAAATAACACGTTTTATTATCATTGTACTTTTGAATGAATCGTATTTTGTATAGTTTTGTACGGGCCGATGGACTAACAAATAAACTTTTTGTATATTGTATTCGCATTGTCTTAAAATATTCAATTATTGGATTTTCACTCAATTGTTGCTCAATTGCCGCGTTTTTCACTTTGAAACACTCATGTGGTGAAAAGTTTTAGAATTTCCAACCGTAATTATATGTATTTAGTTATTTTGTAGGATGAATTGAATTCAAAATATGCCATTTACAGTTAAAATGTGACAATTCTTGACCTGTAGTGGGCGAAGAGGGTTTAAACTGGATGACAAATCAAAGATATTTATCATACATTGTTAAAATATTTTCGTGCAAATTTTCCATCTAAGACCTTGGTCCCGTACATCTCGATCAATCCGATAAATTCGAGGCTTACGTACGATATATCGTAACTTGTACGAGAATATGGACCGTGTAGAAAATTCTGTTCAGGGATGCGAAATCATGTTTCTATGGGATCATGAGGGTCTAAAGTGTTAACAACTTCATGATTTTGTGTGAGGGAAAAACGTTGAGACTTTTTCTACATTATAAGCCTAATAAGGTGTAATCTCCAAACGTATGGGTATTTTTCATGTGGAGCTAGCTGGGAACAAGTCAATGCCAATCGAAGATAAGAAAAATATATGACGAATAATCAATGTGTCGTCTAACTGACGAAATAATGAGTTGAGTGCTATATAAGTTTTGTTAACCAATATTCCACGAATAACATCGATGTACATAAAATAATTGTACTCGTTAAAAGTTAAATATGTCAATTATTGACTGGAATAGGTCAACATATTTGCAATAATTGATAATGTCACAGTAATCAGTAGTGATGTTATCCTGAAATTAACGCCGACAAGGTTTTCCTTGTCAGTCGCCATATAGCTATAGAAGGATAAATATATGGGAATAAAACTGTCACTCTGTGAATTATCCAAAATGTGTATGTATTATGACTGTAAACACGATATGAGGTGAAAAATAAAATAAACGGTATTTGCTATTTGAAAGATAAAAACTACGTACGGTGTTATAGCTACTTAATTATGCAACTTACTCTTGTCACTGATAACTAAGCTGACTCTTGACTAATCAAAATGTATAATCAAATAAGTATCCTAGATGACTTAAGTATATCGTAAAGAGTGATGAAAATATATTAATACGAAGCATATATTTGAAAACATACATAACTTTATTGAGATAATATTAGTAGTTGAGAAGCCCATTTTAAGCCTTAAACGAACCCATAAGCACGTTGTTGGCTTAATGCTGAGTCACCGTCTCAGAATCTGGCCCGAAATTAAACCAACATTGACTCAACTCTTCTTGTTTGCATGAAGGCTGTTTTTTATCAAATAGCAAAGAGACAGATAGTCAGACAGACAAACAGACAGACATACAAAGATAATGTATAATTTACCATAAAAATACAAACATATGACTGATAATTACTTATAATGTAAAAAGTAATCTGAAAGGTTGATGTTATGTGTCTACGGTTTAATAATAATAAATATTTGTACTCTTACAGCGCGAGCAGCGACTTTAGTCATCAGAATCTGACTAATATTATCTCCCCGCGCTGTAAGGGTCAAACTACATGTATGCTACTTCTCGATGAAATACGTATCAGCACACTTTCAGCGCCAAACACGACTATAATCGTTTGTAATTCGTTTTATTACCTGATCACTTTGAGTGGGAGTGAAATGTGACCCGCCACGCGAAAAGGGCCGTGAAGTCAGATTTTTTTTAAATTGATTTTCATAGTTGAAGTGATAGCCGTGTCCTTTCTGTTTCGATAACTGAAAGAATTTTTGAAAAATATTCATAATTTTTTTGTTTTATGAGATTTTTAGTATTTTAAAAATAGATAGATAGATGTTTCTTTGACATGATTTCAAGTCATTGCTGACTTATTTGTCATTGTAATATATATATATATGGAATTTTATATATATATTTACAATATGTACAGCAGGGTTAGCATGGTTAGTTCTGTGAATCACATATCGACATAGTATCTGGGTATGTACACTTACATTCCGGCTTGCCATTTACACATTTAAGCTTAATTGGGGTATATGAAATATTCATCAGGACTTATGACTATTTAAAATAACGTGAGACACCATACAGCATTATCATGGTATGTACATGGGGCATATTTGTTTCCCGCACCAAAACCAGAGATAAAATAGCTACTATCAGTTATTCTAAATGACAGCAAAAAAGACACTCTGGAAAGCGTAGAAACTTAAGTTAGATACAGGTTTACATTTAGTCTAGTGCGCGTTAGCCACAATATTAATTGTTTTATGATCTTTAGCATGTTACATACTTCATACCTCGTTATTTGAGCACTTCTCAGTCACGCCATAGACATTTCCACATATTAATAAATAATAACAGCGGGAGTGAAAACCTCCCAGACCTCAAAGAAAGTGTCAGTTGACATAGCAGCTCTGACTAACTCCTTAGGGTCCCATCCGGTCCAATAACACAGGCGACGGGAAGGGTCCCCTAAACTTAAAACAATAAATCTAGCCCTAAACTTAAAAGAATACGCCCAAGTGAAATAATCTAATATATGGCAATGCCCAGTGTCATTAACATGATTAAGTTAATTAGAATGGGAATAAAAGATCAGATATATACATCATTGATTAAAACAAATTACAAAATATATACAATCTAAGCTATATGACTAGCTCATCAGTACTGCGCATAATTGCTGCAGACCGATGAACTAGACAGCCCCCACTAAAAATTATTTTACACATAATTACACATATTGTCTACAGCTTTAGTATGTTTAGAGCTGAAGAGCACCACATGTATTACACTAGATATGAGAGGCCATTGCACCTGGCCAAGTTCGTGAGTGAAGCGAAGAATGATTTGTGGGACTATGGCATGCCAAACGTGGAGGAGCTAACTCTGGCTGGAACGTATCAGCGAAAGCCGCCGTTCAAGATTCGAACCATATTTAGATAACGTTTCAGACGAAATTTAATGATGGCATGCATGACGTGGAGGAGGTCACTCTGGTTCGAACGTATCAGCGAAAGCCGCCGTCCGAGATTCGAACCAGATATAGACAACGTTCCACACGAAATTTAATGTTTACTATTACCATGATTACCATTACAAATTTGCAAAGTATGTCCCATGGATATCACAATGTGCAATAGGCCGATCTGGTTCGAGCGTATCAGCGAAAGCCGCCGTCCAAGATTCGAACCAGACCTAATGTTTAGTGAGTATCATTACGATTAGGTTGTTAATCAACTATTTTCTCAAAACACACATAAGTATAGGCCTACTTTGCAAGAGCGTTGATTATTGCATGGTTTTCGCCGCCCATGATAGATTTGAATTGGTCAGTCTCGCATTAGTTATTAAAGTTTGTGATATATTTTTTAGCCTCAGAGAGAAGAGCTTTTCTATCGAGTTCGAACATATTACACTGCATTAAGAAATGTATTTCGTCGTCAACTTGAGTCGTCTGACATCGTCGGCATACCCGATTAGCTAGAGGGGTTTTGGGTCGGGTATGTCTTCCCCTTTCTATTTCTAAATTATGGGAGCTAAGGCGAAGCCGAGCCACCGCAGCGATTAGTCTTGTGTCATTTAGATCACTTACATACGTAGCGAGTTTCGGAAAGTAATCTGAGAAAGTGTTGTATGTTCTAAGTTTTGCCTGTAGTTACATGTAGTTATGTAATCATTAAATTTAAATTTTAAATGACATCATGAATAATTTATGAAAGCCGCGGGGAAGTAACTTTTCGCATGGCGGGTTACACATGTCTGTTTAAACATCAATATTTTCAAGTGTTTGGTCTCTTATTGAACAAATACATGTAGTAGCAATTTTCTTCAGGAGTTGTTATTCGCGGTGGCGAGACACAACTTCAAGTGGGTGAAAAGCTAAGTAAGATAACTGAACGGGTAAAGGGTTTGAAATATATTGCTCTGGAATAAATGCAGATTTACCGTTATGACATAAACATGTAAAAGTGACTTAAATGGGCAGCTAAAGGATATGACGGCACATAATGGCAAACGCAGGTGGCAAAAAATAGGCACCGTATGTTTTTTTTCTATTCATACATGCTGTAACATGTTTAACACGAAGGTTTTTTGTTCTCATCATTGCCGAAATTCCCGCCTAAAGATTAGGATTTAAAAAACGATGACTAACAATATCAACCCTTTCCCCGTTAAGTTCTCATTTTCACTCACTTGATGTTGTGTCTCGCTGCCGCGACTCACAACTTGCAGCGGCTTAAAAATACTCATAATTTTATTTGTTCACTTTGAGACATTTGCAAATCTTGATGTTTAACCCTTTAACCGCCAAATTATTCAATCTGAATTTTCACCCACTTGAAGTTGTGTCTCGCTGACGCGATCCACAACTTCAAGTGAGTGAAAATTATTCAGATTTGACAAAATGGAGGTCAACTGTTTTCAAATATTGCTGATTGATGTCACATTTTATATTTAACATGTTTAAAAGGTGGTACTTAATGTGCTAATAAAAAATGAAAACCCAAATATATGCGGCACCGGCGGTTAAAGGGCTAAACACATCCGTTCCCAATAACAGTGATTTATTCAGCAAATACAACGGATTTTAAACGACGCGATCAGCAGTGACAGGGGCAAACTTGCTTATAATAGTCTTATTTTGATGGATTATATACTATAGGCCTATATTGAAAAAAATCGTAATTTCATAAATTTTGCAAAGGCAATTTTCTAATCAAATCTTAACAAGGGTGAAAAATTCGCAAAATTATATTAAGTATTTCAAAAGTTGGACTATTAAATTTTAAATTCTGTTAATTTTAATGGGTGCATACATGTTAAATGGTCTAACTTTTAAAATGCGCCAAAAAAAATTGAGAAAGATTCAAAGCTGTTAGGACTGTTTTGAACAGTCGTGTTGGCCAAATTTAATGAAAATCTGTTGAAAATTGGCCTATAAATCAGCCAAAATCATGCGATCCTGGTTAACCTGGGTGGGGTTTATAATATTTGTTTAAAAAATTGTATGCATTGTATTTTAATTGTTTAATGCATAGCATAATTACGGTCACAATATATGATGTCACGAAAACATACAACAGTCAGGCTTAATATCAAGCCAAACCATTGGATTTTGTTCAACCACAGATTTTGAACTGGTTTCCCAAACGAAAAGTTACACATACGCGTAGTAAATTATTAAAACTGTTATTCATAATATTCGCTATCGATACTCGGACAAATGACAAGAAATGGACATTGACCCTATGCCTATGTTGTATCACCGTCTGCGACGTTCGCCCAACAATAAACCAACACTAGGTGATTGTGTCACGTTTATGTACAACGCTGGCCCAACATCGTACCAACATTGAGTGAGCGTCTTGTGTTTACTGGGATAATAGGAACTGATGATGATAGTGACAGTGAAATGTGTCTTTTATTTCACCGTGTTTAAACCAGAATAACGGTATTAATTTAATCACTGGCATTTTGCCCCGCAAAGACAAACAGCAGTAACTGACAATGTCACAACAAAGTGACATTGTCATGGGCAACAAGACTGTAACGTCCTTGAAAATCCCATCAAGTGGAAGTCATAGCTGTATCAGTAATGCCTGATGCACATGATGTTCAAATCAGTTAGATCGGGCGAGAACACAATCTAGAGTTACATTCTACATTTATTTTAATAAGCATTCCGCATTTTGACCCACAAAAGGCACAGTGTCGTATATGCACATACGACACTTTGGCTGCTGTGTAATCCGATTTAACCCTTTCAGCGCGGGGACCGTCTTTATACGTCAGAATCTGACGTATAAAGACGTCAGATTCTGACGTCTAAAGATGATCCCCCGCACTAATAGACTTGAAACAATATATAGGGGCCTAATGGCCGAAAGCCAATAACATTATGTATTTAAAGCCAACCAAGACGTTTATGATGATTGCAAATGGAAAAAAAACCCTTTGGTCTCCGTAGTTTATACAAGAACATGACAGCGCTGTAAATAAGTAAATAAGTAACATAATTATCGTCGTTGTTAAACATTTTCCTGATTTTTCGTCATACACTCTAAACAATATAGGTACTTTAGAAGGAACCATTCAGTACTATCACCATGAAACCCCAGGGGAACCCTTGCAGGGTTCTCCTGGGGTTACATGGTAATAGTACTGGAGGGTTCTTTTTAAAGAACCTATATTGTTTAGAGTGTAGTGTGCAACATTGCAAGATAAGGACCAATAATTATTATTTCACGTTTCATTTCCAAGCACTGTGAACTACCTAAATGTAACACTTGACAGTCAATAGTCTGATCTACTGCAAACTAACTGTAAAGTTAATAGCCTTAATTTAAAGGATGGAACACCCCAAGACCGCAATAAACGATCCTGCCTATAATTATACCTTATTCTTTATCGCCTTTGCCAGCATTACTTCTCCTTTTCGTCATAGCTCATGTATTTTGGCGTGCTGTCACAATGGTCTCTGGCGGCCACACCGCCTTGTTCGCTAGTGTTTTCATAACCACTGTTATTACTACTATTCTACTTTGCAAAGCCATAAGATATATCTGTCTACTTGTAAAGTAAGCAAATACTGCCTTTTATCTTTGCATGGCAGTGTTTTAGTAAGCAGTTATCACGCACAGTTTACATTTATCAGTTTATAGAGAAGTATTTTTACTTGGCAGCAGGTCACCTCGCAGACCAGAGTACATTTTGTGCTCAGAATATTTTGGTATAGCCATGGCGATAATCGTAAGGTCTGTGTACCAAATAACACGTTTTATTAACATTGTACTTTTGAATGAATTGTATTTTGTATAGTTTTGTACGGGCCGGTGGACTAACAAATAAACTTTTTGTATATTGTATTCGCATTGTCTTAAAATATTCAATTATTGGATTTTCACTCAATTGATGCTCAATTGCCGCGTTTTTCACTTTGAAAAGTTTTAGAATTTCCAACCGCAATTATGTGTATTTAGTTATTTTGTAGGATGAATTGTATTCAAAATATGCCATTTACAGTTAAAATGTGACAATTCTTGACTTGTAGTGGGCGAAGAGGATTTAAACTGGATGACAAATCAAAGATATTTATCATACATTGTTAAAATATTTTCGTGCAAATTTTCCATGTAAGACCTTGGTCCCGTACATCTCGATCAATCCGATAAATCCGAGGCTTACGTACGATATATCGTAACTTGTACGAATAATCAATGTGTCGTCTAACTGACGAAATAATGAGTTGAGTGCTATATAAGTTTTGTTAACCAATATTCCACGAATAACATCGATGTACATAAAATAATTGTACTCGTTAAAAGTTAAATAAGTCAATTATTGACTGGCATAGGTCAGCATATTTGCAATTAATTGATAATGTCACAGTAATCAGTAGTGATTTTATCCTGAAATTAACGCCGACAAGGTTTTCCTTGTCAGTCGCCATATAGCTATGGAAGGATAAATATATGGGAATAAAACTGTCACTCTGTGAATTATCCAAAACATGCATATATTATGACTGTAAACACGATATGAGGTGAAAAATAAAATAAACTGTATTTCGCTATTTGAAAGATAAAAACTACGGTGTAGGTGAACCGTAATTAGGCAGCCCTCCGACTATAGCTACTTAATTATGCAACTTACTCTTGTCACTGATAACTAAGCTGACTCTTGATTAATCAAAATGTATAATCGAATAAGTATCCTGAATGATTTAAGTATATCGTAGAGAGCTGAGTGATGAAAATATATCAATACTAATCATATAAATTATGTGGAAACATACATCACTTTATTAAGGTAAATAGTAGTTGAGAAACCCATTTTATGCCTTAAACGAACCCATAAACACGTTGTTGGTTTAATGCTGAGCCACCGTCTCAGAATCTGGCCCGAAATTAAACCAACATTGTCTCAACGCTTCTTGCTTGCATGAAGGCTGTTTTTTATCAAATAGCAAAGAGACAGACAGACAGACAGACATACAAAGATAATGTATAATTTACCATCAAAACATATGACTACTAATTACCTATAATGTAAAAAGTAATCTGGAAGGTTGGTGTTATATGTCTACGGCTATTATAAATATTTTTACTCTTACAGCGCGGGCAGCGACTTTAGTCGTCAGAATCTGACGTCTACAGACGTCAGATTCTGACAACTAAAGTCGATCGCCGCGCTGTAAGGGATAAACTAGGCTACTTCTCGATGAAATGAGTATCAACACATTTTCAGCGCTAAGCACGGCTATAATTCGTTTTATTATCTGATCACATTGAGTGGGAGTGAAATGTGACCCGCCACGCGAAAAGGGCCGTGAAGTTATTTTTTTTTAAATTGATTTTTGTAGTTGAAGTGATAGCCGTGTCCTTTCTGTTTCGATAACTGAAAGAATTTTTGAAAAATATTCATAACTTTTTTGTTTTATGAGATTTTTAATATTTTAAAAATATATGTAGTTATGTAATCATTAAATTTAAATTTTAAATGACATCATGAATAATTTCTGAAAGCCGCGGAGAAGTACCTTCACGCATGGCGGGTCACAAATGGCTCTTTAAACATCAATATTTTCAAGTGTTTGGGTCTCTTATTGTACAAATATGAGCAATTTTCATCAGGAGTAGTTATTCGCGGTGGCGGGACACAACTTCAAGTGGGTGAAAATCTAAATAAGATAACTGAGCGGGTAAAGGGTTTGAAATATATTGCTCTGGATAAATACAGATTTAGGGTTAGCCCCCTACATGTCGAAAAAGTAATAGTTAACCATGTACTTTTTAACACTGAGTAAATATAGTAGAAATATTAATAAAACTTGCGGTGTCCTGACCCAGTGAACACAAACATTTGTATAACATTTGTACAATGTTGGGCCAACATTGTACAAATGTTATACAAATGTTTTGTGTTTACTGGGTAGCAGCTGATAAAGTGGTAAAGAATATAATGAAGACGATCTCATCCTAAAAAAATAGGAGTAACATTTAGCTTAATACTAATTAATAATTGTCAATAACTCAAGGAAGGCTTTTTAAGATATTTTGCATAAACCATGGAGTAAACCAGTTGCATCGCGCATTTGGCAGGAAATGTAATAGTGCAGTAATGTAAAAGAGAACAATTGAATAATTGATCTGATTCAACACGTCAGTGATCATGGTGATTAGCTTTATTCAAACCTAATTTATGGATTTCTGCACATTTTAAAATTGTTAAAAAGAAGTAAAAACCCTTAAACTGTTAAAATTATCATTTTAACCCAACTTTTGATATCATCATCATTTAAAATAATTTTGAATATGATATAAATTATTCAAATAAACCACTCAAAAAGATGATGTTTTAAAAAAAAGTTTGGTATCTTGTCTTATTTTTGACATTTCTAGGTTGTACGACTGATTACGTGAAAATGGGTCATAAATGAGTAAAACGATCAGTCATTTTTTGTAGAATTATGACCTAGGATTTTAAACCCAGATGTCCAAAAATGTTCAATAGTTACGTTATGCGTAAATACAACAGAATGTTTATTTTTAAGCAGAACAAATTCTGTAATTGGAACTACCATACAAGTGGAACCGGATTGTCGATGTGCATCGTAGTATATGTAACAGTCAGGTTATATAATCTGATTAATAATTATTTCAAACGTAAGGGTGTGGAGGGCATGCAAGAGCTAGATTACTTTTTGAAACAGCCAGTAAACAAAGGAGCGTTGGCAGCTTGTATTTACAAGTTAGTGTGTCACCAAAACCTTCAGCAGTCACGATGGGCTCACACATCAGATATGAAAAAGTATGTGATCAGTTTTCTCATCTACAAGGTGGACAGCATCAGCAGTACAGGCGGAATAAACGTGTCATTTTGCGTAACCTAGTAGTAATGAATGGAGATGTTTAACGTTGTTTTAATATTGGATCAACGTCTGCGACGGTGATCGAACATTAAAACAACGTTGGTTCAGTGTTGCCTATCTGTCGGGAAGCACTCGTGCATGTAATGTACAATACCACTAGTGATAATATGGTATACCACCCACCTTCGAACATGTGCTAATGGTGACCCGCAAAATGTACCACCAGCTGGGGCAACTGGTTGAATAAGTTGAACACGCAAAAATATAATAAATATATAGGCTTACGGTACTTTATTATTTATGATTAATATACTATACTAATATACTGGCTATCAGTGAAAAGCCATGAGAGGACTGTTGCACAGGTTAGCAAATGTGCGTCTAATCACAACTGACCAATCACGATCTACCTCACGACGTGTGTGATTTATGAATAGCTGGCTGCTAATTGGCAGACGGAGACATAACAGACGACAGAGAGGGGTTAAAAAATAGCTAATCCGACGAAAAAGATCAGTGGGTGACGTAGTATGGCACTTACTGATAAGTCAGTGAAATTTTGTGTATGTATCGCAAAAGTTGGAAAAAAACTTATTTTGGCAGCCATCTAGGATTTTATTATTTATATATTTACTGTAATCAATTTTTGAGTATGCCATTGCATTCAGCATGCCAGAAAACATTGGAATAGAGGTATTATTGACCTCTCTAGCATAACTATATCAAAAGATATACGATTTCATAAGAAATAGCGTTTTGGATAGCGGCCATTTTGAATTTTTCGATCTTTAGGTCCAATTTCCGGCAATGGCGACATGTTCCATCTGAAAGAGCACAAAAAAAACTCAAAAAAAGTTAGTTTTAGGGGATCGTGGGGGAGGGGTGCAGGGGGGGGGGGGTCTCGATACATGCCGGACTATTATAGATAAGCAAATAACACCATTTTCTAGGTCGGTCATCTTGGATTTTGACTTGGGAATAATTATTTTGGTTTGACATTGTCATAAGTGAATTCTTTGACCCAAGTTATCCCTAAGTTGACGTATCACACTATTATCAGACTGGAAATGACAATGTTACCACTTTGCCGGTTTCGGCTGTGGCCAATTTCAAAATGGCCGCCTACAGAATTCCGCCAACACACTTTTCCGAGGTGGGCCCCCGCCAAATTTGTAGCTTAACACCTAATGAAGTGAATAAAACCATAAGACCTTGCTCCCCTTTCCACGGTCATGGAAATTATATTTTTTACCCTACTATATGGCGCGTGTCACCGTTATGACATATAAACATGTAATTTGTGATTTAAATGAGCAGCTAAGGGATATGACGGCACATCTGGCAGACGCAGGTGGCAAAAAATAGGCACCGTATGTTTTTTTTCTATTCATACATGCTATAACATGTTTAACACGAAGGTTTTCTTCTCATCATTGCCGAAATTCCCGCCTAAAAATGAGGATTTTAAAAACGATGACTAACAATATCAACCCTTTCCCCGTTAAGTTCTCATTTTCACTCACTTGATGTTGTGTCTCGCTGCTGTGACCCACAGCTTGCAGCGGATTAAAAATACTCATAATTTTATTTGTTCACTTTGAGACATTTGCAAATCTTGATGTTTAACCGCCAAATTATTCAATCTGAATTTTCACCCACTTGAAGTTGTGTCTCGCTGACGCGATCCACAACTTCAAGTGAGTGAAAATTATTCAGATTTGACAAAATGGAGGTCAACTGTTTTCAAATATTGCTGATTGATGTCACATTTTATATTTAACATGTTTAAAAGGTGGTACTTAATGTGCTAATAAAAAATGAAAACCCAAATATATGCGGCACCGGCGGTTAAAGGGTTAAACACATCCGTTCCCAATAACAGTGATTTAATCAGCAAATACAACGGATTTTAAACGACGCGATCAGCAGTGACAAGGGTAAACTTGCTTATAATAGTCTTATTTTGATGAATTATATACTATATATTAAAAAAAATCGTAATTTTATAAATTTTGCAAAGGCAATTTTAAAATCAAATCTTAACAAGGGTGAAAAATTCGCAAAATTATTTTCACTATTTCAAAAGTTAGACTATTAAATTTTTAATTCTGGTTTTAAAATGGAGTTAATTTTAATGGGTGCATACATGTCAAATGGTCTAACTTTTAAAATGCGTCAAAAAAAATTGCGAAAGATTCAAAGCTGTTAGGACTGTTTTGAACAATCGTGTTGGCCAAATTTAATGAAAATCTGTTGAAAATTGGCCTATAAATCAGCCAAAATCATGCGATCCTGGTTAACCTGGGTGGGTTTTATAATATTTGTGTAAAAAATTGTATGCATTTTATTTTAATTGTTTAATGCATAACATAATTACGGTCACAATATATGATGTCACGAAAACATACAACAGTCTGGCTTTATCAAGCCAAACCATTGGATTTTGTTCAACCACAGATTTTGAACTGGTTTCCCAACGAAAAGTTACACATACGCGTAGTAAATTATTAAAACTGTTATTCATAATATTCGCTATCGATACTCGGACAAATGACAAGAAATGGACATTGACCCTATGCTGGTTAAGTGTTGTATCACCGTCTGCGACGCTCGCCCAACAATAAACCAACACTAGGTGATTGTGTCACGTTTATGTACGACGCTGGCCCAACATCGTACCAACATTGAGTGAAAGTCTTGTGTTTACTGGGATGATAGGAACTGATGATGATAGTGACAGTGAAATGTGTCTTTTATTTCACCGTGTTTAAACCAGAATAACCGGTATTAATTTAACCACTGGCATTTTGCCCCGCAAAGACAAACAGCAGTAACTGACAATGTCACAACAAAGTGACATTGTCATGGGCAACAAGACTGTAACGTCCTTGAAAATCCCATCAAGTGGAAGTCATTTCTGTATCAGTAATACCTGATGCACATTATGTTCAAATAAGTTAGATCGGGCGAGAAACACAATCTAGAGTTACAGTCTACATTTATTTTAGTAAGCACTCCGCATTTTGACCCACAAAAGGCACAGTGTCGTATATGCACATACGACACTTTGGCTGCTGTGTAATCCGATTTAACCCTTCCAGTGCGGGGACCGTCTTTATACGTCAGAATCTGACGTAAAAATACGTCAGATTCTGACGTCTAAAGATGATCCCCGCGCACTGATAGACTTCAAACAATATATAGGGGCCTAATGCCCAATGCCAATAACATATGTATTTAAAGTCAACCAAGACTTTTATGATGATTGCAAATGGAAAAAACCCTTTGGTCTCCGTAGTTTATACAAGAACATGACAGCGCTGTAAATAAGTAAATAAGTAACATATTTATCGTCGTTGTTAAACATTCTCCTGATTTTTCGTCATACACTCTAAACAATATAGGTACTTTAGAAGGAACCATTCAGTACTAGCACCATGCAACCCCAGGGGAACCCTTGCAGGGTTCTCCTGGGGTTACATGGTAATAGTACTGAATGGTTCTTTTTAAAGAACCTATATTGTTTAGAGTGTAGTATGCAACATTGCAAGATAAGGACCAATAATTATTATTTCACGTTTCATTTCCAATCACTGTGAACTACCTAAATGTAACACTTGACAGTCAATAGTCTGACCTACTGCAAACTAGCTATAAAGTTATTAGCTTTAATTTAAAGGATGGGACACCCGGAGACCGCAATAAACGATCCTGCCAATAATTATACCTTTTTCTATATCGCTTTTGCCAGCATTCCTTCTCCTTTTCGTCATAGCCCATCTATTTTGGCGTGCTGTCACAATGGTCTCTGGCGGCCACACCGGCTTGTTCGCTAGTATTTTCATAACCATTGCTACTAATACTATTCTACTCTGCAAAGCCATAAGATATATCTGTCTACTTGTAAAGTAAGCAGATACTGCCTTTTGTCTTTGCATGGCAGTGTTTTAGTAAGCAGTTATCACGCACATTTTACCTTTATCAGTTTATAGAGAAGTATTTTTACTTGGCAGCAGGTCATCTTGCAAACCAGAGTACATTTTGTGCTCAGAATAGTTTGGTATAGCCATGGCGATAATCGTAAGGTCTGTGTAGCAAATAGCACCTCTTTTTGACATTGTACTTTTGAATGATTTGTATTTTGTATAGTTTTGTACGGGCCGATGGACTAACTAATAAACTTTTTGTATATTGTATCTGTCTACTTGTAAAGTAAGCAGATACTGCCTTTTGGCTTTGCATGGCAGTATTTTAGTAAGCAGCTATCACGCACAGTTTACCTTTGTAGAGAAATATTATTTCTTGGCAGCAGGTCATCTTGTAAACCAGAGTACATTTTGTGCTCAGAATATTTTGATATAGCCATGGAGATAATCGTAAGGTCTGTGTAGCAAATAACACGTTTTATTGACATTGTACTTTTGAATGAATTTTAGTTTGTATGTTGTATTCGCATTTTCTTAAATACAATTATTAGATTCCTATTTTCGAAGTTAAATATATGCCACTCGTTGTGACCAAATGGACATTTTAAAGTGACAGTTTAAGTCCAAGAGGATGGAGATCTTTTAAGTCCAAGAGGATGAAGTGTGAATGTGTCGCACACCATGCAGTTCGAAACGATTATTATAACAAATTCTTGATATTTGATTCTTTACTTTATTTGATTATTTACTCACATTTCACTCAATTGATTCTCTATTGCCGCGTTTTTCACTTTGCAACACTCATGTGGTGAAAAGTTTTGGAATTTCCAATTGTAATTATATGTATTTAATTATTTCCTAGGATGAATTGTATTCACAAGATGTCATTAACAGTTAAAATGTACATAAAATAATTATTGTACTCCCACACTGCATTTTTGTGTTGTGTTTTTTTAATCAAGAGTTAAATAGGTCAATTATTTACTGACATATGTCAAAATATTTGCAAATAATTGACAATGTCACAGTAATCAGTAGTGATGTTATCCTGAAATTAACGACGACAAGGTTTTTCTTGTCAGTCGCCATATCAATCAGTGGCAATGGAGGGATAAATATATGGGGATAAACACGTCACTCTGTGAATTATCCAAATTCATGTATGTATTATGACTGTAATCACGATATGAGGTGAAAAATACAATTGCCATGGTATTTTGCTATTTGAAAGATAGAACTACGGTGTCGGTGAATCGTAATTAGACAGCTCTCCGACGATAGCTACTTAATTATGCAACTTTCTCTTGTCACAGATAACTAAGCTGACTCTTGATTAATCAAAATGTATAATTAAATAAGTATCCAAGATGACTTAAGTATATCGTAGAGAGCTGAGTGATGAAAATATATCAAAACAAATCACATATGTGGAAACATACATAACTTTATTAAGGTAAATAGTAGTTGAGAAGCCCATTTTATGCCTTAAACGAACCCATAACACACGTTGTTGGTTTAATGTTGAGCCATCGTCTCAGAATCGGGTCCGCAATTAAACCAACATCTTATTTGCATGAAGGCTGTTTTGATCAAATAGCAAAGAGACAGACAGACAAACAGAGATAATGCATTATTTGCCATAAAAATACAGACATATGACTGATAATTACCTATAAATAAATATGATAAAATGGTTACTGTTTATAAGAACACATGAAAAGATAAAAAGGCAGGAGATCTCCAGTAAGATTGAATCAATCGCTGACATGGAGACCACCTTGTAATGTACATATTGCATAATAAACATATTAGAGAAAAATGAACAACAATGACAAGGGTAAAAAATATTAAAAATATTTTTTTTTACACAGAAAATATGTATGAATGAATAAACTAACTTTAAATTATATTGTGGGTTAATTAATAGAAACATGAAAATAGCACTTGAATGATAACTATGTTTGTTAAGATAACGAAGGCGTTATATATACACTATTCACTCCTACGAATATAACAATTTTCCAGATGACAATTTGCAGGGTACATTTTTAACATGTGGCTTTTTATATATAAAACATATCTGGTATACTAAAAGCTGTGTGTGTACATTTTTTCAAGGATATTTGATTGAGTATTGTTTGCTGTTCTAGCAATTTCAAAATGAATGCATTTCCTGCGAAATTCATGCCTGAGTTGAATCTGTCTTTAACGTTATTTCTAAAACGAGTATTATAATATGAGTTTGTACTCCGGTAACTGTGTTTAAATGTAAAAAGTAATGTGTAAGGTTGGTGTTATGTGTCTACGGATATTATAGATATGTTTACTCTTACAGCGCGGGGAGCAACTTTAGTCGTCAGAATCTGACTTCTATAGACGTCAGATGCTGACGACTAAAGTCGCTCTCAGCGCTGTAAGGGTTAAACTATGCTTCTTCTCGATGAAATAGATATCAACACACTTTCAGCGCTAAACACGACTATAATCGTTTGTAATTCGTTTTATTACCTGATCAATTTGAGTGGGAGTGAAATGTGAACCGCCACGCGAAAAGGGTCGTGAATTTAAAAAATAAAAAATAAATTGATTTTTATAGTTGAAATGATAGCCGTGTCCTTTCTGTTTCGATAACTGGAAGAATTTTTAAAAAATAGTCAAAACTTTTTGTTTTATGAGATTTTTAGTATTTAAAAAATACATGTAACTTCAGTTATGTAATCATTAAATTTAAATTTCGAATTACATCATGACTAATTTTTTAACGCCGCGGGGTTATACCTTTTTGTATGGCGGTCCACAAATGTCTGTTTAACCCTTTCATTGCGGATGTCGCATTAGGCGACATTGTGCTACACTGCGGATGTCGCATTACATAACTAGCCTGGTGATTCACTTGGTTATGGTTGTGACGGCCCCCAGTCACCCTTACCGCCACGCAAGCGTGATAGGGAGGACGTGGATGCCCCATGCTTTCCATACCCGATAATCATATTATCATAATATAAAATAATAACTATGGCTGCGGATCCCCAGTTATGAGGGATCTGGTACTGAAAGGGTCAATTTCAAGTAATTACACAATGTGACGTCATAATTTTGAATAATTTCGCAGCGAAAGAGTCAAACATCAATATTTGGTCTCCTATTGAACAAATAGTAGCAATTTTCTTCAGGAGTTGTTATTCGCGGTGGCGACACAACTTCAAGTGGGTGAAAATCTCAATAAGATAACTGAGCGGGTATAGGGTTTGAAATTTATTGTTCTGGAATAAATACAGATTTAGGGTTAGCCCCCTACATGTCGAAAAAGTAATTGTTAATAATGTACTTTTTTACACTGAGTACATACGGTAGAAATATTAATAAATCTTGCAGTGTCTTTACCCAGTAAACACAAAACATTTGGGGTATGCTGGGTAGCGGCTGATGAAGTGGTAAAACAAATAAAGACGATCTCATCCTAAAAAAATGAGGACCTAGTTAGCCTGATAGTAATTAATTGTCAATAACTCAAGGAAGGCTATTTAATATATTTTTGCATAAACCATGGAGATCAAAAGGCTTTTTCATTTTGAAATGATCATAAGTGACCTAATCAGCTCTGTCCGTTTCATTTCAATACCTAGGTTATGGGTATACCACCATTATATATTTTGAATTCTTTCAGTGCGGGGACCGACTTTGTGCGTCTGAGTTCGACGTCTAAATTCGGTCCCCGCGCTGAAAGGGTTAAATATGTGTTATATCTAGAATTATTATCAGTAAACAGAAACATGACCATATTTTGTGAGAGAACCTTACCATACGCTCTCATAAATGGCTACATGTAGAGGCATCGTAGTGCATTCTTATATTAATCATTAATTACAGATAATTATTTTTGTCTATACACAAGAAAGGAAGCGTAATTCGCTTGCATAAATTTATGACTGTCATTTGAAAGACAATAGACTGGTGTTTACCAGAATTATGTGCACCTAATAAGCGGCTATGTACAGGTGAAATGGCAATAATTGGAGGGATGACCAGATTTCTTGCTACGCATCTATGGTGGTAATTATGCACTAAATAAAACCCTAGAAAATTAATCATATACTTAGCCTTTCATTACCTATATGTGCTGACATCAACCTGTTGTAAAATACTGAAAATAAATAGGCCAGCATCATAACAGTCATAAATAGTCAACCGCATTCTGAATTATATCCCGGTAAATTTGAATAAAAAATTAAACAGCTTTCACGTGATCTGGTGCGACAATTCTGTTAGTCCTTATAAAGCGCTGCATTAGAAATTTAAACCTTCGCCCACTTAAAGTTGTGTCTCGCTACCGCGATCCACAACTTCAAGTGGGTAAAAATTACTTACCCTTTCTTTCTTGTTTTCTCTCTTCTTATCTTTATTACATTATGCAGTCAATCAGTCCTTCTTTCGCTCATTCGTTTGCTCCATATAATTTTCGTTATTTTCACGATACTATTCCGTCGTTTTCCATTCCATTCATTCACCCATCTATTCACTCACTCACTCACTCACTCACTCACTAACTCATTCATTCATTCATTCATTCATTCATTTATTCATTCATTCATTCATTCATTCATTCATTCATTCATTCATTCATTCATTCATTCATTCATTCATTCATTCATTTATTCATTCATTCATTCATTCATTCATTCATTCTTTCCATTTATTCATTTATTCATTCATTCATTCTTTCATTCATTCGTTCATTCGTTTGTTCGTTCGTTCGTTCATTCATTCATTCATTCATTCATTCATTCATTCATTCATTCATTCATTCATTCATTCATTCATTCATTCATTCGTTTATTCATTCATTCATGTATTCATGCATTCATTCATTCATTCATTCATTCATTCATTCATTCATTCATTCATTCATTTATTCATTCATTCATTCATTCATTTATTCATTCATTCATTCGTTGGTTCATTCATTCATTCATTTATTTATTCATTCATTCATTCATTCATTCATTCATTCATTCATTCATTCATTCATTCATTCATTCATTCATTCATTCATTCATTCATTCATTCATTCATTCATTCATTCATTCATTCATTCATTCATTCATTCGTTCGTTCGTTCGTTCGTTCGTTCGTTCGTTCGTTCGTTCGTTCGTTCGTTCGTTCGTTCGTTCATTCATTCATTCATTCATTCATTCATTCATTCCTTCATTCATTCATTCATTCATTCATTCATTCATTCATTCATTCATTCATTCATTCATTCGTTCGTTCGTTCGTTCGTTCGTTCGTTCGTTCGTTCGTTCGTTCGTTCATTCATTCATTCATTCATTCATTCATTCATTCATTCATTCATTCATTCATTCATTCATTCATTCATTCATTCATTCATTCATTCATTCATTCATTCATTCATTCATTCATTCATTCATTCATTCATTCATTCATTCATTCATTCATTCATTCATTCATTCATTCATTCATTCATTTATTCAGTCTAGCATCCCTTGGTCATACCATATCTATTTTAGCTAACATGATCACTGCAATGTGTGCAGGTTGTAATATGACCGTAAAGTAAACAGTGTAAACTCAGTTACAAAAGTTTACCACTACAATTCGTACAACATGTGTAACATGGCTCATTAGTGTGACAAAGGTACTCCCTTATCAGATACTAGATCAGTTCATGGTGTGAACACCTCACATTACCACTCTAATAACAGCCATGATGAACAATACAGCCTCGGGCTAACCAGGCCTACACAGCAGTTCAAAGCCAAAAGGCAGCAACTGCTTACTTTAAAGTAAGCAGTTACTGCCTGTTGGCTTTGCACGGCAATAACAGTTATTTACTTTCTAATCTGTCAGAGGTCGCCTATCGTAAAGCACAGTTTTAAGTGTCGCAATCTTAAGGTTCTTGTACGATACCTGATATTTCTAGAGGCTGTCATTCGTCTCATTCCGCTGACCTCTGTGAATTTGGTATAAATTTTAAAATAACGCTTTTAAAGCGCTATCCATTATATACATATAATTTGAATCTTCACTCAATTGAAGTTGTGTCTCGCTACAGCGAAGCATGACTTCGAGTGGGTAAAACCAATTATATTTGTACGATTTAAATGCAAACATATATGACAATCTAGAAAATTTAATGCTCCTTTCTTTTTCTTCAATTTTGTTCCCCTTTAAGCCCTCACGATGCATTAAAGCATTTTTTTGCATCCCCAAAAACAGACCTTATTTTCCTACAACTAGTGGTTTTAGAAAGAAAATTTTCATTAAACTGGTTAACCAATACATGGCAATTTTCTTTAATTTTCCACCCACATCAAATCATCTTCATCCACTACAAGTGGAGAATTGCGGCAGCAATTCTCTACTTGTAGTGGATGAAGGCTTGAAAAGGTTAAGGACAAAAAAAAAACTGAAAACCGCTACAGAAATGATTGTCAATTTAACCCGTGAACCACCAAATTATTTGAAGTTGCGTCTCGCTGACGCGATCCACAACTTTAAGTGAGTGAAATGTACATGTATTCAGATTTGACAAAACGGAGGTCAACGATTTTGAAATCTTGGTGATTGATTTCACGTTTCATCTTTAGCATGTTCAAAAGCTGGTAATTAATGCGCTAATCAAAATAATTAATAAAACGAATGTAATCGGGGAGTTAGCCCTTACAGCGCGGGAATCGACTTTAGTCGTCAGAATCTGACGTCTGTAGACGTCAGATTCTGACGAATAAAGTCGACCCCCGCACTGTAAGAGTACAAATATTTCTAATGTCATTAGACCCCTAACATAGGTATTCAAATGAATCAGAAAGAGACATTTATGCTGATTTCAAATTGAAAAAAACCTTTGGTTGTGATGTTTCTCACAAATTATTTCAGCGCTTTATATTTAGGGTTAACCCTTTAACCGCCAAATTATTCAATTTGAATTTTCACCCACTTGAAGTTGTGTCTATCTGACGCGTTCCACAACTTCAAGTGAGTGAAAATTATTCAAATTTGACAAAATGGACGTCAACTCTTTTCAAATCTTGCTGGATGATGTCACATTTTAGCTTTAACATATTTAAAATGTGGTACCATATGTGCTAATAAAAAAAAAAAAAACCCGAATATATGCGACACCGGCGGTTAAAGGGTTAAAGGGTTAACATAGTAGAGGGGCTTAATCAAATAATCGTTCACTTCGTTGCAAAAGTCTGAAATGTTTGTCACAAACTAACATGACCTGGATATTTTAGAATCTGCCGACAGACGAGCAATTTTTTTCCTCTAGCGGCCTTATTGGGCAATTCTAAAATGGCCGCCACTGTAATGCATTACGCATGCTAACTTTTAAGCTAATCATCACAGAACAACATGTAATACCTCTTTTCCAGGGTATTTGAGGTCGAGAATGACGATTATGATGTCCGTTTTGATCAAAAGTTGAAATGTCAAGGTCAAATAACAACATCAAGGTCAAAATCGTTTAAAATTTGCCTATTACTGTTTTTCTCATTGGTCGATGTTTAAAAAGCTGAATAAATCCGTAGATTTCAGAATCCTTGATATTTCAGAATATGCCGACAGACAAGCGATTTTTCTCCTCGAGCGGCCATATTGGGAAATTTCAAAATGGCCGCCACTGTAATGAATTACGCATGCTAACTTTTTAACTAATCATCACAGAACGACATGTAATACCTCTTTTCCAGGGTATTTGAGGTCGAGGATGCGATTATGACGTTATTTTCGATCAAAAAAACCCATCAAGTTCAAAATCGTTTAACATTTGTCTATTACTGTTTTTCTCATTGGTCGTTGTTTAAAAAGCTAAATAAACTCGTAGTTTTTGAATAATTGTATAACTTTGATAATGTTATGCGCCAGAGATATAAAGTAGCGTGGGTTATTGGTCAGGTTATGATACACAATACAATAAAATATGGCTCTTCCTCTCAGTCCATTGTCCAAATACGCCATAGTAGATAGATGAAAGTCCTCGACCACTGCAGGCTTACATATGTATTAAATTACACAATAATACTCGCCTCAAACCCCTTATTGGCACATTAACCTCCTTGGCCTTAGTATATCGTATGATTGTCTTCGTCATTGTACCCCCTGTTAATCTCGGCCGTATAGATTTCTGTATGCCAAATATTGAGGATGGTAATGCGGTAAGGCCTTCACATTATAGGACTCCGAGGTCTGCGATAGGAGAAACAGTTTGTATAAAGTACGTTTCTGAACTCCTAACTAAAGAGTAGATTGATGACAACGTCATGACAACCTGGTCAGGTTAGCATTCTCGGATGAAAGATTAAAGCTCCCTCAAACCTCGAGCGGAAATTGGCATCTTACCTCTCTTCCCTGACAAACCTACGCAATTTCCTTCAATACTTGCATGTGACGTCAAGTACGTAATTTTGATGTGCGGATTTCATATTGAGGATACAGCTGATTTAATCTGTGGCTCGGGATGGGAGTGGGTGATGACTGAGGCGTTCACCTGGGGCAGAGCTGTATCACCGCTGGATGACGATCATAATTAAGCTTACTCGATATGATCACCAAGGTTCATTGGTGGCCCTCTATCTCCTTTCCACAGAATCACAGGGTGATACAGACTCATTTGAAGAATGATTTGGCAAGCAGTCGAGGGAGGGACGTATGTTTAAGTACTGTTCACTTATTAGCGAGCTGGAAATTCTCATTTGTCGTTTGTGCCCTCTCTGATACATGGTGATTTTGATTGGATGAATAATTTTGTGTCCCTGGTATTGAGCGTTTGACCACATCATTTTTTCCAGATGGTTACCGGTCCATGTAAATGATCTAGTGATGTGGCTTTCTGTACATTCTGGCATTTTCGTTGTCCAACCGTCCATTCATAATTTGTCTCTGGTGGCCAAGGATCAGTTTCATGAACACAGCAATCGTCAGTTACAAGCTGACGGAGGTGGCGTATCAGAGCTCTATATAATATGGCGATACTTACTATATTGCATTGTACATGGTAGCTGCATCTGATTCTGTGATATTCAGTAATGAACTTGCAAGTATACAAAACCATCGTAATTCATCAGATGTACATCACAAAGAATCTCTGTAAGCTCTAGAACGACGCTTTGTTAATGACGTGACAAGTTTTATGAGAGTACTCATAGATCATCGAAGTCCATTCTTGGATGTTGCCCATGAGCTTGCAATAATTGACACGGGTGATGTTATTGGAGCACGAAGTTACAGTCAAAGAGATTTTATGTGATCTGCATGAATAGTGTGTGCATAAAATAATCTACCAAGCACAATTCTGAGAAGATGGGAATCATGATGCAAAATGCTACACTTCTTACCCAGTTATTTATGTCTCTCCAGTCCCAAAATAATGTAAATATGTCAGATTTTTTCAATATGAAAATAACCGCTTCACAATTCTTTGCTGAGCATGGTATGCTCATGCTCAGTCCATCTTCTCGATATGGCTGCTTTAATTCACATTGTACGTTCAGTTCGTGCAGCAACATTTAATAATTATTTAATAATTATACACATGCATCTACCTCCTTATCTGAAGAGTCAAATCACCCCCTCTGTGCATGACGAGATGAATAAGATGAAACTGATCTCTATAGACACAGGATTCGAAATTCGAGCCCTGGCGGCCTGAGGTTGAACACGTTACCTCTCAGTCATGGTGTCTCCAGTGCTTCACACAATACTCACAAGTGATCTGTGCGAGTGAGCGGAGAAGAAATATTTGTTTCTTTGAAACATGAATGCCAGAGTGGGGGACGAACCCGCGATCTCCCGAGTTTTAAAGGAGACCGCTTTATAACAACTGCATCAGCCCCGCCCAAATTGCTCCAACTGTACACAATTAGCAAAAATGTCTGTCAAAAAAACAAAAATAAGAGAGATCATTTCACTTGCTGTATCCAGGTGTTGTCTGAAGCTAATATGGGTAGTGTCCTCATGTATGACTCTGTGCCGTCCAACAGAACATGTGCCATGTTAGATGTTTAATATTGTAATCATTCACAGGCAAATTCAAGTATCTTCCTGCACATGGTACATGCTTCACGCCAAGGACACGAACAGGGGGGACTATATCGATGTTGTTGTTGTTTTAGCTATTGCTTTCTTCAGTCAGCTTGCATGGTTTCTCAAAACTTTGGATGGTGTTTGGTACAGGCAATAGTTAGAGGACAAGTATCCCAACATTGGCCCGTTGAAGTAAGATGAGTTAACAGATACATTACATGCACTCAAGACAAACCTGAGTCTGTCCACATGAAGCGACTTCAAGCCAGAGTCTGTTCACACGAAGCGGCTTCAAGTCAGAGTATGTCCACATGAAGCGACTTCAAGTCAGAGTCTGTCCACATGAAGCGACTGAAATATTTCTTTGTGCTTATATGTATAGTAAGAGTTTGTATTGTTGCATCTCTTAAAGAAGCACGACATCAGTTTTTCACACAGGGCTCACCCTCCCTTGAGAACATACCTTACACAGGCAGCTCTGTCTGAGCACGTCAAAAGATCATTCCTAAAGGCTTCCTATATATGAATACAGACACTCGTGTCATCAGGTGGTACCTCACTTTTTCCAATTGGCGTTGGGAATTTGATGTAAATATGTGGTTGTCAATTAGGACGAAGCTGGTAAGTTATGTTCCTAATTAGTGCTTCATAAGTGCAGTAAAACGGGTTTATGGTGCGCCTCCATATGCAAGTTTGAGGGGGGTTGTGTGAATAATGAAACTGCTGACCAGTAACAAAACACTTGATTGTACCGAAAACATCTCCATTTTTATTTGTACTATTCATGATATATCATTAGTTTTCCCTTTGTTTTATTATTTCGTGTAAATTCCATGACATACGTTTTATAGAGTTCACTTTCCATAAAGAAGCCTACCATATATTATCATTTTTTTTGTATTGCATTGCCTTTGTCAATGAAAAAAAACATATATTTATAGCATTATTTTCCATCATGTCAAGCTTTGTGATCTGGTTATTTGGAAAAAACAGTAATCTTAGTCATTGCTTCCATTGAATGCATGTGTATATTCTTGTTTCACTGGTTTGTAATTCATGGTTGACCTACATTAAAAATTGTCTTACTGATATTCAGAACGAAAACAATGAATGACCTATGTGTGAAAAAAATTTAAACCGTAAATTTTTTGAGCGCTTTAAAATTTGCGGAAAATATAAATTATTCAAATTTTTACACTTTTATCGTCATATAACTTTGATTTATTTATTTTAGATTGGAAATGACATCATAATTGTGATCCTTGGTCTCAAATACCTCAGAATAGAGGTATTACAAGTTATTCTGTCATGTTTAGTTAAAAAGTTATCTTGCGCAAGGCTTTTGTGTGGCGGCCATTTTAAATTGACCAATATGGCCGCTGGGGGGCAAATTTTACTTGTCTGTCGGCAGATTCTGAAATACCTAGGTCATGTTAACCTGTAACATAAAATTCAGACTTTTGCAATGAAGTGAACGATTCGACCATTTTTTGAGGTTAAGCTCCCCTACTAACAATGAATTGCTCCACTGTTTCCTATTGTTACCTGGTATAACGTTACACGGAATGATTGTTTTGTCATGAAAATGATTCCCACTTTTAGACTGTGCTTTTAAGCAACAATCCCAGCAAACACGACACGTTGAAACAATGCTGTTTTAATGAGAAGTGGCGGTAACATCTCGAGTAATTAGCCTCTGCTGTTTTGTTTTTGCACGGCTGAGTTCGTGTCTTGTAATATCATACAATCAAATCGACGACAGTAATTATTAGTCAGAAAAATACAAAAATATTCAATTTTCTTTTCTTATATATTTCATGTTGGCTCAGTGTTGGGACAGCCTCACACACGCTGGCCAGCAATGAGCCAACATATAATCAATGTGCATATTCTATAGGAATACGGCACTCAGATGTCGATGGAATTTTCAATGTACGCGGTTCACGAGTCTCAGAATGTTAAAATGCTGTGCGACCGTTCCCATTGTCTGTCAAATTACAATTCCGAACAGGTAATTAACCTGTCATCATAAAAAAACATTACGTGGACGAAAAAATTTCCAAGATATAAACGTATGCGCACCCAATACATTATATGGAAAGCATGTTGTGATTTAGTTGCATACACATGTTTAACATGTGCATGATGTTTAATCAAACGTATTTGCGAAAAATGATCCAAGTGAAACACTTATTATTGTTCAACGAATTTCGCTGGTCAGATACAGTTCATTTTGGTTGTTATGTAACAGATAATCTATAAACTTGTCTGCATGCATAGCGGAAGGGAAAAACATATTCTAGTACATATTATGAACACTATTTATATTAAAGTTGCTGGAATTGTATATGCGAGCAGTAGGCTATATATTAATAAAATGATACGTTTTTTTACCTTTAAGGGATATTTTTTCTCTATCCCAAAGCTGTAGATTGTGTTGCTTCAAAAAATACAACATGGCTTAACTCTTTAACAGCCGGTGCCGAATATATTCAGGTTTTCATTTTTTATTAGCACATTAAGTACCACCTATTAAACATGATAAAGATAAAATGAGACATCAATCAGCAAGATTTGAAAAGAGTTGACCTCCATTTTGTCAAATCTGAATAATTTTCACCGACTTGAAGTTGTGGATCGCGTCAGCGAGACGCAACTTCAAGTGGTGAAAATTTGAATTGAATAATTTGGCGGTGAAAGGCTCAAAATGTTGAATCTCGGTGAGTACTCTTCGTCATCACCAGGATCACTGCACGATATCATATCATCACAATGAACATATCAAATTGCGTGTCTACTGGTATTTAAGACAAAATTCCCAGTTATAACAAGCATGTGTAATACAATCTATTACATTTTAAGTGGCTTCCATTACACAAAATTATTGAATGCCCAATGAATAGAAGCTTAGTATAACGTATGTACATAAATTTATACATTTACAGAACACCTAAGCCTAAAATACAGGCAAAATAGCTAACGAAGCTAATAGCTAATACAAGTGCATATTATAATAATTTATTTCTTACTAACACATGAAATCATTAAGCTAATAAGCTGGTCATTATATACAAAATATATGAAATTGTTCTAAATCATTGACAATCCTCAATAATCCTAATTTCTTAAAATTCATAATTTTGCTGACGATTCAGATGGACTAGCAATACTTCGCTAAGATAAATTAAGTTAAATTACATTTTTAGGTAATCCAGAATAACATTTTCAAACATGCGGATATATCATTAAATCAAAAGGTTGCGAATTGATTACTAGTTATTTGTGGACGACAAGTCCAGAGTGTCAACAAACAATACTTCAATGCAAACAACACGGTCGACAACGGGACTTATACATATGTTATACAGGAAATATGTTCCGGAATTCCTTATTATTTGCACTAGCCTGCTAACGGGGAACAGCTCGTTCACAGTGAATGGTCAATTGTCGTTTATCAACATTACACCTCAAGTAAACTGGGGCATAGCAAACACGAGACGTTGGCCCAGTGTGGTTTTAATGCTGGACCAGCGTCGCAGACGCTGGTCCAGCATTCAAACATCACTGGGTTAACATGGGTAGCGTATCTTGTGTATTGAGCATACATAATGTGCATGGATTGAATGCGCCACTCGACTCACGTATGTATTAGGTCGATTTGGAAGACCAAGACCACACAAATCCTAATATCCTCATCTGGTATGCGAATTTACTCAGCAGTTTTTAAGAGTAAATACTGTATTTTTCAATGTTTTGCCCTTGCGAATTTACTCAGCTGTTTTTAGCTGTAAATATTTTTCAATGTTTTGCCCTAGCAAATATACACATTGCTTAATTTAAGTGGTTTAGCTGTGGTGCACAGTTTTCCAGATTGTATGAAATAATACAGCAGGTTTAACTGATCGTGAATAATGAGAGTGAATTTGATTAATTAATAATTGTTTTCACGATAGACCTACGGGGTATCTAGGTCAATGTATGTATCAGCCTAAACATCACATTAGTTGTTGATGATGATCCTTGCAGCAGCTTTCTTAGATATCGGGCATGATGTTGTAAATAATTGCCACCAGTCGGCCATTTTGAATTTTATATAGTATATTTGTTTACTTCATAGACCATGGGCTGAAAGTCGAACACCCCCCCCCACCCTAGGTATTTTTGTAGACCATATTTTTGTTTAACCTTACTATGTACCAAGCTACTTTCAGGTGGTCTGTAGATTTTCTATGCATGGACAAGATCACCAGAGGTCATGATAGACATCTAAAGTGAACATAATTGTAGAAAAATCAGCAAAAACAAGATATTTTCAGCTGTTTTAGCAGATTTGACCTTGCTGTGACCTTGATATGACCTTACAATGACCTTGGGGTAACAACCCTGTGAAATACAACCCCATTTCAACATGTTTACTTAAGTTGGGCCTTATGAGATGTAATAAATGTTTTGGTGGTCATTGGTCAAAATTTAACATCAGTGTGTTATTTGGACCATTTCTTCCATAGCAGACAGTATTGAAACAAGGATGAAGGAATGGGGAGAGGATGAAAAACCCTCCAACCCTTATGTTATCCCTGTAACCTCTCGGGGGTGTTTTGTTGTAGGTCTGTGTTGTGATCTAGATATGCTTCAAGCCATGATAGAAATTACCATTGAGCATAATGTTAGCAAAAACAACAACAATCAGCCATTTTTAGCTGTTTTGAGCTGATTTCACCTGGCTGCGGTAACTCCCCTATGGAACCAAACACCAACCGATGTCATCATGTTTACTTGGGTTGGGTTTCGACCGATTTATTGGAAGTGCTGGTTCAATAATGTACTCTCAAGCAGTTTAAGCTGATTTAACCTTGGTATAACCTTGAGATGACCTTACCATGAACTTGGGATAACTCCCCTATGAAACCCAACACCTACCCATGTCACCATGTGTACTTGGCTTGTGTTTCGACCTATTTATTTTTTATTCCACCCTAAGGGTCAAGGATACCCTACTTCGATGACCTCTGGTGACCTTGTCCATGCATAGAAAATCTGCAGACCACCTGAAAGTAACGTGGTACATAATAAGGTTGAAATAGTGTTCAAAAATACCCAGGGGGGGGGGTACAGGTGGGCCCAATGTCTATCAGTGGGTATATCCCCCACTTTCTCTTCAATATTTTTAGAAGGGTATGACTTCGCGCACTATTGTCGCGAATCTAAATAGTAAGCAATGTCAGATCAAGAACTTTATATAGACAGTTATGGGTCAGATCATTTTCTTTGCTGTATGGAATATTCTGAGTGAAAAAATCAAACTGCAAAGTGAGCGTAAGTAGTAACAAAATAATCCTCTGTCTCACTCTGTATAATAACAGGTCACTCATTACTATACTGAGTTGTGAGAGACACTAAAACAAGTGCATGTACATAAAATCAGAAATTCATAATTGAATAATTGCATAGGTAATTACACAATTTATCCATAATTGATACATAATATGAAAACATCTTGACATCATAAGTGAACTTTTCATACTATTAATACATATATACATAATCCTACATACATGATGTGTATATTAAAACAAAGTGAATGAGTATTATAAAAAGGAGTAGTAAAAAAATGAATGAGACGAGCAGCGTTACAAACGTTCAAGGAGTATGTCGATTTTCTAACATGTTGGTAACACCAAGAAGAGATTAACATAATTTATGTTCATCTGATTATGTTAATCTATTCTTGGTACCATGTACATCGCCTTGCCAGCAAACATGAGACGTTGGACCAACGTCTCGTGAATTTCGTCGGCAATTTTGTACCCGACATAATAATAATGGGCTCAGCTTGAGACCGACAACAGCATACCGTCGCCTCGGAGCTAAAGGATCCTATCTGCCACTCTGACGAGTGTCAGATAGGATCCTTTAGCTCCGAGGCGACGATACAGTTACTTATACCACAGAATTAGAACAGTTCTTTGCTTATACTCTGCGTGCAAATTGGCAAACAGCAGTTGCTGCTCACTTGGACAGTAAGTTGTTACTATTATTTTGTCATTGTGTGACAGATAAAACATCTCACTGATAACTGACAAGATACTAGTATGTAGAGGTAATAGAAATATTGTGAAAAAATACATTTGAACAGATCAAACGTGTTGGTTTAATGTTGGGCCACTGTCACAGACGATGGTATAACAACATGCCAGCACACAGTCAATGTTTCCTTCTCACTGGATTATTACCTGACAAATGTGGCGTCGATTACGTAATCTAGCGTTTTCATACCCAGAGGCTCCGAGTGATCAAAACCGTACGTGCATAGTAGATTGAAGTTAGGTGTGGGATGAATATCATTTCCAGAAGTAGGACTTACAGAATTACTAAAAATTAGAGATATGCATACTCACTATGCATACTGACGGAGCAAAATCCCTACTTTCGACATATTCAACCGACAAAATACAAAAAAAATAGCTACAGAAAATAGGAATGGTTTGCATGATAACCACAATTTGAAATAAGCTTGAAAAGATTTATAGGCATTATATTTAAATTAGTATTTTACTGATCAAGGTATTTTTGTTAGAACATAATCTGGGTGGCTTTTCATCACAAAGGACAGCGCCCGAATTTCATAATATTTATTGCATTTTGAATATGAATAAAAATGCGAATCTGGTCATGAACTACAAGCGCTAAATTAACTAATTTAAACCAATCATTTGCAAATATTGGTGCTTAAACACACATTTCGTCCTAATAACAGTGATTTCATCGCCTAATAACGGATTTTAGGCAACTATAGTCGTACCTAGCGCTTTAAGGGTTAAAATGTGATAAACTTTTTAGTCAGGTAATACCTGGAGATATAATATCCCTTAAATTGTTAGTAGATATTTATTTTCATTTCAACATTTTATTTTTAAAAAGTTGACGCAATTTCCAGCTTCAAATGACGAAACATATTTCCAGTTACCAAAGTTTATGTAAATAAATTGAGCAGGTACTGCCTTGTGCACTCAGAAACGTAGTGGGATATAATTTGTTTTAAATTTGCTTGAAACTTGGTACATACGGATCTAGCACAGCAGGAGATAAGTATATATGGAATAAACATCCCTCAGAAAATAAGAAACTTGAGATCTTAATATTGTTATATTATGATATTTCTCTTATCGCGTTGAATTAAAATCACATGAATTAAAACCACAGGTCTCCTACCTGGTAATCGTGTAAATGTGTATCTGCCACTTCACAAAGTTGCAGATACACCCTTTCATATCTAAAGCCTTTGTCGGATACACCCTTTCATATCCATGGCATTTGAAGTTGTAGAACACAACACAACTTCAACATGTTCAGGTGAGTGAACATTCAAATTTGGAACTCGTGCAACGGGTACTAGTGTGTCCCATATATAATGCGAGTCTTAGTATTTAAAGTGGTAATCACAATGATAATCGTGGACGCAAAGCCAAGAAGTCAACCGTGGCGGACCTGTGATAATCATTCACCCTTGAGGGTCAAGATACGTAAATTACACTCGATTATAAAGATTCGCGGATTCAGCTGCTATTGCATTAGCATTATGTAATGATGATAATTCAACTAATTAAATTAATAATATAAAAAACTACCCGGCTAAACCAAGCTACTCACCTAGCGATGTCATCAGGATAATCAAAAACACATAGGCCTAATATGGAACATCATTTATTTGTGATTTTGGAGCAAATTTTTCTGACAAACGATTGGTGCTACAAATAATTAGCCTCATTTATGTGTCAAATAAATCTTTTTAATTTCTGTAGGCCTACTTTCAAATTCAAGTCATTATTTTTAAACTTTTGCATTGATAATATTTTACTGAGGATGGCTTCAGCGCCACAACGGTTATTATATAGTGTACTAGTGTAGATTTAGTCGATTGTGCCCTTCACCCTCAAATACTACACATGTCATCCAACCCCCCCCCCCCCCGCCAACGCGCGATTTGATATAATGATGTGGTTTAGCATTGTGATCCCTATGTCCTTGCTGAGTACCATAATTTTAATCTGGAGATATAAGTTGACAGTATGGAATTCATTATTGCATAAAATTTATGGAAAACTTCTGAGATGGTGATTAATTTCCATCGAACAGGAGTTCTTGACCGCTTCACAGCGGTCAAGAACTCCTGCTGAATGGAAATTAAAATCTACACTCTTGCGATGAAAGGGTAATACGGTATGTGCCGTTTCTTATAATAATGCGATAAAGCGTGTGTATGGCGTGTATAGGGTAGCCTGACAGGGTGCCCTGGCCTGCCTGAGAACCAGCCATGCGAATCGGCGTCGTTTCTCTAGTTGTTCTGTAACACGGGCGAGGTCGTCCGCAGCTCTGAGCAGACGACAGGTACAGGTGCCGCGTTCGGAAACACGCGGGTAAAGACAATCCCGGACTAATTCGAGAATAAACATTTGTGAGGAGACCTGGGCGGAATAACCCCGGGGGAGTTTCGAGGTGTTTACCCTCGGTGGGAGTGGCAGGTTGTCGCACGTGGGGTATTTACCCCCTGACGCCGAGTGACTGTATATCGTGTGTGGACGGCTCTTCCTCAAGCAGGACTCTCTTCGAGCTGGTCAGTGCGCCTTAACTTAGAGACGCTGACCAGTGATTGACCGCTGGGTTTTTTCCATGTAAGGATAACAAAGCGTGTTGATATCAACTTGATATGATTACTTTAAATACAGATCTACATCACACTGTCTTCTTTGGGTATTTTCATTTTCAGCAAAGCTAACATAACATTGCTTCCAACTGTATGATCTGTCAGAGGTTGCTCTGTCAAGACACTAGAGGAGTGGGTGTGAATGGTGTTAAATCACGTATATGGTGAAGTATTTAATTCAGGTTATTTTCACTCCGTCACCATGGTGTCGTTCTCTGTGTCTGTGATATTGGTTGCCATGGTACTGGTTTCGGGGGTATCATGTCAGGCAGTGAATCAGAGAGGTTGTGACTGTGATTACAGGGTGGATGGTAAATGTGCCTTCACGCTCCTAATGCCATCCTGCGGCAGCGGTGGCTCCTGCGGGGACAAGGACAAATGTGACGCAGGTCAAAGTTCAGCGGTGGATGAGGTGCGAGATGAGGTGATGAGGCTGCAGGGGAACGTGAGCGACCTCAGGGACTGGAGCGTCAACCAGACGAGGATCATCAGCCAACTCCAGAGCGACCTCATCCTGAACACCATGGCTAAACTAGCCGAGCTGACGTCAGCATCTGGATGTGACGCATGTGACGACGTCACAGAGGAGATGAAAGCAATGAGGACGGATGTGAATCACGCGCAGAACGGGGTCAATGAGCTCACGGAGCATTACGCACGGCTCATCGTGAGTTTCTCCGATTTCAAAGGCGAGCAGGAGAAGAAGGTGAAGGACATTAACATCAGAGTGGAGGACGTTGAGGAGAGGCTGACCTCGGCTGCTGCCAGGATCTCCAACCTCGAGGACGCCAGCAGGGGATGCTCAACCAAATCCTTGCTCATCTCTGGAGAGGACAACTTCATCGAGGACGACTACATCACAGCGTCCAGTTACAATGACACTGCCCTTCCCAGTGAGGCTAGGATTAAAAACAACACTGGCTGGTGTCCAGGTAGGAGCAAGTGGAAAAGCTTATCAATTGTATTTCAATAGCACAAAGCTCGCAGAGCTTTGTGCTATTGAAATACGATTGATACAATATTTGTGCTTGGTAAACATTGTATATTGCGGAATGTGCTTAGCAGTTTTTTTGAGTACATGATGCGGTTGAATATGCCCTATGCTCTGTTCATCTGGCACTGATATAGTTCTATCAAACACTGACCAGAGGCTAGTTTAATTACCGCCCTTCAATGGGCTTGCAGAAACTATTAGCCCAAGGACTATGGTAGGTCCGAGATTAGAAAGGTCTCACTATGGTAGGTTCCACTGATTTAATGTGAACACTCTCGAGGTCAAGTACTTCGGGCTCCACAATGACATTACACTATGAGTGTGTATTTTAAAACAATAATTATTGTTATGAACATGATGCAAGTGCTTATAATACAGGTCCGATCGTCTACAAGTATATAATTTTGTTGCGCCATAATATCGTTTTAGGTTTTACTTTTGCTGAAAATATAAGTGGGAAAGTATACATTTCGTATACTTTCGAAAAAACAAGAATGTCGAGCACTTACAGTAGCGATTTTAATATATAGTTGTCACACGAAAAACACATATGACGCAGGACAGATTTTCTAAAAGCGTTCGACCAAGTTTTGAAACACATAATTGGCCTGGATCGCTATCTCCACCAATTAAACACCAGGTAAGTGGGTTCCGTTTGAGAACACGGCCACAGATGTCTGATTATCCTGAATAGAAGGGATAATACAGTACAAGGTATTTTGGTTTCACTTGGCATCGTAAACCTACAGATCGCCAATCTTGGCAGCCACCATCAAACAAACATCCAATTATCACCATGTGGCAGACAACCAACTATGTCCAATCCTTTCAATAGCGAGACGTTCACAGGATGCTGTTTTAATGTTGGGCCAGTGTCTTAGACGCTGGGCCAACATTAAAACAGCATCGTGTGAACGTCGCGTTTTTACTGAAATATTTATTATTGAAGAATGACATTTATATCGTCTTTCAAGTTTTTATCGGGACTGACTGTCACCACAATATCGCCTTATATACTGGTGCATCAGGTAGCTCGTTCAACCCATGCTATCTCATATCTCCGGCAGGACCTTTCCTGCTTTAATGACAGGATGCGTTCAACCGTTCACTCATAAAATATATATTTTAGTGGAAACAAATACACTGCACAGCATTGTTACAATAGCATCAACTATGAATAGATTGAATATAATCTAGGCAACTTGTGGAGTGTAAAAATCAGCGTTACAGGGTACCACGTCGGGATACCGCGGATCAAATTATGATGCCGGCCCAGATGTCAAATCAAGTGGAAAAAAGAAGGCCTCAACGCGGTATATAATGTGTGGTGTTGCAGTTTATTTTTAAAGCACCATTATAGCTATTTCGTTATCGTCGTCAGATGGTAAGGAAAAAATATGAAAGACCGCACTGAAGTGCCCTATCGCGGTATGGGTGCGTGACGTAGCGATACCGCGGTATTTTTATTTTAGATACCGCGGTATAGGCAGCTGATTGCGGTGAGCAAAGAAAAAGAAAACTGAAACGTGGCAACCTGTGGTATCAGGTTACCGCGGTACTTTGGATGAATTTTGTGTGTGTTGGCGGTAAGAACCTGGTGGTTTCAATTTCGAATCCGGAGGGAAGTGTCCTCTCACTCATCTCACCATCCTCAGGAGGTTCTCCTGACCTAATTTAGCCTCTGTTTGCCAAAAAGTGGCCTAAAGCCCGATTCATTTCATTTTTTTTAATAACAGAAGATTTGTATCAGAGGTGCATCTTTGATTCCCATCTTGAGTTATTTTTTGTCAACAAAATAAACACTGGTAAACTCCCCGAAACTCCGCGAAAACGCATCGGACCGTCGGACAACACGGATGTCACTTCGCAATTGTCCGACGTTTCAAGCTGATGCGTCTGACATATTGTCCGATCTAAACCCTGGCTGGTGAATACAATTTAGCGTAGGCCTAATTAAAAAGAATGTAGCCTAACTAAATTATTGTCATTCTCGCTGGTTGCCGTCTGCCAGTCCTTTATATGCCGTATCCATGGTATCACGCTGCTGACTTGATGCGGTGTCACTGATATAAAGTTAGTTCCGCCAGCGGTAGCCATGGACAGCCCACCACGTAGCCTTCACTGGGTAATGGTTGTTGAAAATCGTTTCACGTAGTATTTTCAACGTTTTCTTCAACATGGCAATGATTGAGAGAGATCGTCAACCACGGTCCGAAATATGTCAACAACATCTCAACAACGTAGTGGAAAAGGGTTGATGATTTATCAATGTAGTTGAAATGTGTTTTGTTTTAATAAACCGGTTATCGGCTTGGTAAATCACAGCCGATTATTGTGAAAATTAGAATCCAAAGGAATGTCTTGGGATTTTGTGTTGTTGTAGACTGTATTCACAGGGGTTAGATTGGCTGTCCCATCATCATGATACACATGCTGCAGTCTGTAGGACTAGCTGCAGTGAGCATGTTGTCTATATCACTGTGTCATCTATGATTAGATTTGCGGCTAATCATGCGACGTACTGCTTTAGCGCCATACCAGGCTAGTAAACACGAGATGTGACCCAGTGTTGTATTAATGCTGGGCCGACGTCACAGATGACTGGAAAATATTGATTCGACTTTCGATCAGCGTCTTGCGTTTTCCGGGATCAGCTTTGGCTGCTGTTCATGTTGGCTATGGTATTGACAGATATTAGTCCTAACGTTATTATTGAATTATATATAAATAAAATTAGAATTAATGTTCAACAATACGATACAACTTGTAGGTTATTCTATTGTCTATTGTTACACACATGTCGACATCCAACTGTTTTTCATTTTTTTATAAGAGAATCGAGCTTCAATTATGATTTACCTTAATTATAAACTGAACTCAACTTATATAAATACAACTGGATTTACTTATCATGCTTATACAGTAGTTATGTGAAATGTAATACATTTATAACACGTATTAAAATATAACAAAATTATGTCAGATGGAAAATGAAAATGTCCGACGCAGGGCCATTTTACATCTGCCATAATGTCAGATGTCCTCAAAAAGTTTTCGCGGACACTGTGACAAGACGACATTGAATCATTGATTCAACGTCTTGTGTATGCTGGGCTGCTATCAAAGTGATCAAACAAACAACATATCACATTTGAAGCATTGAGAAATATTCCACAAGCATTTGTATTTGGATCAATCACACGTATACATATGAACATGATGTATTTACTTTCCTATACTGGTATGAACAGTGATGAATAGGATATCGTGATCAATGACAGTATATCAAACTGCCATATCTATTAGTCCACGCACTGTCCAGGGCGTGATGTGACCATCAACCCTTTGAGCGCTAAGCGCAACTATACGCGTGTTCAGTACGTATATCATGTATATCATTATTGTTAACCATTAGAGCACTGAGGTATTTCATTTAAATTTTCAGTTACTTGAAGTTGTGTCTCGCTACCGCGACACACAACTTCAAGTGACTGAAAATTTACGTGATTTGGGAAATTTGAGTCCCAATATATATCAGTGTTTCAAGAGTGAAGGTATATTTTACCTCTAACAGCTTGTTATCAGGTGCTAATAAAAACACAGAATGTCTACTGTAGTCGACATCAGTGTTTTAGGGTTTAACAGTATCAGTGAGATTAACTGTGATGTTCAACCAGTTAAGTAGGATGTGCGGTTCCAAAATTTGACAAGTATCATTAAATTTAGTTAAATAACTTAGCGGGCAAAGGTTTAACCGTTTCTTGCGTTTGGTGGCGAAATTATGATCATTTATCTAAAACAACTTTGCGCGGTTCTGGACAATTTGCTGAGTGGCCGGACAGATGAGCGTGTCCCCAATTGATAATCCTGCAACTAAAGAACATTAACATTTTTCCCAGTAAACACAAAACATTTGTATAACATTTGTGCAATGTTGGACCAACGTCGAAGACGTTGGGCCGACGTTGTACAAATGTTATGTGTTTGCTGGGTACGTGTTATTAATGTTGGGACAGTGTCGTAGACGGTGGCCCAATAATAAATCCATCGTCAACGTGTTTGTTAGATCTGTCTCATCAACATTGAACATAATTCTGCGTTTATTTGTTGGAATCTTACAACGAACTGTAGGCTGCAATGTGTTAATTACAGGTGTAACAGCACAAGTTTCACGGCCATTAAGTTCGGGGGTGATTATTCCATTCGACCATGTGGTACCCGTGTAATTTGTGAAAATTTGCCTCAATATTTATGATTATACAAACACGTTCTGCAGCTCAAAGTAGAAGTTATAGCCATACTTTCTTTTTGGCATTGGTTTTGACGTATTCAGGGTGTATGCGGCCAAGATGGTCTCAAACTGGTTCACTGAAAGCTGTCCGCATACTGGTTTATCTCACAAAAAAATGAAAATATTACCTTCTCAATAATTATGTGGAATGGTGCAGTTATCTTGTACCCATGCATGGAAATATTTTATGTAGGTATCTCAAGATTTAGACTCATTGGCAATATAGTGAATATAGTTAACTCCATTGTGAAAAACAAGATTTTGTCAGATAACGATCTGTGGATGAGGTGCTAATGTGAAGAGGTGTGCGCGAAGCTTTCCCACCGAGCACACTATACGTTGTTGCAACGTTGAATCAACGTCAAAGACGTTCATTCAACGTCGTAAAAACGTAACGAACCGGTGTTTTTTTATGAAAACTGCTGACTTTTATAACTTAAGTTAGTGATTGCTCTGACACTTTGTGACAACCGTGTTATTTATCATGTCAAGTTTTCAGGTATCAGGGTTTCCACCAGAAATGTTTGAGTGTGTGTGTGTGTGGGGTGGGGGGGGGGGGAAGGTTGGGTACAGGTGCGGCGATCTTAGGGTTCCCCACAAAAAATCTCACTTTAAAAAAATAGCGCTTAAAATGGTTTATTTCAACTGAAATGACAGCCTAACCAGCCAACACCGTCTCAATATCTCGTGGCTATACTAGGAGGCTTCGATAGCAGGTTAGCGTATTTGGTTTGCTGGAGAACTATGTGTTTTAAAGTGGTAGCAAAAGCACACTACATGTATTTTATCCCTCTATTCATCGTGTGCTTCTTTTTGGTTTTAATTTTCTTGTCTTGGTGGGATGCTTAGAAAGAAACCGTTTAAACGCCAAACACAATAATCGTTTTTAATCAGTCTCATTATGCGATCAAGACACTGCTAATTGGGAATGAAAGGTGTGTTTCAAAATCATGTTTTGCACATTTTTGGTCTCAAATTAAACATCCACTTGTTTTGCACGGCAGTGTAGACAAGTATGTGATGTTAGACAGGTGGGTGATACCCCGTGAACCCCTGTGGACAGGGGCGTCACTGTAATGGTAGGTTCTGTCACACCACGTTGTTATTTAGAGCTGATCCTATAGCACCTTTACCATTAGCTATGCTTATTTACCCATCTCTTATCAATCAATCCACAGGGCGACCGTGCTGAACTTCATCAAAGCCTCGTTCTAAACCTGATACTTTGATTTGTTCTAGTGAGCAATATTACGAGATGTATTTACATTATAATTGATTACATTTCCGTTGATGTCAGGGTGCGTGAATATTTAAACTCTTTCGAAAAAAGTACAGAAATTAGAGCAGTGGCTCTAGTATAGCTCATTGGTAGTACGATTGACTCAGGTTCGAATCCCGCTGCGGCCGATAACTTTTCCCTGTGTACACATATGCAGTGATTAAAACTCATTGGATAATGATGATAACAGAAACAACTGGATATGTGCATCTGTCATGTCTTATTTTTTAAATATGACCGTCTGCTTCACTACATACACATATGATAAAGGTGTGATAAACAGTGCATGATAAGGGCGCTTTGGAAACGCATTATGTATTTTATGGATCGTTTGGGTAACTAGGGCTAATCAGTTCATGTAATTTTTAAGTGTATTTAATTTACCATTTTTATCAGTCTATTATATAAGTCACAATTTTAAGTGGGAACACATTTAAATTATATAACTTAACGACTTAAAGGGTTAATATTGTAGATCCGAATCTACTGTTTTAACAATTGACTGACGTCACCCGTGTATTTTAACCCTTTCACCACTGAAGCCCGTTTTTATGTGCTGAATGCCATAGCATTCAGCACATAAAAAGTGGTGAAAGCCAACGTAAAATTATTCAACGTTTAAGCAATACCCAGCATACAAAAGACGTTGAATCAATGTTGTTTTAACGTTGGTCCAGCGTCATAGACGATGAACCAACATTAAACCAACATTGATTCAACGACTCATATCTGTTAGGATACACTGTCATGGCTCTGTAAATATATGAAATGCATAACTTACATGCAATTTAATATGGTTGAGCTACCTCTTTGACAAGTAGACCATGTAATGTGTGTGCCTGAGTAAGCATGGTAAGTGAATACTCTAATAATTTATTTTGACTGGATGAAAATGATATGCGATAATAATATGCGATATTTCGTCACCACTCCAATTATAAATATTTCTTGTTTAACGATATGAGGTATCTAGTCATTTATTAATCATGTTAATTCGATGCTGCGAAGTAAGTTATAAAAATAATACTATGACAAATTGACAATGTAACTATTTGTAATTCAATCACTCTGTTATTATTTTTCAATTTGGATTTTTTTACAACATTTCACAACGACTGCATTATAGTGCTCTGCAAAGCCAAAAGGCTTCCGTTTTAGCCTTCCTTAAGACTAGAGGCAAATGGTGGCTTCAAACTGAGCTGATGCTTTACACAAGAATATAATTTACAAATGCTATGTTTTCGGTAATTTTTTCCAATGAAATTTTTGATATAATTGTTATTTTAAACCATAATCACTTTGCTGATGATGGCGACATTATCCCATGGCACCTCAACCAGCCAACACAATACCTGCGACGGTGGACCAACATTTATTTAAGCCAGCGTTCGGGCAACGTCTCGTCTGTGCTGGGTACTGGGTAGCATCGAACCCATCTACCACCCATTCATTTACATTATTTTGAATGAACTTTGAGATGGGAATCTCTGCCGCAATTCCCACCCGAGAGTGCCTGAAAATGAACTGTTTGTTATCCCTTTGCCCACTAAGTTATCGTATTTAAGATTTCACCCAATTGAAGTTATAGGTCGCGGTAGTAGCAAATCTATGCTTAAACACTCTTATTTCCAAAACAGATCGATTTGACCTGCAAATAAAACGGATTTAAAACGATTATAATCGTGCTTAGCGCTTATAGGGTTAACCCTTACAGCGCGGGGACCGACTTTAGTCGTCAGAATCTGACGTCTAAGACATTTATGATGATTTCAAATTGGAATAACCCCTGCGGTCTCCATGGTTTATATGCAAATAATTCAGCACTTTTAATTAACGGTTAATATACCTCAGCATAGTATCTCAAATTCGATTTCAGAACCTCTTAACCTTTTCACTACCATACATGACGGGAATTTCCGTCGTCATTCGTCAATAAACGTAACCATAAAATGACACAACTTTTCGTCAAATATATACTACATTTATGTATTTTTCGTCATTTGAAGCTGGAAATTGCGTGACGAAAAATAGAACTCCTACACCAGTATATCTGGATCCTGGTATGCACCCCGGCTTGCAAGTCAAAGGGTTAACGGTTAATATACCACAGTATAGTATCTCAAATTCGATTTCAGAACCTCTTAATTGTGATGGATTATACGTTCTTTTATTCTATGAAAATTGTCCATCGAATATATCCCGTGTTACATAAGTACGACGAGTGAGCTTAAGGGGTTGGGTGGAAGATAGGCTAAGGTGACAATTGTTTTATTTGATCTTTGACGTTTAATGTGCTTCTTTGAGAATCTATTATATTCTATATGCACACAATTTCTGCAGAACTTGCTACGAGTATTGATCAAGGTTTGCTTTGCTTCTGAGGCCATATGAATAGCGATGTATAGGACCCTCAATACAGTGTTGTCCATGTACAATTTATCACGCGAAAATGATGTTTTCACAATGAGTCGACATTCAATAACTTTCAATAACTCTACAACAACAGTCATAAACCCGTGTCACTGTGACAATAGCGGATTGGATGTTTCTTGTGTTTGTACAGGTCCTAGCCGAGACGTGCTTCACTGACCTTCATAATATAATGGACACAAAACATTCGACGCCTTTCCGGTCTTGACGATAGTTATTTATTCGGGCGCATTGTCGACCTGGTGTGAATATCCATCTATACTGCTCTGCAAAGCCGAAAGGCAGTATCTGATTACTTGAAAAATAAACAGTAACTGCTTTTGGCCTACTATGATATTTTCACTTTTGAAAATAAACACATACGTGTTTGGACAATAAATACTCTAGAAGTGCTAGAGTTTACACAAGAAACAACTGAGCCTATTATCTTGTGTTTTGAACACATACGTGTTTTGGTCGTCACTGACTTGATCATCCCAAATTTAGCACAACATTTCACTATTATCAGATTATAAAAATAATAATAGCTTCAACTTGAGTTTGCTGAAAATAAGGCATTAATGCAAATTTATTATTAATCACACAAAAATCATCACCTGCTCTTCAAAGCTATTTTTTCTGTGACACTAGCAGTGCTTATAACGCTCTCTTTGGACTCCTATCGTATATAATAATATGACACCGTTCAATTGTTAACAAAGACACATAATTATTTGATAACGATATCATATTTCGAACGTCTTTCATTATTATTTAAACTGGTAAAAATAAACAATTTTACACTGTACTAAATTATGCATTTGACATGATTGAACATGGTAAAGTTAACGGTTATTCATTAAAGAAACAATTTCGTTTAAACTTTTTTTGATACATTTCACTAATAAGATATTATTTATTTTACTTTGCGCTAATGGGGATGAACGAGAGCGACGCTGGCTCCCTTACGTTAAAGAATCACAATCTACTTTGGACGTCGAATTCGTGCTGGTCCAGTGAGTTCACGCTTTCAAGTAAATGCAAATTTGAAGAAACACCCGCTTATTTAAATATCAGAAACACAAAACCAACTTTAAGTGGCCTTAATTAACCCTTTCAGCGCGGGGATAGACTTTAGACGTCAAGAACAGACATCTATAAGTCGATCCCGGTACTTAAGGAATAACAAATGTATACTTATATACGGAATACGGTGTTAGCTCATCGGTGTCGGCCCGGTTTATAATTGGATGGGTGAACGCTTGGGACTAACAGGTGCTGTATACACTAGGACATGCGTGAAGCGATGTTGTGTTGTGGGGCTCAGAGATTCATGTGAAGCAGATGGCTCGTCTGACTGTCCTAGAGTTGGACGTAAAAGAACCTCAATGGACGTAGGCGCAGTTTCCGTCCAGCGAGACCCCAGAAAGTCTACAGTACTTTGTACATAAGGCGAATTTGCTTGATGCGCCTCAATGGCAGCTCAGCTGTACATCTCAAAGGAGACACAGTTGGTAGTTGAATAATAACAGGCCTTGCTAAGTTACTCTCTATGCTCAGCGCTCCGAACAGCTTTCAGCTGGATACATGAGCCATATACAATTTCATTCATTCATTCATTCATTCATTCATTCATTCATTCATTCATTCATTCATTCATTCATTCATTCATTCATTCATTCATTCATTCATTCATTCATTCATTCATTAATGGTTATAAACCCGAAACATAATATAGTCGAATGAAGCTACATGTAACTAAGACATTCAAGACGATTTTAAATTTCAAGGTCTGATCTCCATGGTTTATATAAAAATATTTCAGCGTTGTAAGGGTTAACCCTTATCCTGCTAAGTACATTTATTTAAATTTACAACCACTCATATTAGTTTAATTTAAGACCAATTATTTAAAAATTGGCCATTTAACCCTTTCACCACTGAAACCCGTTTTTATGTGCTGAATGCTATGGCATTCAGCACATAAAAACGGGTTTCAGTGGTGAAAGGGTTAAATAGTAATTTTATTCCCAACAACAGTGATTGAATCTGCTGATAAAAAACGATTAAAAATTAAAAACGACTAATGTGGTGGTTAGCAGGCTAAGGTTCAACGGTGAGATAAGACACTCTACATTACGGCGATATAGGACTCCTCTGAAATAGAACATCCTTGAAAATAATTACAGAAAAAAATGTGGTGGTTTCGCATTCAGACCATGTGAATGTTTGCAGTGATTATGTACTATTAGAATGTGCTTGACTGACCTCTGTAATCAGTGGTAATTACTATGTCAAAACGACGTATAGTCGCCCACAAAACATGCGCCGCTTATGTGGGCAATTGTGTTTTTCCAAGTCGTTACGCTGTGTTAACTGTGTAAATGGTGCTTCCGTTGTATGACTTTCTGAGCAATTGTCATCCTTTATTATCCAAATTGAAGTCTTAAGATGTTCTGATAACAGTCATGATCTTCTTCTTATTGGTCAAGACGGCAATCACGACCCAATCAGACATGATTCACAGACTGCAATACTTAAAGCTGCATAACTGTTTTGTTTATTTTTTTCAAACGTTTAAACCATGCAGAATGGTGTTTTATTTTTTTATTTTACTGCTCCGGTTACTGAGTTATTAAGGATTTAAGTTTTTTTTTTTTTAAATTGTTGCCCCACCAAAACAAACCCGATCACAGCGGAGTAAGACATACTGTCTATATAATCAGGACATTACAAGTACCAAGTGGCAGATAACGGTCATCATAGAAAAAAGAGAGGAAGACTTTTAAAATTATTGTTATTTTTTAAGTGATCATAGATACATTTCACAGTACAAAGTGTATTGTCTCATATCAGTTAGACATATCTAGAAGTTATTACTTTGTCTGATATGGATGATATCTGCATGTAATGTCATGTTTAATATCGGTACCGGTATAGAGAATGTCACTACCTTAAAAAATAGAACCCTATTTCGGTAGGGTGCTTTTAAATGTGGGCCAGCATCAGAGCCTTTGGCCCGCCAATAAGACGCTTTCACCAGACCGTGAGAAATTGTACTCGGGATTGACATCAAATTCAGTGATGTAAATCATCGTTTTCGCTCTTTGGATTTTCGTGATTTTCTTGAAAAACATTTGCATTTTTTTATTAGGTATCTCATGGACATTTCAAAATATAGTCAAAATGCTACTAGACAATATCAGACTTTATTTTATTTTATCGTAAATCATCACATGCAGTGATATACATCGCGCTATGCGGTAAAATAAAATAATATTTATAAACATCAGACTTTACTGTAACCGATTTGACCCAGTATCCACCATCTATATGTGCAGCTGGTTATGAGGGCTTTGTATCTCAGCTAACACGAGGCATTGATCCAATGGCAGAATAATGTCGGCCCATCGTCTGCGGTACTGGCCCAACATTATGCCGATTCAGTTAACGTATGTGTTTGCTATTAAGGGGGTGGTTTCGTGCTGGCCAATGTAACATTATATCGGCCCATAACCTTACCGCTATTACATGAATATTGTACACACACCGAATCACTACTTAATAATACTTGATAGTGTACCGCATGGTAAGCTAATTCCGCTACATTTACCCAGTTTTAGTGCATTTATAAGGCCTTTAAAACAATAGCAATGATTGTTTTGTACGTTTTAGGTTATTTTAATCGAAATAAACAAAACAGTTATGCAGCTTTAAAACGAAATAAAACGTCTCCCGACGAAGCAGCCACAAATTACTACATATATAAATTAGAAATAAACTAGACCTATAAAACAGTCACACTAGTTAGTTTTATGCGCGTCTGTACTTGGTGAGCGTGGGTGGTATACTGAACGTATTGTGAATGAAACATTTATACTGTCCTGCAAAGGCAAACAGCAGTAACTGCTTACTTGAAAAGTAAGCAGTTACTGCTGTTTGCTTTTTGCACGCTACAATAGTCATATATTTGATACGCAGGGAGAGATATACAACGTCCATCGAGCTACAACTCGGAAGAAGAATAGCTTCAAAAGATTAAATAATCCACACCTTCCTTGCATGCATGATTCGACAAGATGAAGGCGATATCCTGTTTTTATAATACGATTACTGGGGGAGGGGATTAGAGCGTGCGAAATTTGTGTCCAAATATATTTACTTTTTCATTTTCCGGACATTTCCTATGTTACGTAGTCGAAAAGTTTGATCATGTTTCAGATGTGTCATGGTGCAGAACAATTTACATGGAGCAATCTATCTATTTGTTTGATGGTAGATTTCAGATCAATCCCCCCTCGTAACCCAGAGATCATGATTATGATGAATTTCATCAATAATATGAATAACATAAGTGAAATAAACACCTCATTTTATTGTATTAAACTTATCATTACACTGTAGAGCAATGAGCTTCAGAGTAATTTGATATATTGGTTGTCATAATCATAGTGTACGTCTAGCTAGATATTGGGTAAAGAAAACATGACCAATCAATCTGGCTTGACAAGAAAATACGTATCTAACACAAAGAAGACGGATTGACATTTACACTGCTATTATAATAGCTGATAAATTATTACCACTCTATCATATATCCTCCTGCGCAGACAGGAAAATATTATATGTTTACTCGGTGATTTACATTTTTTTCATCGTGAACTATGCAATACAATTTAACTGTTTGGTGTGACACTACAATGCAATGCAATGCAATGCAATGCAATGCAATGCAATGTAATGCAATGTAGTGTATTATAACGAAACGCAACGCATTACAATGATGCAGCGCTGAGAAATCTCGTCATTTCAAAGTCAAAATAACGCTCATTTTAGAGGTCTGAATTAATTTTAGTGATGATTTATATTCAGTTTAAATTCCTGACTATTGCACTATCATTAGTCATGTTAGTTGATTTGAGACCTCATTCATGATGATCTGGTTGATTATTTTTTATCTTGCCTTTTATATCTCTACTGTAACATTTTTACTGTAACATCACACGTTTAAATGCTGTTCAGCTGTTGTTTTTTTTATCTTGCCTTATATATTTCTACTGGAACATTTTTTACTGTAACATCACACGTTTAAATACTGGTCAGCTGTTTATTTTTATCTTGCCTTATATATTTCTACTGGAACATTTTTTACTGTAACATCACACGTTTAAATGCTGTTCAGCTGTTGTTTTTTTTATCTTGCCTTATATATTTCGACTGTAGCATTTTTATTGTAACATCACACGTTTAAAAACTGCTCAGCTGTTTTTTTTTTATCTTGCCTTATATATTTCTACTGTAACATTTTTACTGTAACATCACACGTTTAAATGCTGTTCAGCTGTTGTTTTTTTTATCTTGCCTTATATATTTCTACTGTAATATTTTTACTGTAACATCACGCGTCTAAATACTGTTCAGCTGTTTTTATTTTATCTTGCCTTATATATTTCTACTGTGACATTTTTTAATGTAACATCACACGTTTAAATACTGGTCAGCTGTTTTTTTTTATCTTGCCCTATATATTTCTACTGTAACCAGGTAACATTTTTAATGTAACATCACACGTTTAAATGCTGTTCAGCTGTTGGTTTTTTATCTTGCCTTATATATTTCTACTGTAACATTTTCAAGTTGAGTTTTGTACGCATCAAAGATAGAAAGTTGACTGTATTGCTCGTTGCAAGTTTTTTCTGTGGTGTGTATTTTAAGTGTTTGCTCAAAGAATCTATATATCTGTACTGATTTCGTGTTCTCATCATGCTCATGGGCAAACACAATGAGCGCAAAACACAAAGATCCTATCAGCATGATTGTAGCATTTAACACGATATATTTTCGTCGTAATGGTAATAATTGTAAGTATAATTTCTAAACACGCATACATTGGGCCTACCCTAAGTTTTTTACTGATCATAGAAAAGAAAAGCTGTTTTAATACAACTGGTTAACATGGTTAATCCTTACAGTGCGGGGATCGACTTTATTCGTCAGAATCTGACGTCTGTCGATCCCCGCACTGTAAGTTCTAAAATATTTTTAATGATCACAGACCCATAACATAGGTAGGTCCTATTCAAATGAATCGGAAAGAGCTAACTAAGACATCTGCGATGATTTCAAATTGAAAAACCCTCTGGTTTCCATGATTTATACAAAATATTTCAGCGCTTCAAGGGTTAATAATACTAGTTATGATCATGTAAATATATTTTATCAGGGTATGGTGATAGATATGCATATTTTATATCGTACACCTTTCAAAGGACACAGAGGTGTGAACGGGGGACACTTTATGTCCCATACAGAACATGATATCACCCTTTTGAGGGTCCCACGACTGATTGTACTTTGTGGAAGGTGCCGTTTGTCTCTTTAGCCGCCAAATTATCTAATTGAAATTGTCATCCACTCGAAGTTGTCACTCGCTGACACGACCTACAATTTCGAAAAAAATGACAATTATTCAGATTCTTCAAAGTGTAAATCGATCTCTTTACAAAGTCGCTGATTGAAGACTTTTCTAATCTCAGGAGGTACTATTTTAAGCATCAACATTTTTTACAGTGTTGATTGGGGCTGAAAGGGTTAAGCCGCGCCAAGGACGTTATGAACAGTGGTGTATTTGTGGCTTAAGTGGAAGGACAGTGACTGCTTTGTGAGCTGAATGTCCAGTGTAAATACTTCACATGACTTAGGACATAAACTTACCACAGCAAACCCAATACGCTAGGCTGTGCTGGTGTGATGTTGGGTCACCGTCTTCGACGGTGGCCCAACATCAAACCAGCACAGGCTCAACTTCTTTTATATGCTGGGTTAGCCTACTTACTCAAACTGGTGGTCTTTTTCTACCCTTGTTGGACAGGGACATTACCCAACGAAAACTGGTTTTACATTCACCACCAACGCTGTTGGGGGGAGGAGGGATACGTTCTCGGATCCGAAAGCCGAATAGACATGTTCGGATCTTTCTGAATGGCCATCTTGGAACAGGACATGACTCTCCAACCATTTAATACTCACTGTACAAATATCTATGTACATGTTAAGCAATGATTACAAGTTTCACCTCTATATTAGATAGAAAGTAACAAAATTTATATAAAGTAAATTGCACTAACTGTGCAGATAACAACGCGCACGTATATTTAAAAATATAACGCTAAGCCTTATCATCATTCTCCACACATAGATGTCGCTCAGGTCAACCCCGCTCTCTCTCTGTAACCACACGCCATGTTTCGACAAAAACTGCTCATTTTGAGCAGTTTTGTTGAAATAACATTTGTAGGCTTATAAACACGCTTGAGTGTCCTGAATATATATGGCAAATATAAAACACCACTACTCCGCCACATATGAGTTTATATTCACATAGAAATAGAAAACATTCAATGGATTACTTTTTCTGCCTACGCGCTGCTGTGAGAAGGTCCATGTTTACGTTTTTCTGACAGAATTTACAATCGGCTTCAAAACACTGGCAAATATAAATTACTGAATGACATGCGAGTTGTGCTGGTTCAATTTATCCACTACTAAACAGAATAAATAGCCCTTACCTGTAACAAACTCTAAAATCAAATTAAATATTGAAAAAACGATAAGTAATGAGTTGAAGTGAACACAAAATAGTTCCGTGGTTATAGGAATGGTTATAAAATCACGTGGTAACGCTCACTAACGGCTGATAAATTTGGTCAATCGCCATGCGTGAATACGGCGAAATGAGCGTGTGGTATCAGAGATATAATCTCTGAGGTCAGAATGCCTTATCATCACTTCTATCTTAGAAATAGACGGGGCACCTGTCTGGCACTTCGTTTCCAGACGGGGAGCTTGATGTTGTTTATAGACTCCAGAAATTCAAACAAAATGGCCGCCGTTTATACTGTTCATACCAGCTCGATTCGAATTTTCAATTGTTTATATTTTCCTGACACGACCATAAAAACTTATTAACGGTGGCGGCCATGCATTTTTTCAGCGTCACTTATTGATTGTACACCACTAGACAGTCAGATGAGGGTGTGCAGACATCACACTGGTACCTCGCCTGTTTTTTCAATAGGTAGCTTGTCAACCGGGGGCGGGACGGTTGACAATGTTGACTATCTTATAAATAGCCGTTCCGACCACTACTGCATTAATATAATAATGTATACTTAAAAACAGTGTAACATGAACACGCAGGAACACACCCCTCGGTACTTGGTTCGAGAGCTATTGTTGTGCCCTTGTTAATTTGCCCGTACTGCTATTACATCCGTAATCGATCACTTATAAACCCTTACAGAGCGGGGACCGCATTTACACGTCAGAATCTGACGTCTGTAGACGTCAACGTCTGTAGACGTCAGAGTCTGACGTGTGAAGCCGGTACCGCACTTAATATATTTCTAATGGCCGTAGTCCCATAACATAGGTATTCAAAAGAAGCGAATAGAGCTAACTAAGACATTAATTTTATGTTGATCTCAAATTAAAAGAACAGTTTGATCTCCATGGTTTATACAAAAATAATTCAGCGTTGTAAGGGTTAAATACATGTAGCTCCTATCGACACACCTTGCTCCTTCACGTCATTACTTACAGAACTGATGAGGTACATTATATTTTTCGCTTGGGTAAGACGGTTTCTCGCTCGCTTTCCCATTATAAAGAAAACTACAAAACTCGCTCAGAGAACTTAGGTATTGTATTACATGTTAATATTTATGACAATGCTACGGCCTACTCCTTTTGTTCTGCTGTCGTTTAAAGTTGCGGAGATGATGATAATATTATTATATGAATGACTCTGAATAAACTTGGTCACGCAAACAATATCATTCTAAGCCATTATAATTCAACCTGTAAATGTGTTTGATCTAATCTAATTTTACTTTTCTTGTTGTTCCAGCTGAGCCTAATGAGGACTTGGAGTGGATCCAGTTTGAGTTTGACGAGGCACGCTGGATCACGGGGGTACTTACCAGGGGACGTGCGGACTACTCGCAGTGGGTGACGAGCTACAGGGTACAGTACAGGTACAGAGGAGATGACCAGGATGGGGAGGAGGATGGATCTGGTGAAGATGGTGAGGAGGAGGGATCCGGCGACGAAGAGGATGATGAAGACTCCTGGATGTGGTTTAGAGATGAACTGGGAGAGATTGAGGTAATTTCCGTGTTGATAAACCCCTGAAAACCACAGAGTTAGAACACACTATGGTAAAACTGTCCCAGCAAACACAAAACATTTGTATAACGTTTATACAATGTTGGTCCGACGTCGAAGACGTTGGACCAACATTGTACAAACATTATACAAATGTTTTGTGTTTTTGGGGTGGTACCCAGCAAACACGACACATAGACCTAATAGTCTAATAGTGGGCTGACGTCTTAGACGGTAGGCCAACGTTGGTCCAAAATTTGGTGGATGTCTGGTGTGGGCTGGGTATAGCCCAGCCCAGAAAACACGATACATTCAGCAAATATTGGGGTAAGGATGAGCCAGCGTCGCGGACGGTGGACCAACCTTAGCCCAACATTGTGTGAACATCTTGTTTTGCTCAGACCACCCTTAGCTCAATGTCTCCTTTTTGCCATGTCGAATTAAAAAAACCATTGCAGGCAGAATTTTGGCCCACCGTCAATGACGGTAGTCCATAATTAAACTAACATTTTGGCAAAACGCTGTATTTACGGCAAACGCTGTGTCTTCTTTGTAACAAACTGAGGAGGCTTCAGAGAAATGTAAAGAAACTGTAATGGAATTTATATTTTTTTCAGATGCTTGTTTATGTTTTGATAACCACCCATGCATAAATTATTCATTGAATAGTCATATCTATTTGTTACATTAATACATTGGATTGGGAGGAGGTGGGGTAATCAATATTTTTTTTAAATTTAAATCAAACTCAGCTACGACTATATTCTACTAGAAACCTTTGGCTAAATCAAATGCATGGTCCTACTCTTATCGAATAGCTTCAAGGGTTTCTTATGACTGATTGAACGGGCACTGAAAGTTTCCGAAATTGGTGCCTGAATGCGGGTTTTTGTCTGAAACGTTGGCCCAAATCCTTAGCCAATATCCGTATAGTTTTTTTTCTGCGTAGGACCCTGAAGAGGTGTCTTAGAACTGAGTCATGATGACTATACGTACTAGTATAGGCCTATATTTTTGATGACATGATCATACGCAACTAAAAATATACATAATTGGCCTATTACGGAGGTTCTGTCTCCGACACAACTGAACACTTGGTACAATAATGATCTTTCAGCTTATTTCGTAACATTCTTGTACCACAAAGTTGTTTGTATTTTGTGCCACCATATGTGGCGCTGGCGCAACATTAATCCCTTAACCGCCGCCACGTGGCGGTCATGTTCGTTTTTTTATTATTTAAAAATTAATTACCAGCTTTCAAACGTGTTGAAGATAAAACGTGACATCAATCAGCAAGATCTTAACATCGTTGACTTCCATATGGGCAAATCTGATTAATTTTTACACACTTAAATGGTCAACTGTCAAAATTCGCAGGACAAGGGTCCCCCAGAATGCAATGGTACCCGTGGATAGGCCAAGGCTGTATTCCATAATAATACTAAATATGCGTTTCATACACAAAGTCTCATTAAGAGCAAGTTCTTCAATCACAGCAAGCTCATATATACTTGAGCGACATCCATGAGTTAATAACTCAAAGCCCTTAGCCTTGGTCCCTACTTGGTCGTTGGCTTGCAAACAAACTGACTGTATTACTGCAGAGATGTGGAAACTGGTTGACCCCAAGCTTGTATTAACACCCAGTAAACACAGAACATTTGTATGACTTTATACAATGTTGTCGAAGACATTGGGCCGCCGTTGTATACATGTTATACAAATGTCTTGTTTTTGCTGGGCAGGAGGACTTTCTCACAAACTTTGTACATTTCTCCAATGTTAGTTCAATGTTGGGCCAGCGTCGCAGACGTTGGTCTAACATTAAAACAGCATTGGGTGAGTGTCGCGTTGGAGTACTGTCCATACATGTAGTCTTATAATCAGGTTATAGCTACTCAGCTGAATGCAATCAACATGTAGGCCTACTGTATATAGCCCCAGCAGTGACTGTACAGACTTCGCTGGAGAGAGCGGTGAATTTTATTAGCTATACTGTGTAAACCGAAGTCCTATACACTTGAACTGCGCATGCCCATTTTGAAGTTGACTGTCAGTTTAAAGTTGTGTTCACTTGAACATGTTGAAGTTGCGTCTCGCTGACGCGATCCACAACTTCAACATGTTTAAGTGAGTGAAAATGTCATTCAATCATACAACTTGGCGGTTGAAGTATTAAAAAAACATCGGGTTTTGTTAGTGAGTTACTGTAGCCATGAGGTGTCTTGCCTTATTTCTTTGTAACAGCTATTCATCTTGCTCACCATCTCACTGTGACGCTTTTAATGGATTGTTTTTCAATGACTTTTCGCATAAATAGATGGCTACTGTGGGGGCACCTGGTGAACGAAACATGAGTGACATACACAAGTCGATGTTCTCCTCCTTTTGTTATAACTCCTGCACCACCTAGTTGATCTGAACTATCAATGTGAAACCTTCTCAGCAACTGGTGATACATGTGACCTTTAACTGTCAAGGAGCTAATATTAAGTAACCTATTTTTATGGTTGATTTAATAGAAGTAGACTGTATTACAAACGCGACCAGCCACTTAGCGTTGTGATAATGCTCTTACTTATTCTCCATAATCAAATTTTGTATTCAATGATTTATATATATGACTAACCCGTTTACCGCGGAGATTGACTTTAGACGTCAAAGTCTGACGTCTAGATGATGTCAGATTTTGATGTTTAAATGAAGCGGAAAAAGTTAATGAAGACATTTAAGATGATGGCAAATTGAAAAAAACCCTTTAGTTTCTATGGTTTATACAGAAATATTTTACCTTTGTAAGGGTTAAATAAATCGTACTCTAGCAGCAAAAGTGTAGAATGGCACCCACAACACTTTAGATGTAGGGAGAACACAATTATTAGCCTTCAGAAAGCTTTCACAGAAATATTTTTTGTAACAACTATAACATTTGCACTAAGTGACTTCTTTAGTTTTCATATAGCTATCTCATTATTAGAAACGTTTCCACGATTTTGCTTTGTTTCTCATGTGGATATTTGATTATTTGTACTATGTGAGTGCAATCATATCAGCTATATTAATTGTAAAACGAATTTGCATATGCTAAATGGATATGATCAATTGCACTACAAGGCCCTTACATACACACATCTGTGTATTATCTGTAATTATGTCAATTATAATGATAGCTCAACCGAAAAGACATCCCAATAGATTGGATCTTCCTCATATTTAATAATGCAATATTAATTGGTTAAAACCGCTCACCAAGAACATTCAATATTCTCAAATAGAATGTCAAACTATCAAACTCTAACTCAACCAAATCAAAATAGATTGACAATAAAATCATGTGGTGTATAAGCACTGACACTTAACAAGGGCACGAAAGATTTATAGCAACAGCTACAACTTGTTTCACATGCAACGCTCTGCAGATCTAAAGACATTTACTGCCCAGAAAGCATGAGACGTTCAGCCAATGTCGTTGTAATATTAAGCCAGCGTCGCAGACGCTGGGCCAGCATGACAGCAACTTTGGCGAAACGCGTCGTGTTCGTTGGGTACCCACTGTTAGCTACGCTTGAATGGAGGGTAGTAAAATAGGAAATTAACTACACAAAAGTCGTGAAATTCGTGAAATCAAGAGCATTGATAAGATCTGTGCTTTATTGCCGTAGTATAAATTCTATGAATAGTTGTATCTGTTTATTCGTTAACTTTTCGAATTTTGAAAAAAAATCATGAAATGGCAATTCATTCCAATCGATTTTTTTTATGCGGCGCTAATCGGTAATATTTGTCGGTTGTCTTCATTTAATTATCAATCCCATTAAATGAACAGTTTAGGGGACTGCAAATTATGTATGCTCCGAAGAAATATATAGACCGCGGCAGATACGAACCCGGTACCCCCAGATTCTAATTCAACCGTGCTAGTTAAGAGCTATACCTGTATACTGGCTCTAGTATTAGGGAGATTTTATGCATTTTTTTGCAGTAAGGAGGTCTCTAACTGTTAATTAGTCAACATAAGTTTATATTTCATTTTCTTCTATGATGTTGTTTGTGAATTATTCATTTTAGCTATTAATTGTTTCACATATTTTCCTACAGCAAAAAACATTTGTATCATTGCAAATAACAGTGTAAATAGTAATTGTGATACATTAGACATGTCGTTGATATAAATAAAAAATAACAGCGCAGTAGTATTGAATATTTGAAATTTTGATATATAATATTGGAATCATCATAAATGACTCAGCTAGCTCTTTCTGCTTCATGTGAATACTTATGTTATGGGTGTACAGCCGTTACAAATATTGTAATTCTTACAGTGCGGTGATCGACTTTAGAAGTCAGAATCTGACGTCTAAAATCGATCCCCGCGCTATAATGGTTCAAAATATTTTTCTTCACTGAAGTGTACAATATTTTAGTTAACAAATTTCATTCTCCGGCACATTATTTTTTATTATTTTGTTTGTCTATTGGGCATCTGCACTTGTTTTTTTCCAATTTAAAAATAACTTTTCGAGGGCGCATACGCTAGTGGGTGTTGAACACCCACTAGCGTATGCGCCCTCCAAAAGTTATAATACACAAAATAACTGAAGAATTGAACATATCAAGGACAGACCACCCGGTGTTCTGTCCTTGATATGTTCAATTCTTCAGTTATTTTGTGTTTTCATCTCACCTTGTTACTGTATGTTATTCATCATATCAGTGTGACAATAAATGCTTTTTGGGTTGAATTGAAATTTAATTTGATTGATGTCGTATTTTCCAGGTGTATGTGCCCTATTGTCACCTGGGTATCAACAGGTGATATCTGCCACTTTAATAGTGGCAGATACCACCCTTCAAGGTGACAATAACTAACTTTTCGTTTTCACCGCACACAACAATAATCATTCTGGTTCACAAAGGCAAACAGCAGTAACTGCTTACTTTTCAAGCAAGCAGTTGCTACTGTTGTATTTCCACGAAAGATCTCGCGTTGACATAATTATCTTTATGAGTCTCTTTCTCTATTTTCACAGGACTTTGAGGGAAATATGGACAAGGATACCAAGAAAAGAAACGACTTGTGGACAGCCATCCTGGCAACTCACGTTCGGATAGTCCCCACGGCTGCCTATAGGTCGAGAAATAAGTGTCTAAGAGCCGATCTGATTGGGTGCTTGCCACTAACTTCAATGGCAGACACACTTAGTAAGTAACTGCACTCATCGCACATTCACATACATGTGGAATGGCCATGCACAGCTTGCTTCAGCACTATTTGTTAAGCGGATACAGCTGCCTAACACGAATTGCATCACAGCGCCAATAGTTAAACACTGCCCAGTAAACAACAGATTTTTACCTAATGTTGATTTGATGTTGGGCCACCGTCGTAGACGGTGGACCAACATGAAATTAACGTTGGAGCAATGTCTCGTATTGGATGAGTCGTCATCACCCTGCAAATTGGACGATGGCCTGTTTTTGGAGTGTTATGTGTTAATGTATGGTTGTGAGTTTGATTTATAACAAGAGTCAATTTTGAATTCGCCTCGGGATCAAATGAACATGATATAACTCAAATTGTAGAAGGAAATCTTCATAAATACACATTGCTGGACCAAACTCATGTACAGGCGTGGATGAGCAAGCGCTAATGCCTTATATATTGATAATAATAATTAGTACAATGAGCCTTAGGTAGCATGTGAATCTATATAATTTGTATATATAATTGAACCCTAACGGGATAACTTAATAACCAAGCTGGCTTGTAGAATATACTCACTGTATTTTTTTAGTTATGTAAATATACAGAATAATTTTATGGAAACGTAGAGCTGTTCGTCTGCTTTGTGTACAAATTTCAGATTATTTCTTAGGAGGTGTGGTGATGTTAATTTTCACCTCATATATTTTTGCTACTGACAAATATATTTTGTATTTAGCGAAACTATTTTGTATGATACTAGCATTTTTTACACTTGCTTGTTTCAAATTATCATGTTGATGATTTTTTACCATTTTTAGCATAAATTGTATTATATAATAAATATGTACATTTATACTATAATTATACTATATTGCGTTCCTTGTGTCTTTTTATGGTTCTTCAATTCAACTTATTGTTGAGTTGCCCTGTGTAATTATTATCCATTTGAAGCTGACATGTAATGAGCTATGTGCATTATTAAATAATTGAATTTAATCAGATTAAAAATAAATGAAACAAGGATGGGTTCACTTGCCTTTTTTAATCCTCTAGATTACTTTTGAAAACTGAGAAAAAAATAATCTGTAATTGTCATTATTCCGATAAGGATGGTGCTGATTCTTGCTTATTATTACGCCAATCGGTAATTATTTATTTTTGGATAAAAATAATAAAGCTATAGTATCTATAGCTTCTCTTGCTTGTAAATATCTTCCCAAATACATTTTATTTTCCATGGGGGGGGGGATACATAAGCAGCCCCTCTGGGGACATGTAAAATACATTTTTGATGTCGTGGAAACGAGTTAGTAAGTAATGGGAACGATTTACGAACACGTGGGAACGAGTTATGTGAGTCGTGGAGACGAGCTATGTAAGTCGTGGGAACGAGTGATTAAGTCGTGCGAATAAATAGTGCAAGTCGTAGGAACGAATTTTAAAGTCGCGGAACAAGTTACTAAGTCGTGGGAACGAGTTACTAACTCGCCGCAACGAGTTAATAATTCATAGGAAAGAGTTATTAAGTTGTGGGAACGTGATATCGAACGTGAACGTGAAAACAAGTTAGTGAAAAGGCAGCCAGCCAATTATCATTTTTTTACCAACTCGTTCCCACGACTCTGATAACTCGTTCCCACGTCTCACAAAACTTGTTCCCACTATTTGGTAGCTCGTTCCCACGACTTAATAACTCATTCCCACAACCTAGTAACTCATTGCCACGAGTTGGTAACTGTTATTAAAAATATAGTTTGCATGTCCTCAGAGGGGTTGCGTAAATGCATGTATAAAAATGGGGATTTGGCTAACAGTACGCTAACTCTCGGTCACGGAGGCTTAGTATAAACATATTTATTTTCAGAGGATTACATATTAGCTACAAAAAGCTAATTTAGTACTTTCCTCGAATAGAATAGAATACAATAGAAAGATAGAAAGAAAACAATGAATAATCACAAAACACATGCCCATTGTAATACATAATGATTATATGATAATTGAGTTGCCTTTGTTCACCAGTGGAGCGAGACAGAGTAGCAATAAGTTGTTACATAAATCTAGCTGTGTTGTGAATGAATTTTAAGACTTCAGTGGTGAGAAAAACATTGTTATTACCTGTTAGGTCTGGACTACCACGTAGCAATAATTTAAGTGGAAGTGGGTAATCTGGAGAAAGAAAATTGGTAATGGAACTAAATAATTCTTGGCGTTGGTCTTGATAGTTTAAGCAGTCAAAGAAATAGTGTTGTGGTGTTTCAGGAACAGCACTGCAACTACATGAAGGGCTTTCGATACATGATTTGGTATATAAATGATCATTTAGGGACAACAAATTTAGCCTAATTTGACATAGATTGATTTGATCTGTTCTGTCGCCAATGTAGAATTGTATAGGCACTTTTGTTTTAACGCAGAGACATTTGAGTAATTTCGTTTTGAAACTGGATAAAACTGTGCATGAACGAATGTTGGCAGGTAATTTATTCCACAGACTCACAGAAGATGGTAAAAACGAGAGGCGAAACTGTTCAGATGTACAATAAAAAAGTCTAAAATGTTCAGACGTTTTAGATCTAGTAACTCTATGTTCACCGCCGCTCAAGTTGGGCAAGCAGTTCTCTAGATAGGAGGGGCCTTTCCACAATCCTGAATCTTTGGGAGTAGGACGAGAATATTATTTTGCTTCTTTGATACCTGAATACCACAGCGGAACAATACATGTATCCAGCGGGTTATGTCCATAATTAACTGGAGCCCAGTAAACACAAAACACATAACATTTAAGCAACGTCGTCCCATCGTCTTCGACGTTGGTCCAACATTGCATAAATGTTATACAAATGTTTTGTGTTTATTGGGAACACTCTCCGAAATATCCATGATATTCCCGGAATAATTAGTTTCTTGACACACCAATGGAATGCTCACTGTGGAAACTACGGAGCCCCTTCCCTCGTGGGAACTAGTTTATAAGTCGTGGGAATGAGTGTCTAAGTCGCGAGAACAAGTTAATAACTCGTGGGAACGAGTTATGTAATAGACGGAAAGAGTTAGTAAATCATGGGAACGAGTTCCCAACGAGTTACGTATGTTGTAGGAACAAGTTACAAACTCGTGGGAACGAGTGTTTAACGCGTAGGAATGAGTTACTTAACCCTTTAACCGCCAAATTATTCAATCTGAATTTTCACCCACTTGAAATTGTGTCTCGCTGACGCGATCCACAACTTCGAGTGAGTGAAAATTATTCAGATTTGACAAAATGGAGGTCCACTGTTTTCAAATATTGCTGATTGATGTCACATTTTATCTTTTAAAAGGTGGTACTTAATGTGCTAATAAAAAATGATAAACCCGAATATACGCGACACTGGCGGTTAAAGGGTTAATCGTCGGGAATGACTTACTAACTCGTGGGAAGATGAAGAAAAATGATTGGCCTGTGGATTTTCAATGCTCGTTGTAAGACGAGCGAGTAAGTCTCGGGAACGAGTTCCTAAATCGTGGGAACGAGCTTTCTACGTCGTGGGAACGAGTTAATGAAAATAATAATGATTGGCTAGGGGGCTTTCAATAACTCGCTCCCACGACTTACATATCTCGTTCCCACAACGCAGCGTGTTCACATGAGTTAGTAACTCGTTCCCACGACTTACAAACTCACTCGCGAAATTGTATAGCTCGTTCCCACGCCTTACATAACTGATTACCAATGCTTGGTTTAAACATATTTATTTACCGAGCATTGCAACATAGTATTACCCTAATGAATATGCTTTCCTCAAAAGATGAAAAGAAATAAAATTAATATTAAACAGAACAGTATGGCCATAAGCATTCGTTGAAAAACATGAATTATTTAGTAGTTGGCATGGTTATAACGTTGGTTTTATATCAAGAAATAATTGTGACATATAGAATATAGTTTTATATCAGCGTGCATGATAATTCACAGTTTTCAGTATTTATAGTTACAGTTGGCTAGCTGTGGAAATATTTATTTGAATCTGTTGCAATCTAAGATATATCTATATGTTAACACCTTCTAATATAATATTCTAATTTGTTGAAGTATCTTTATCATCGGCATAATTATGTAATACTTACACGTAAATCTTCTCTATGTCCGCTTTTCATAGGGCACTCGGTAAAATAATATTAACTGTTTCAGAGAGAAATCAAGCGTTGTTCATTTTTTGTGCGACATGGGAAAACATAGCATATGTTCAATTATAGAGGTGCTCGCCTAAAGGCTCGCACCTTATTCATTGAGCAAGTGATGCATTGTCCAATATCGCACTTGAATGAACACCACTTACATATCAAGAAGTAATTTTATTGTCATCTTGTTTATTCTGAAAGCACGGTCACAGAGACTTCGGCAGTAAAAAGCCCATAATCCCACATTACCGCGCATGGGCAGAAAGCACCATGATTTCACTTAATTTTATATTAAACATATCGCACCACATTAAGACACATTCATTAACATAATCTTGTAAAGTAACATTCTGGCATGGAGAAGCAGGAAGGAGACAACAAAATATGTATTTTTTTTATTTCATATATCCAATTTAAAACGATGTCGTGATTATATTTAAATTTTAGGACTGCTTAAATAGGAGAAAAGAAGAAGAGAGAAAATAAACTGTTATTTAACCATAATTATATATTACAATGGAATAGGAATATGATAGCAGTTACGAAAAATGGTTCTGTTTCGGTTTTGTAGAAAAGTGAGCTGTGCTAGTAAATAAAATGTATTCTACAGATTCATTTATTTAATAAAAGAAAATGCATAGGAAGCCTGAATACAGGTAATAATTAGAATGTTTGCTGATCAGCCTTTCACTAAGACCAATCAATGGTCACTAGTGTGGAGGCAACCTATATTATATTATATTTATATTACCATTAATAAGTAATAATTAAAGTGATGCTAACTCCATGTCTGTCACCTTAGTACCGATAAAGATCAAAGACCAAGACAACAGACAGGTAGTTATCACCGGACAATATAAGTAGTAAAATTAAGTAATATTACCAATAGTAACAAATGCATCAATAGTAGGCATAATTAAATATTGTAACAAATGTATTTGCAAAAAATGGTTGAAATACATAGTTAATTAATAGGTAATAGATCAAGGACAATGCCTGCCAGTGTGGTACATATATACAGGTTAACCCTTTAACTGCCAAATTATTCAATTTGAATTTTCACCCACTTGAATTTCTGTCTCGCTGACGCGATCCACAACTTCAAAAAAGTGAAAATTATTCAGATTTGACAAAATAGAGGTTAACTGTTTTCAAATATTGCTGATTGATGTCACATTTTATCTTTAATGGTTTAAAAGGTGGTACTTAATGTGCTAATAAAACATGAAAACCCGAATATTTGCGGTACCGGCGGTTAAAGGGTTAAAGACCAGTGTGACAGGCATGACTCAATATTCAGTCGTGGGTAATGAATATATTCATTTTGGAGCGCGATAATTATATTGAATCAACTTTATAGAAATAATGACAGGGAAATTATACCATTCGTTAACCCTTTGAGTCACAACCGGGCTTTAAAGCGCGCCCAATACATAAATAGTGAAGAACAAACATTGCCATGGATACCAAATAAATATTTGGGTAAATTAAGTATCTATATGGGCTATTCTCAAAAGGTGCGGCGAAAATGGGGTATTTTTTTAATAGACGAAAATGATATTTCTCTATGCAAACTTGGGAATATTTTAATACATTTGGTGTCCTCTGTGCGACCGTTCTAAAAAACACGTATTTTTCACATTTATCCTCCATTTTCTGCTGCAAAATTTAATTGTATGACTAATTATCATTAATTTAATCGATCTCTTAAGTAAATAAGTTAAAATTTTGCTTAAAAAAAACGGGACCAAATAAATAATAATAAAAAAATATTGTGAGGTTTTCAATAACTACGATTCGAATACTCCTAATATATCGTCGCCTCGGAGCTAAAGGATCCTATCTGACACTCGTCAGAGTGGCAGATAGGATCCTTTAGCTCCGAGGCGACGATATACACAGTATAAAGTTAAATGGTTCACATTATAATGGTGCTGAAGATGTGGGTCCGGAATTGGCTAAATGTCACCACAATGTGTATATAAATGTTCTGCAACAAAGTTAAAAAAATAACATTTTAAAATATAGTAGGCCTACATTAAAATGACGTTTTTCTTGGACTCCCCATTGAAAACAAGAAAATCAGTAATTACATATAAACATAAAGAGGTTATGTAACGCTACTCCAATCAAGCTGGGGTGGTCATCAGCCATATTTACAAGAAATAACAAAGCAATGAAATATATCATGATAATTAAAAACCTGCAGACCTTACTACGGTTTTATCATTTTTATCATTCTCATTATGAGTGAATGTAAACAGTAAAATGGAATATAAAATAAATTCCACCTGCGATTTGGTGTCAGTGAAATGATGATTGTCTTACTCTCTAACTCGCTCCCACAGCTAAAACATAGCTCCTTCACACAACTTATTAATTCGTTCCCACGAGTTAGTAGCTCGTCCCCACGATGCGTTTCCACTACTTGCATAACTCGTTCCCACGACTTATTACCTCGTTTCCACTACGTACTAAATCGTTCTCATGACCTTTTTACTCGTTTCCACTACTCATTAACTCGTTCCCACGATATATTCACGTGCTCCCACGACTTAACCCCTTAACCGCCAAATTATTCAATTTTAATTTTCACCCACTTGAAGTAACTTGTGTCTCGCTGACGCGATCCACAACTTCAAGTGAGTGAAAATTATTCATATTTGACAAAATGTAGGTCAACTCTTTTCAAATAGTGCTGATTGATGTCACATTTTATCTTTAACATATTTAAAATGTGGTACTTAATGTGCTGATAAAAAATAAAAACTCGAATATATGCGGCACCGGCGGTTAAAGGGTCAACAAAATATGTTGTGTGTCCCCAGAGGTGCTCTGTACGTAAGAAACACACCTTTATTTTACAGAAGCAGAATAATTCCAGCGGTTCTCAGCCACTTTAATCCATACAACGCTGAAATATTTTGTATGCAACATGGAGACCAGAGTGTTTTTTTTCAATTTATTCACCTTGGTATATGAATTATTCACGCAATTCTCACCAAGACTATAGTGCAGGGGGTTTTGTTTTTCACTGAGATCAAAATGTTAACATTGTAATCACAGGTCCTGATTAACCCTTTAACCGCCGGTGCCGCATATATTCGTGTTTTCGTTTTTTATTAACACATTAAGTACCACCTTTTAAACATGTTGAAGATAAAATGTGACATCTATCAGCAATATTTGAAAACAGTTGACCTCTATTTTGTCAAATCTGAATAATTTTCACTCACTTGAAGCTGTGGATCGCGTCAGCGAGACACAACTTCAAGTGGGTGAAAATTCGGATTGATTAATTTGGCGGTCAAAGGGTTAAATTCTGTTTTTTTTCCATTGTATTAGCGCATTAAATACATGATGTTGAACATGTTAAAGATGAAACGTGAAATCAATCAGCAAGATTTTAAAATCGGTTACCTTCATTTTGTCAAATCTGAATAATTTTCACACACTTGAACTTGTGTGTCACGTCAGCGAGACACAACTTCAAGTGGGTGAAATAATTTGGCGGTTAAGGGGTTAAAGAAAATGACACCATTTTTTATTAAATGACTCACATGCGACAAGGGAGGATAAAGAGGTACACTGTAACCTTTCACAGCTTAGCACGATAATAATCGTTCTAATATGATATAAGAAGGTTAATTCACAGTTATTGGGAATGAAATAAGTGTTTAACCCTTTCAATCCTGAATTTATCATTGTCATCTTCATCCACTACAAGCCGCGAATTGCTGTCGCAATTCTCGATTTGTAGTGGATGAAGATGACGTGAAGTGGGTGAAACATTGCCATGTATTGGTAAACCAGTTTCATGGAATTTCCATTATAAAAAACCCTAGTTGAAGGAAAATTAAGTCTGTTTTCAGGGATGTCAAATGATGCTTTCATGCATCGTGAGGGCTTAACTCTTCCTTTACCAATTTCGCATTTATGCGAAATCCACATGTGTACATGCATTAATTGCAATGGAGATATTTCATTACATGCATGGTTGAAAATCGCCAACCAGAATGGTTAGTGACATGGTCGCAATGTGATCTTGCATTTTTGATTTGGGCGATGTGCGCATGCGCATAACTATAACCTGTATTGTGCCCAGGGGCTACTTCAGGGGTCCTCCTTAAAAAAGAAGTCGGTTTCTGGGGGTGATTTTATCAGGAGGAAGTCGGTAAAGGAAGAGTTAAAGGGTTAAGCATCACTATTTGGAAATGATAGGTATCAAATTAGACAAATATGAGGAATTATCATCCACGAAAAATTGTGGGTGGGGTGAAAATTTGAATCAGTTAATACAGCAGGTGGAGGGCCATATTGCCACAGCTTCATTATCCCTTTACCCGCCGGTGCCGTCCATATTCGTTTATTACATTTTTTATAGCACCTTACATATCAGCTTTTGAATCTGTTAAAAAAAGATAAAAAGTGACACTAATCAGCAAGATTTGAAATTTGTTGACCTCCATTTTGTCAAATCTGAGTAATTCTCACCTCACTTGAAGTTGTGGATCGCGTCAGCGAGACACAACTTCAAGTGAGGTGAAAATTCAAATTGAATAATTTGGCGGTTAAAGGGTTAAGATAGTCTCCAGCTTCTGGATTGTATTAGCTCCATTATATTTTATATCCCTACAATAATCGTTCTATTAACAGATTAATTATAATTATTTTCACTCAAAAATCCCCGTATTTACACTTATTAAGGCAAATACACGTTGTATAAAGCCTATTATGCACTTATAATGTTTTGATATATATATATATATATATATATATATATATATATCATAACAATTTTCTTATAGTGGGTAATATCTTTCATAGTTTTTTAGCAATAATTTTAAAATGACAAAATTGACATTTTCTATATGCGGCATTATGTTTTACAGTGTCAACATCATATTGTATAATTGGTTCAATTAACTTCGTGAATGGATGTACATGTAGTCTAAAGCAACTATAGTAGAAGCATAGCCCCACCTGGTGAATGATTACAGGCTAATGTTGTCTTGATGTGCTAGCTCTGGTTTCGGACTTCGTACTACCAAGGAGATTATTAGGCCTATAGTACTACCGTCCCCCATGTTATAGTTCGGGGCTCGTCACTCATATTCAATATTCAAATTTCAAAGACACATTTTTTCTCCATCCACCCTCGGGAGGTTCTCCCGACCTCTTCATTCATTCATTTATTCATTAATAGATTGTTTTTTTGATTGATTCATTCGTTCGTTCGTTCGCTCGTTCATTCGTTCGTTCAAGATTTCCCACTAACATTCATGTTATAATAATACCAACCATCTGGCAAAAAATGGAATATAAACGCAAACAACCACGACATTTGAAATAGCATCATCATCATTATTTTACATGACCCCAGGTGCAAAGTTAAAACAATTTTATGATTGTAAGTTTAAACATAATATATAATTATACATTATATTACCCATAGCATGCTAAATTTAAATTTTCAACAACTTGAAGTTGTCTCGCTACTGCAATCTACAAATTTAAGTGCATGAGTGAAACATATTCTTTTAATTTCAGAGCAAACATTTACAGTCTTAATGTTAAATAACAGTAGATTAATCGGCTAAAAAACCCTACAACATACTAAATGTCCCCAAGAATCCACCCTAGGCCTTTTGATAAATTCAAGATGGCGTCCAAGATGGCCGCCGATGTCATATTTTGTCATATTTTTGGTTTAAATCATCAAAGAAATGGCATAAATGACTCTAAATAATGTTTTGGGGGACGAGGAATTCGATTTTAACAACTTTTCAACACTAAAATAATATTTTCAGTGTTTTTTTACATCTACATATTAACTTATGTTTTGATAACATATACACTTGCAAGGTCTCAATTAGCAAAACCATGAGCGTAGGAACAAGTGTAATACTTATTTTTCGTGTAATTTTGACTGTTTATCTATTTATTGTATTACGTTCATGATTTAAGGTCATCATCAACGTCAAAAGGTCAATTTCAAGGTTAAGTTATCGAAAATATGATTTCCACCAAATGAAACTAGGAACATGACTGTAATACCTAATTTTCATGCAATTTCGATTGGAAAATCTATTTATGATATTATGTTTGTGATTCATGATGACATTCAAAGTGAAAAAGTCAATTCCAAGGTCAAATTTCTTTAAATATTTTTTTAAATAAATACAAATAGCAGCAAGTGTGATACTTATTTTTTATGTGATTTTGACTAGATAATCCATTTGTGGTGATTCATGTGGTGATTCCAAAGACATCTTGAATAAAAAAAAGTAAAAAGTAAAAAGTAAATGCCAAGGTCAACATTTATGAGTTTTGATGATTAACGTTCATCTTGAATGTCGAGTCATAAATTTGGTAATCCTTTACAATAGGGGACGCTATTTTTATGACGTCGGGACCACATTTTATGTTCTATATAGCGAGGGAAATGTGGTCCATAATTAATTGGACATCATTTATTTTTTAAATAAAGTACTTTTTATGACGTTTGGACCACATTCCTCCCGTATAGAGACGACAATGTGGTCCATGGACCACATTTTAAATCAGTGTTTTGGGTCATTTTTTACAAATTCATCAAGTTAACGTTAGATGGACCACATTCTCCGTCTAATAGCGACGAAAATGTGGTCCCTCACCTGTGAAAGTGGTCTATTAAATGGACCACATTTTCCGTACCTGTATATAGCGACGTAAATGTGGTCCATCACGACGGAAATGTGGTCCCAAAATGTGGTCCAAAACCCAGATGATGAATTCATGTCGTCCGTTTCAAATCGGCCGCCATTTTAAAGCCCGCTCTTTTTCAACAAAACGGCGTAGTAATACATTGTCAGCATTGAGCGTCTTTCAGTTTAAAATGATATAAAAACTAAAAAGCGTGCTTCTTTTAGTTTATAAAAAAATATATTTACTGAAAGACAGCTATTTTTGTATTTTATTATATGACTATATTTGTGTTGCGATAATAATAACAAGGGACTATTTTTTCAAGCGTGATAACGCCGGCGGTAGTAATACATTGTCAGTGAATGTCTTTCAGTTCAAGAGAAATTGTCTAGTCTAGAGTTACATAAACTGAAAGACAGGCTTCTTTCAGTTAAAAATAAATATCAACTGAAAGACGAAAAATCATTATAATTTGTTATCGCACAAATATCTCGTCTATACGGTAAAACTAGACTAAAAAGCAAGGGACTATTTTTTCACGTAGGCCTAGTGATAAGGCCGCCGAGACGAGCGCTCAGCAATAGGCCTAGAAGAAAATGGCAGAAAACAGGGGGGGGGAAATGTGGTCCATGGACCACATTGTCGACTGTATACGGGAGGAATGTGGTCTAAACGTCATAAAAAGTACTTTATTTTAAAAATAAATGTGGTCCAATTAATTATGGACCACATTTCCCTCGCTTTATAGAACAGAAAATGTGGTCCCGACGTCATAAAAATAGCGTTCCCTATTCTAAAGGATTACCATAAATTTTAATCAATGTAATATCTTATTTAAATTTGATTTTGACTAGAAAATCAACGCTTTCCACCCCCTTAAATGTTTTCTATGTCGACCTTTAACGCATTCAATCTCCCTTTAACACATCTGCGTCACTCTTCATCGCTTCCTCGTTGCCCTTCAGTGCCTCTCAACCAACTTTTAACACGAGCATGAACGAGCATGAACGCCCATTCGTCGTCATTTAAAGGCTAAACATTGACCGTTAACGCCTCTTTACCGCGTTTTAGCGCCCCCCATTCGTTATTCTTGTAATTCCTCATTAAAAATGACACTTTTGAAAAGTTAAATCTATTTTTTTCACTTTTAGCAATACAAGTAGCAAAACAATAATCATTAGAATCATTACTAGAATCATTACTAGAATTAGATTAGCTAGTCAATGTCACACTTTACGAGGTATTATGTGTGCTTCAATCTTTGGCATATACATGTATATGTTCTTCAGCACCTCACCGAGAATTGAAAGGCGGGGGTGGGGGATATACCAAGAGCTGAGCATTAAATGGGTTCCTTTTTATGTCAGTGGATATTCGACCTTGTGACATTTATGATCTAAAATATATCTTTTTGAAAAGGGCAAACAGTTATTTTAGAAAATAACATGAACTCAATTTCCTACAATAGGGACCACTACTCCTTTTTTTGTGATTAGTCAGAAATATTATTTTAAATTAGATTAATAAATATCGGAATAACTGTTGTATATCCAAAAACCTTATCCAAAATCACTATACAACCACATGTAGATTGTAGTGTGGTTATAATTCGGACATCAGGACATTGTACCAGTAAATTTTACCACACTTGATACTTTTGAGAACAACAGTTATACACTATTACATTTTTCATATCAATTTCCTTATTTTATGGTTATTGACGGACATCTTGGATTTAATACCTTTCCGTTAGTCAGATTCGGATAGCATTTTGTCCTGCAATTGATTACATCCCGTAGGTCATAAAACCACTGGAAAAACTTTGGTTAGAATTTTTTTGGGTTGTTTGCATAAATCGACAGATAATGTTATTGATTTTGTTTAATGTCAGCAATAAATAACTCTTTATCTAATTATTATAATGTCAAAATTGAATTCCTCGACCAAAAAAACATATGTTTAGACTCTTTATTTACATTTCGATGGCGATTTAAACCCGAGATATGACTGTACAAATAGTGAAATTGGCGGTCGTCTTGGACGCCATTTTGAATTTCTCAAAAGGCCCAATGTGGATTCCTGGAGACTTTTAGTATGCTGTAGAAGATTTATTGAACATTTTCTGAAATTTTCAGCTTGTTATGAATATTTTTTTCCACCTTTTACTCATACATACCCTAATACTCTTGTCCTATAACATTACTCAAGTAATTGGAGATGCACAGACGTATAACAATAAGCTGTAACTGCTGTGCAAAAATTGTATTTACTGCGTTTTTGCTTCAAAGAGCACAATAATAATGTTTTTGAGAAAAAAAGTTTTATTGGAGGCAACCTTCAACCCTTAAAGCGCCGAATTATTTTGTGTAAAGCATGGAGACCACGGTATTTTTCAATTTTAAATCATCATAAATTAGTTAGCTCTTCCAGCTTTATTTGAATACCTTTGTTATTGGTCTACTGCTATTATAAATATATTTTACTCTTACAGTGCGACGATCGACTTTAAACGTCAGAATCTGACGTTTACATTCGTCAGATTGTGACGCCTAAAGTCGATTCCCGTGCTGTAAGGGTTAAACGAAATGGTATTGATTTATATCAAGTTCTTTCAATGAGTTTCCAGACATTAAATATGCAAAACAGTAGGTGAGATCAGATATGATTTTATGGAACACTTTTCTTTTATTTCGCTTAAGGCCTATATGACAATAACAGGATACGAAACAAGTTATGGCAACAATGAGAATTATCAGATTATATTTATTTTCTCAGATTTGTCTCACAAAAAAGAGCCGTGCCTTAACTCAGCAGGCACTAGAATATAACATTGGAATAAATTAATACTGTAATATACAAACTCTAAACCATACAAATGGCTAGTAAACACATATATTCTATTGCTATGCCATCTCACAAAATACACTTTCCTTTAATAAGTTGTCAGCTGAATGGCAAGATAAAATGCGTCGTACTTTTTCTTCTGGAGAGCTTCTCTTATATTATGTCATTAATATGGCATCAATTCTCGTTTTTTTTTGTGGCGCCCGTTGTTGTGGTGAGAGCTGTTGACGCCAGCTACATAATTTATACCACTGGTGTGTGCAATAAATGTTAATTTGCCAGTAAAGTAATATAACCTGAGAAGTTTACTAGTCTTGACATTTTCCTTAGGGGCCGCCCATGCATTTTAATACCCCGACATTTTAATACCCCAAGATAAGAAACATAACTTTGTTCCCTCCCTGATAATAAACAAACCATTTTTTTCAGAGATGTCACAGATAAACTTTTCTTCAGCGTATGTTTAATCCCATAAATTCCTGTTCCACAGAAGTTGGTGAAAAGCCGGTATAATACCTATGAGCAAGGAATATTGAGATTCCTTGCTATGAGTATTTAACGTTTGGCCGAGCGGAGCGAGGGCTCTTTTGTCTTTATTTGTCAGTTTTCGGCGGATTTGTAAAGATATACTGAAGATTACTGGCTGGCAACAATCTATTTTATTCTCACACATAAATGAACAAACTAGATTTTTCCCACACTTTATAGAGCAAACTATTATTTAGGGTCAACTTTACAAAAAATACATACCCCCTCCCCTGGAATTAAAAGGGCGCCTCCTTATGGCATTCAACGAGAAAAAGTATATGCTACTGGCGACGAAAGCTATTAGGTATTCTATTCAACAGACCTAAATATATAGGCCTACTGTGTATGTTGCGATAAATCGTTCTGTAGCCCATATATATACACGGCCAATTTAATCAAATACTTGTACAATTATAATATAAATGATCCTGGAGCGCGATATGTCTTTGAATAGTTTGATTTTGGCCTACAAATTGTTGCTTAACCCTTTACAACGTAGATATATATTTTTATAAGCCATGTAGACCAAAGGTTTTTTTTAATTTGAAATCACCATAAATGTTTTAGTTAGCTCTTTCCGTTTCATTCGAATAAAACTATGTTATGAGTCTACCATGGGTCTATACTTTTTTTTACTCTTTCAGTGCGGTGACTGTTTTTAGACGTCAGAATCTGATGTCTTCAGAAAGTCTGAAGACGGTCCCCGCGCTGAAAGAGTACAATCGACCCGATCAGGCTAAAAATCGTCATTCTTATTTTGGCTCCTTGATATTTTCTTAAATTTTCAAACTGTCCACTGTCCATTAAATCTTATTCTTATTTATCTTTTAACTGGTAAATGCGCAACCCAAAATTTAAAAAAAAAATCTCGCAATACTAGTCTATGAACATTTTTAAAACGTGAGAACATATTATGGAGGATAAATAGCCAAAAAAAAGATGATGATTATTGCCCTCTTTCAGTATAGTCCATGGGCGTTGGGCAGTGGTAAAAGATGTGGGGATGTGGTGAGCTTCTATGACCGTGAAGTAGCGAGCTCGGCCCCGGACCGCCAAGGTTTGAATTTCTAAAGGACAGTATCATCTCATTCATCTCACCATCCTCAGGAGGCACAGTTTAACCTATATGTGCACAAAAGTGTCATTAAACCCCATTTATTCATTCATACATCCAATTAAACCTTTTATCGCTAAGCACGACTAGTGTCGTTTTAACCCTTAGAGCGCTGAATTCTTTTATGAAACCAAAGGGGTTTCTTCAATTTGAAATCATCATAAAGGGCTTAGTTAGCTCTTTCTGATTCATTTGAATACCTGTGTTATGGGTCTACGACCAATATAAATATGTTGATTTTTACAGCGCGGGGATCGACTTTAGTCGTCAGAATCGGACGTCTGCAGACGTCAGATTCTGACGACTAAAGTCGATCCCCGCGCTGTAAGGGTTAACCCTTACAACCCTAACATGTTTTCGTATAGACCATGAATACCAAAGTTATTTTTTGTCAATTTGAAATCATCACGAATGTCATAATTAGGTCTTTGTGCTTGATTTGAATAACTCTGTCTACGTTCATTATAAATATTTTATATTTTTCAGTGCGGAGATCATATTTATACGTCATAATCTGATGTCCTTATACGTCAGATTCCGACGTATAAAGACGGTCCCCGCACGGAAAGGGTAAATCCGTTTTTATAAGCTGTTCAAATTCCTGTTATAGGGAATGAAACGAATCTTTAAACATTTAAATTTGCACATTTTTGGTCTAAAATAAATCAGTATGGGTAATTCTCAACCACTTGAAGTTGTGAATTGCCGTAGCGCTGACGCTGGACCAACATTAAAACAACATTGGCTAAACGTCTCACTTGGTTACGATATCGTCTTGTTGGAGCCACATGTGATGTCTGATACATTTAAAGAAGCGTAATATATGGCATTTGAAAAATATATTTTTGAATTTATTAACCTTTTAAACCCTCACGATACATCAAAGCATCATTTTGCATCTTTAAAAAAATGAAATAATTTTCTAAAACCTAGTGGTTTTAGAACGATTGTTTTTATGGAACTGTTTTAATAATAATAATAAGATTTTGTTTTTTTGATTTGTCACCCACCTCAAGTGATCATCATCCACTACAAGTCGGGAATTGCGACAGCAATTCGCGGCTTGTAGTGGATGAAGATGGCAATGGTAAATTCAGGCTTGAAAGGGTTAACCATTATGCCGCTAATCACGACGACAGTCGTTTTTAATATGTTTTATTAGCCGATGAAATCACTGATATTGGGAATGAAATGAATGTTTTAACATACAAAATTGCAAATGTTTGGTCTCAAAATGAACAAATATCATTTAATTTTACCCACGTGAACATGTGTCATTTTAGGTTTCTACGCTTTCCAGAGTGTGTTTTTTGCTACTATATATAATTAGTATGTCATACATAGTAGCTATTTTATCTCTGGTTTTGGTGCAGGAAACAAAATGATAGACCTCTATGTTATCGAAATACCCAGTTTTTATTCTGTCAATAAAATATCTGTCTGTCTGTCTGGTGGCGATACACAACTTTAAGTGGGCAAAAATTTAGATTATTTAATTACCGTCCCCTTGGATTTGAAAGGGTGTATCTGCCACTTTACAAAGTGGCAGATACACCCTTTTATATCCAAGGGGACGACACATTAACCATAACATACAAACCAACATCATAGTACAATATGTACATGTCACCAAGATTATAATTTGTGATCGCTGTAATTAAAAAGACAATGTTTCTATTATTTAAACCTTGCACAATTCAAATAAGACTAAAAAGGTTTTTTCTCCTCATTTATATACCACAAACGGACTTATTTTGTTTAGATCCTCCCTCATTCGCCTGTATCGAGGACTGCGTGGATAGAGAAGACGGTGATTATCAGTCATGTGATTCGTGCAGCGTCTACCACACCTGTGCTGATGGCTTTATAACAAGAGACAGACCCTGTGCTGACAACTTGGTGTGGGACGACGTCAAACAAGAATGCGACTTCACCTCTGAAACCTGCAATTATTAGGATTCCACCGGAAATTGAACTTCTAAATGTTCTAGTTGTGATGGGTAGTTGCATTTTGTGTTAACATTCAGAGCCCTGATGTCGACTGCAGTAGACATTCTGTGTTTTTATTAGCACCTGTTTAGCCCCTCATAACGAGTTGTTCACAGTAAAATATGTCTTCAATCTCGAAACACTGATATTCATCGGGATTTAAATTGATCAAATCACATAAATTTTCGGTAACTTGAAGTTGTGTATCGCGGTAGCGAGACACACCTTGAAGTGACTAAAAATTTGAATTGAATAACTGAGTGATCTAGGGGCTAAAATAACCGTACTAAAATATCGTAGAAGAGGCATATATGGATATAACGTATTAACTGATAGAGGTATTCATCTTCTCAAAACTTAGGATTTATATTAATATCACAATGAGGTGAATATGTACATCTGCCATATCAAAGTCAATCACGGGTAACTGAAGGTCCGTTGATAATTATTGACAGCGTCGTTTTCTTATTAGGTTTACTTCTTATTATGTTTATTCAAAAATGATTATTTGTATATTATAGTAATTTGATATTTATGTTTCACAGCAGGGCCTTATAATCATGATAATGTTTAATCAGGCTTTTTAATACTAACCGTATTAGTAAACTAAAGCTGACAAGTATTTGTGAACTAGCCATTTATATAATTATAGTGAAAAACCAAAAAGTAAAATAAATGAAACGCTATCTTGCAGTTTGCATCATGATTACCATTTTCACATTTGCCCTTCATATTATTTGTTTTAGATAGGGACCGTCTGAATTCAGATATGTTTTATTCTAGAATGTAGTAATTATTGTTATTATGATGGTGTTGATTCGTGCACATCTCTGTTTACTAAAGCTGCTTTATATAGTACAGGTTGCCCTTGTGAAGACGAAATCAAAATGTCGAGGCTTTCTTGTCATATTTCATTGCAATTTCAATATTGCTACATATTGTTACATGTTTTTTAATAAAATAAAATATCCTGAATACATTTTAATGCCACTCTTTTTTATTCTTCTTTTGATTCATCTGGGGGCCATGATGTATATAATTATGTAAACCTCGGCATGACCTTCGCGGCAGACCCGGTCACACTAACCGTTCCGCCATTTTATGAACATAGCAGGCTGCGTTAAAACGACACGTCCTAATAAAAGTAGCTGCTCAGTTAGTCAAATAGTTTAGTGATAGCTGCTCACCTAATCAAATGGGCGGGGACCCTAGGGTAGTGCTTAGCACCGCTGCCTTTCACGCCAGAGTTCGAGGTTCGGTTCCCGATATCGGCTGTTTGAAAAAAAACAAAAAAATGTTTCTCCCCATCCACGTGTGAAAGTCAGTATTGTTGGGAGCCTCCGTGACCGAGAGGTAGCGTGCTCGGCCTCAGACCGCCAGGGCTCGAATGGCATAAAGCCCGATTCATTTCATTTATTTCACCTAAGCAAATAGCTAGGTGGTAGCTGATCACCCAATCCATCATGGTTTAGTGGTAACTATTTAGCTAGTTAAATAGTTTAGTGGTAGCTGATCAGCTAGTTAAATAGTTTAGTGGTAGCTGCTCAGTTAATCAGATAGTTTAGTGGTAGCTGCTCAGTTAATCAAATAGTTTAGTGATAGCTGTTCAGCTAGTTAAATAGTTTAGTGGTAGCTGCTCAGTTAATCAGATAGTTTAGTGGTAGCTGCTCAGTTAATCAAATAGTTTAGTGATAGCTGTTCAGCTAGTTAAATAGTTTAGTGGTAGCTGCTCAGTTAATCAGATAGTTTAGTGGTAGCTGCTCAGTTAATCAAATAGTTTAGTGATAGCTGCTCAGCTAGTTAAATAGTTTAGTGGTAGCTGCTCATCTAGTGAAATAGTTTAGTGGTAGCTTCTCACCTAATCAAATAGTTTAGTGACAGCTGCCCAGCTAGTCAAATAGTTTAGTCGTAACTGCTTAGCTAATTGAATAGCTTAGTGATAGTTCCTTAGCTACTCAAATAGATCACTGGTAGCTGCTCGGTTAATCAAATAGTTTAGTGGTAGCTGATAAGCTAGTTAAAAAGCTTAGCGGTAGCTGTTCTGCTAATCAAATAGCTTAGTGGTAGTTCCTTAGCTAGTTAAATTGATTAGTGGTAGCTGCTCAGCTAATCAGATAGTTTAGCAGTAGCTTCAAATCGTTTAGTGGTATCTGTTAAGCTAGTTAAATAGTTTAGTTGTAGCTGCTCAGTCAAGAAAATAGTTTAGTGGTAGCTGTTTATCTGGTTAAATAGTTTAGTAGTAGCTGATGTGCTAGGTAAATAGGTTAGTAGTAGCTGATCAGCTAGTCAAATAGCTCAGTGGTAGCTCCTCAACTAGTTAATAGAATAGTGGTAGCTGCTATGCTAATCAAACATTTTAGTGGTAGCTTCTCAACTAGTCAAGTAGTTTAATGTTAGCAGCTCAGCTAGTTAAATACATTAGTGATAGCTGTGCAGTTAATAAATAGTTTAGTGGTGGCTGCTCAGCCAGTTAAATAGCTTAGTGCTAGCTGCTCAACTAGTTAAATAGTTTAGTGGTAGCTGCTCAGCCAGTTAAATAGCTTAGTGTTAGCTGCTCATCTAGTCAAATACTTCAGTGGTAGCTGCTCAGCCAGTTAAATGGTTTAGTGACAGATGCGAAGTTAATCAAATAGTTTAGTCGTAGCTGCTCAGCTGATCATATAGTTTTGTGGTAGTTCCTCAGCTAGTTAAATAATTTAGTGATAGCTGCTCAGTTTATCAAATTATATAGTGATAGCTGCTCAGTTAATCAAATAGTTTAGTGTTAGCTGCTCAGCTAGTTAAATAATTTAGTGGTAGCTGCCTAACTGGACAAATAGTTTAGTTGTAGCTACTCAACTTGTCAAATAGCTGTGAAATAGTGGTAGCTACTCAGCTGGTTAAATAATTTAGTGTTAGCTGCCTAACTGGTCAAATAGTTTAGTGGTAGCTACTCAACTAGTCAAATAGTTTAGTTGTAGATACTCAACTTGTCAAATAGTTGTGAAATAGTGGTAGCTCCTCAGCTGGTCAAATAGTTTAGTGGTAGTTGCTCAACTAGATAAAAAAAATTAGTGGTAGCTGCTCAACTAGTAAATAGTTTAGTGGTGGCTACCCAGCTAGACAAATAATTTAGTGGTAGCTACTCAACTTGTCAAATAGCTTAGTAGTGTTAACTCAACTAGTAAAAAAGCTTAGTGGTAGCTGCTCAGATAGTTAAACAGCTCATAGTAGAAGAGCTAGACCTGAGAAAAAATCGGTCCGTACAACCCACCATACTGACAAAATCTGACTCTATTTTCTGTTAGAATAAACCTTCCTGATCATTTATAGAGTGGGCGTAAAGTCAAATTGTGGTATCAGTTTTTTTATTTTGACCGCTTATATGGGGGTACCCTCAAACCTGTCAGGAATTAGGGGTTAGGGTCATTGCTATTCTGTTTAACCAATTGACACCCGCTATATATCATATAATAGATAAATCAATGTCCGTTAAAATGATATATCACACACTGCCGTAAAGTAAATAGTCGTCTCTCCACATACGCTCAAACATACTTTTTATTATGAAATAATCAAAATAAACAACAACACAAACTAGTCGACATGGTCAAAGGAAACAACACAATAAAACATAAATATTGTATATATCTATATCTGTCCTATGTTTTCTAAACCAGATATGTCTATGCTTTAAAAAAAAGTGTTATTTACATTTAGAAATGTCACATATATTGTTTTAATGGGAAAATATTGCAGCCTTTTATGAAAATGTGTGTCTTTAGTCAGAGCTGAAATCTGAAACATTGAAGTTTGCTCGGCATTTTAGTGTATAATTTGCTATTTTTTGCTTGTTTTTACATAATTTGGGTGGACTGAATGCGAATCTGTCGGATCATATCCTGTATTTAGTGACATTGACCTTAAAATAAGCAAAACATAAAATGGTCGCCAAAATGTAAATAAAACACCGTATTTTCTATGGTTTATCACACATGAAAGCACAATTTTTGGTCTCTGTAACATATTTCGTGTGTCATTCGAAATAAATTATCTTTATTTGACCTTCAAATTCAATACGTCCACCATTTTTGTTAATATTTACTGTCACTATAATTACACTTATACATATGCTGACGATAATATAACTTATTTGTAGTAACTTAGTGAGCCAAGAATAAACATACGTAAATTTTGAAAAAAATCTAAAATGGCTGCGACAGTTACCCTCAAATTAAGGTAAAACAAAATGGCTATCAAAATGTAAATGACACCTCTTTCTTTGGTTTGTCGCACGGAAATGCTTAATCTATAATTTTTGATGATTTGGGTGCCGAAGCACTCATGTCCGATGTTTACTTCTCATTGCCTAACCTAGATTTTATCTTAAAATTCAAGATGGCTGTCATTTTACTTATTTACAATTAAAATCATGACGTCATTCTAAATGCAGAGCACAGCAGAGCATGTTAGAATGTAATGTAATTAAACATAGTTTCGAATGCATTGTAAGCAAATCTGTCGTACTGCCTACTTCAGTTTAAAATTTCTATTAAAAAGTGTTTTTTCTATTGTATTATAGTTTATATACATAAAACGCAATAATTTCGTTCTGGCGGTAACCATTTTGAATTTGAAGGTCAAAGGAAGGTCATTTTGTTAGAAAAACATCAGACATAAATTTCTCAACTCCAAATCATGCACAAACACGAAATTGTGCATTTATTTGTCGGAAAAAGGACGAGAGATGTGGTTTTGACAGCCATTTTTGTTTGCCAAATTTAAAGGTGAAGAACACTATAATATAGACATTTATCTGACTGATTCGCATTCAGCGCACCCGAATTATGTAAGAATAAGTGCATAAAAAATTATACACTTAAATGCCGAGAAAAGTTAAATGTTTCAGATTTCAGCCCATGCTAAATACACACATTTTCAAAACAGGCTGATATATTCTTACATTAAAAAAATATGTCAACATTTAGAAAACTAAATATCACTGAGTGTTGAACAGATACATATCTGGGGTCAGAAAACATTGGCCACATGGAGACAGGGACAATAATTATGTTTTATTGAGTATTTTTCATTGACCATGTTGGCTAATTTGTTTTGTTGATGATTTTGATTACTTTCTAATACAAATTATGTTTTAACGTCTGTGGAGACATGACCGTTAACTCCACTGCAACATGCAGTATATCATTGTAACGGCAATTTAATTTCCATGTGTATATTGTAAACTGGAACCACAACAAAAGCCGTTTACGGAACCCAACCCCCAAATCTAAACAGGTTTGAGTGGTATCAATGACAACTAGAATATATCAATAATCACGGGGATCGTATGCTGAATGAAGTGAGCTCAGAGTCATTAACCTTATCGCTACCATACATGACGGAAATTTCCGTCGTCATTCGTCAATGAACGTAACCATAAAATGACACAAATTTTCGTCAAATATATACTACATTTATGTATTTTTCGTCATTTGAAGCTGGAAATTGCGTTAGCAATTCCAGCTTCAAATGACGGAAAATAGAACTCGTACACCAGTATATCTGGATCCTGGCATGCACCCCGGCCTGGAAGTCAAAGGGTTAAAGTTACACACATGGAATCATATTTGGCCTTACTTTACTTTTTTCTCAAGACATAGTTTATTATGGTAATATAAAGCATTTTTAGCCAATACACGTAGTATAGCTTCTGCTTCATTTCTTGTAAAGATTTAAGAAAAAAATCCATAGCGGATTTACTATTGAGATGTGACTTGGTAAAATTTGGTATATATTCACAATAGACAATGTGACCTAAGGCCAAACGGATCCAACATTTAGATAATTGAATACTGAGTGTATTGATATCAAAAGTGTATGAATTGATCCATTCATTGCAAAGATAATTGGATATTTTCAGAACTTGACTTCCGCTTTGACGAGCATAGCGAAAAACACCCCCTATGCTAGAAAATGGGCTGTAGAAAAAAAAACTGATATCACAATTCTACTTTACACCCACTCTATAAATGACCAGGGTGGCTTCCTCTAACATAATATACAATCAGATGTTGTCAGTATGATGGGTTGTAACAACTCCTTACATAAGTGTCCTACAGGAACTAGCTCTTCTACTATCAATTTGGGATGTTTATTTTAAATAAGTGGAAATATGTTTCATCATTTAAAGTTGGAAATTGCGTTAGCAATTCCAGTTTCAAATGAATTTAAAATAAAAACAAACAATTCAACAGAGTAGAGATGGTATAGAAGTCATCATGTAAATGTAATAATTTAAACTTTCAACCGCGATCCACAACATCAAGTGGGTGGAAATTACATATTATTTACTGAAGCATATATCGGAGCTTGTACGTTTTTATGAAAGACTTAACCCTTTAACCGCCGGTGCCGCATATATTCGGATTTTATTTTTTTATTAGCACATTAAGTACATTGTACCACCTTTTAAACATGTTGAGTATAAAATATGACATCAATCAGCAATATTTGAAAACAGTTGACCTCCATTTTGTCAAATCTGAATAATTTTCACTCACTTGAAGTTGTGGATCGCGTCAGCGAGACGCAACTTCAAGTGGGTGAAAATTCAGATTAAATAATTTGGCGGTTAAAGGGTTAATACGATCATTGCAAAATATAAACCATTATATAATGTATGCTAATATTGATAAGTGGAAGCATTTCTAAGAAATACCCATTAGGACGTCAACACTGAAATATGTTGCGCCGATATGTTGATGTGGGCCTATAAAATTATAGTATAAAAAACCTACTGTCTTAACTAAGAACGTCAGTGATATGCCACCGATCCAACTACATGGTGTGACTGTGATGAAGATTGTTTACAAAACTGTAGATCTGGTAATTTTCGCGTGTTTAAATTTTCGCGAATTTCTGATTTCGAGACTTTACGCGAATTTTAGAATTCGCGAATTTTTAATTTCTCTGGTGGCCCTATTGTAATGATAATTTCCGCGAGATTAATAAATTCGCGAATTTGTCCTCTTAGCGAAATTCGCGAAAATTAAAAAACTTCGCGAATATGACCAGATCTCCAGTATTCTGGTTCCAGTGTCGACGGCGTCGATATTGGAACCAGGAGTCGACTAGACGCTGAGAATATCACTGTTTTTGGTTCGCCTAAAATTACAGTGGAGACCCGGAAATCGGACCACCTATGGGACTGACTGAAAGTGGTCCCATTTTGGAATCGGTCCGATTTGTGAAAGCAGCTAATTATGAATGGAGAGATAGGCATACTACTCAGTCTGTTTATAGATATGCTTTGTTACGTGTTGATATCAAGGTCGATTATTATACTAATGTATTGAATATGACGTCATGATATAATAAAAAACAACACACAGTTGAAAAAAAGTTGTATTAAATGCATATAAAAATATATGGGAAAAATATTATGCATAATTAAATTTATTTCTGTAAAAAGTCTGTAAACTGAAAGTCGATCAGCCGTGAATAACCCTATGACACCCAAAGTCCCTTATTATGACTGTCAATATTCTTTGATATTGCTTTAATATAAAACACAGCGAAATTCGCTGGCTTCAATTTTTTTTTAATTGATTTTGAACTGACATTCAGTTATCATATTTCGAAATGTGCTGGCTTCAAATTGTTTTGAATTTGTTTTGAAGTGACTTTTATCTTGAGAGCTGTAATGACAAATATGATATTAATTAGCAGTGTTCAAATTAGATGTCACGCTTCTAATTTTATAAAAACTCGAGAGTCGTACACGGAGTCTTTATGATCGACTTGGAATAAAATAAAAATTATTTCATTACGTTCCTAGTGTGATAGTATCGTTTGTTTAGGGTGATCAGGCCATGCAGCTGAGAACAGGAAATCGATCAGCCGTGAATAACCCTATGTAACTTACAGTCCATTAACTGGATATAATTTATACTTTCTTGCGTAAAAATACATCAGATAATTATTCCGTTTAACATGCGTAAATAATACAGGAAATCATGACGAAATTGTTATGTCTTGCTTCAAAATTTACATAGCAATTTGTAAGACTGTTGGTATCGCAAAGGTGTAATCACGCTATACAGGTGATAATCTTTCTGTACGCTAGGGCTTGCCATATATGACAAGTCAAGCTGATAAAAAGCAGCCTAGCGAATTATAATCTTCTCGAATTATGATCAAGCTATAAATATGAGAATATGTTTGTTTGTATCGCTTGTATTAATTGTTTCCTATTTCTGTATGTATTTATACGATAGGCCTATCTGTATTAGACACATATAGCCCTTACATATCCTGCGTAATTGAATGATTGTTGCACGCCGAATGTTTTTGTCAGCTGGTCGAAAAACAAAAGCGCCTTTGTTTAACCTTGTGATTCCTATAGACCAGTAGCTCAATTATTGCTACAACACTTACAGTGCTAATATAACTTCCTATAATTTAACAAATAATTAAATATAAGGAGTCATCTTAAATTGTGTTGTTTTATCTTAGCAACATACACTTTCACACTAAGCTGTCATCGTAAGTTCGCGCTCTGTAAATTATTGTGAGCTGTATTAACAAAGAAAGACGGTCATAGGAGCTAAAACACTACACAGTTGATAATCAACCAGCCGAAGAGGCGCGACTCAAGGAAAGGACATGACATGATAAGGCGAATGCTTGCAATTTACACTGATGACAATGTTTAAATGTTGCAATAACATTGTATGATTTATTCCACCAGCGCTAATCCTTTCCGTGATCCAATCTGGGCTCAGTGGATCCAGCCAGCGCTGGCCACTTTTGTGGATCCAGCCAGCTCCGGTCCTCATAGATCTGGTCCCTTTATTAGAATAGATCCAACCAGGGCTAGTGAACTTAGTACATTATGCCAGTGCCGGTCCCTTAGTGAATCCAGTTACAGCTGGTCCCATTAGTGAATCCAGCCGCAGCTGGTCCCTTAATTGATGCATAGGCCTATGTAACTGTAAACGGGTGAATTATTTTTTTTTTACTTGTCCGTTTTTCGAATCCTATTATGATTTGGGACTGAAAAAGGGTGGTCCGTGTCCCGAATTGCGGGTCAGTCCGCTTTCTGAATCTGATAATACATTATGTGAATGGAGAAATATTTGGGACTGAAAAAAGGTAGTCCGTATTCCGGGATGGTCCGCTTTGTGAGACGGTCCAATACCGGGTCTCCACTGTACTTAAAATTACTGAAAAATATAAGCTAGAGTTCAATATTATTGCTAATTAGTAGAGCGGATGCAAATTACCGAAACAACACTCGCATTGTAACATATCAATGTTACAATAACTAGCTCTTCTACTATCAATTTGGGATGTTTATTTTAAATAAGTGGAAATATGTTTCATCATTTAAAGTTGGAAATTGTGTTAGCAATTCCAGTTTCAAATGAATTTAAAATAAAAACAAACAATTCAACAGAGTAGAGATGGTATAGAAGTCATCATATAAATGTAATAATTTAAACTTTCACCCGCGATCCACAACTTCAAGTGGGTGGAAATTACATATTATTTACTGAAGCATATATCGGAGCTTGTACGTTTTTATAAAAGATGTGACGTAACCCTCTAACCGCTGGTGCCGCATATATTCGGATTTTATTTTTTTATTAGCACATTAAGTACATTGTACCACCTTTTAAACATGTTGAGTATAAAATATGACATCAATCAGCAATATTTGAAAACAGTTGACCTCCATTTTGTCAAATCTGAATAATTTTCACACACTTGAAGTTGTGGATCGCTTCAGCGAGACGCAACTTCAAGTGGGTGAAAATTCAGAATAAATAATTTGGCGGTTAAAGGGTTAATACGATCATTGCAAAATATATACCATTATATAATGTATGCTAATATTGATAAGTGGAAGCATTTCTAAGAAATACCCATTAGGACGTCAACACTGAAATATGTTGCGCCGATATGTTGATGTGGGCCTATAAAATTATAGTATAAAAAACCTACTGTCTTAACTAAGAACGTCAGTGATATGCCACCGATCCAACTACATGGTGTGACTGTGATGAAGATTGTTTACAAAACTGTAGATCTGGTAATTTTCGCGTGGTAAAATTTTCGCGAATTTCTGATTTCGAGACTTTACACGAATTTTAGAATTCGCGAATTTTTATTTTCTCTGGTGGCCCTATCGTAATGATGATTTACGCGAGATTATTTAATTCGCAAATTTGTCCTCTTAGAGAAATTCGCGAAAATTAAAAAACTTCGCGAATATGCCCAGATCTACAGTATTCTGGTTCCAGTGTCGACGGCGTCGATATTGGAGCCAGGAATCGACTAGACGCTGAGAATATCACTGTTTTTGGTTCGCCTAAAATTACAGTGGAGACCCGGAAATCGGACCAACTATGGGACTGACTGAAAGTGGTCCCATTTTGGAATCGGTCCGATTTGTGAAAGCAGCTAATTATGAATGGAGAGATAGGCCTACTACTCAGTCTGTTTATAGATATGCTTTGTTACGTGTTGATATCAAGGTCGATTATTAAACTAATGTATTGAATATGACGTCATGATATAATAAAAAACAACACACAGTTAAAAAAAAGTTGTATTAAATGCATATAAAAATATATGGAAAAAATATTATGCATAATTAAATTTATTTCTGTAAAAAGTCTGTAAACTGAAAGTCGATCAGCCGTGAATAACCCTATGACACCCAAAGTCCCTTATTATGACTGTCAATATTCTTTGATATTGCTTTAATATAAAACACAGCGAAATTCGCTGGCTTTAATTTTTTTAAATTGATTTTGAACTGACATTTATTCAGTTATCAACTGTTTTGAATTTGTTTTGAAGTGACTTTTATTTGAGAGCTATAATGACAAATATGATATTAATTAGCAGTGTTCAAATTAGATGTCACGCTTCTAATTTTATAAAAACTCGAGAGTCGTACACGGAGTCTTTATGATCAACTTGGAATAAAATAAAAATTCTTTCATTATGTTCCTTGTGTGATAGTATCGTTTGTTTAGGGTGATCAGGCCATGCAGCTGAGAACAGGAAATCGATCAGCCGTGAATAACCCTATGTAACTTACAGTCCATTAACTGGATATAATTTATACTTTCTTGCGTAAAAATACATCAGAAAATTATTCCGTTTAATATGCGTAAATAATACAGGAAATCATGACGGAATTGTTATGTCTTGCTTCACAATTTACATAGCAATTTGTAAGACTTTTGGTATCGCAAAGGTGTAATCACGCTATACAGGTGATAATCTTTCTGTACGCTAGGGCCTGTCATATATGACAAGTCAAGCTGATAAAAAGCAGCCTAGCGAATTATAATCTTCTCGAATTATGATCAAGTTAAAAATATGAGAATATGTTTGTTTGTATCGCTTGTATTAATTGTTTCCTATTTCAGTATGTATTTATACGATAGGCCTATCTGTATTAAACACACATAGCCCTTACATATCCTGCGTAATTAAATGATTGTTGCACGCCGAATGTTTTTGTCAGCTGGTCGAAAAACAAAAGCGCCTTTGTTTAACCTTGTGATTCCTATATACCAGTAGCTCAATTATTGCTACAACACTTACAGTGCTAATATAACTTCCTATAATTTAACAAATAATTAAATATAAGGAGTCATCTTAAATTGTGTTGTTTTATCTTAGCAACATACACTTTCACACTAAGCTGTCATCGTAAGTTCGCGCTCTGTAAATTATTGTGAGCTGTATTAACAAAGAAAGACGGTCATAGGAGCTAAAACACTACACAGTTGATAATCAACCAGCCGAAGAGGCGCGACTCAAGGAAGGGACATGACATGATAAGGCGAATGATTGCAATTTGCACTGATGACAATGTTTAAATGTTGCAATAACATTGTATGATTTATTTCACCAGCGCTAATCCTTTCCGTGATCCAATCTGGGCTCAGTGGATCCAGCCAGCGCTGGCCACTTTTGTGGATCCAGCCAGCTCCGGTCCTCATAGATCTGGTCCCTTTATTAGAATAGATCCAACCAGGGCTAGTTAACTTAGTAAATTATGCCAGTGCCGGTCCCTTAGTGAATCCAGTTACAGCTGGTCCCATTAGTGAATCCAGCCGCACCTGGTCCCTTAATTGATGCATAGGCCTATGTAACTGTAAACGGGTGAATTATTTTTTTTTTGCTTGTCCGTTTTTCGAATCCTTTTATGATTTGGGACTGAAAAAGGGTGGTCCGTGTCCCGAATTGCGGTCTGAATCTGATAATACATTATGTGAATGGAGAAATATTTGGGACTGAAAAAAGGTGGTCCGTATTCCGGGATGGTCTGCTTTGTGAGACGGTCCGATACCGGGTCTCCACTGTACTTAAAATTACTGAAAAATATAAGCTAGAGTTCAATATTATTGCTAATTAGTAGAGCGGATGCAAATTAACGAAGCAACATTCGCATTGTAACATATCAGTGACATCGGAGATGACACACCCGTTTTCATCGTTATTATACAATTCTGCCGTACAAAGCCAAAAGGCAGTAACTGCATACTTTTTAAGGGGTTTTGTCGAGTTAAAAAATTGAAAAATCCGAGAAAAACTCGGAAGTGGGTGGGCTGGTCAAACCCCAACTCGGATTTTAATTTTTTTTGAAATTTTGTGTTTTTGTGTTGTTTTTTGTTGTTGTAGCCTACATGTTTCAAAAAAAAATTGGGTAGGGGGTTGGGTGGGTGAAGTCTGGCCAATCCGAGTTTTTCTCGGATTTTTTTGATTTTTTTAACTTGACAAGACCCCTAAGCAAGCAGTTACTGTATCTTGGCATTTAATATCAAAATTTAAATGTACATATATGTTCTCCCAATAAACAGACGGTTTATTAATGCTGGATCACCATCTGAGGCGCTGGCCCAACATTGAAGCAGCAGGGCAAACGTTTTTGGTTGTGTTTTTGTTAGGGGGAGGGGGGGCAGATCAGGTCCCAGCAGACAAAGGTGCATTGTACCCCATCGAACACGAGCCCAATGTTGGTTTAATGTCGGTCCAGCGTCTGCGACGCTGGCCCGACATTAAACCAACATCGGGCTTAGAACATTGTATTCACTGGGTGTTGGCATTGTCGGATGTCATGATATATGCTCTCAGAAGACGCTTGGAACCAATAATTAGATTTGAGATTGCACTTCACATTTGATGAACAGACCCACATCTGTCAAACTACTGACAATCATGTCTCCTCATGATTGCTCTGTTCACATCCTGAGCACGTATGAGGGTCTAGATGGACAGTAGAAACAACGTCATTTATAGATAGCTGAATCACGTCTAAGAGTGGCCAGCTTCAAATTTGAATTATTTTACCAGGCTTTATTTTAATCGACAATCACTTGAAGTTATTATAGTTAACTGAATGAAGTTCTAGAAGTAATATCCAATCATTTTGTGTAAGATGCAATGCAGTTTTGCCAATCTTGAAACACTCGCCAATAAAACGTCAATAAAACTTTTTGTATTCAACTATGTTCATATCAATTTAAATGGTGTATTATGGCGAGACTAATTTTCAGCTGCAGTTTGTTAAGCATATTTATTTCTCTTAGATAACTCAAGTAGCACTATTAGCGAAACTCGAGGGGCTCTCTGTTGGTTGGACTTCCGTGATTCGTGAAACATATTTTGCTCAATGTTCAAATGCTGGACTACCAAAGTCCAGAAGGGCAACAGACAAAATCGTGTCCGGACCAAAAACGCGGAGTCCGAGAGGACAATGTCGATGGTAAGAAACGGCTAGATAGACAAGTATGTCCTTTTAGGGATTATTTTTGATGTTATATTATAATTTATTTTTGTTTTTGATTTCTCAACTATGCTGCTTTGCACAGCCAAAAGACAGTATCTGCTGACTTGTGCAGCAAGCAGATACTGCCTTTCGAATTGATACAGCAGTATTGAGCATGGGGAGCCCTGTAATCTCTAGCCTGAAGACTTGCTCGCATCGCTGGCGCGCATCACAATGCAGCTAGCGGCAGAATGATGAAGTTATCTGAGAAAGTCTTCTTCGTCCTACTCGCCACACTCTTCATATTAACTGCCTGCAAAGGTAAATGATTGATTTTTTTATTTCCTTGGGGAAATATTGTTTTACAAAACCTGCAGCTTTATATACTGGGATTTATTATAGCAAAACATCCAATGTCAGAAGTTTTTCATGGAAAAGTTCCAGCCGTTCGGATAAACTTTCCCATGAAAAAATCACTCGCAGAGAAATCGTGTCCACGTAAAAGAATACTTTTGGCAAAAAATCAGTCGTCTTCAAAATAGGCACATAAATCTTTTGGCGCCTTGTGATAAGTTCTTTACTAAGAAAAATGATATTCATTTTTAATTTACTGGTTTCTTATCAATCTGCATAGCTAAACAAATATGTAAATAATGTCCTTACTGGGCCCGTCAACCAGGTGTGATCGTCAACATACTTGGCTCAAACCAAAGTTATATGACTTTTTAATGCTTCTCCTTTTATCGCGGGGTAGCAACTTGGGCTGTCCTGGCCAAACCGTTTATAATACATGATTTGATTCAGAAAATATTTAGTTAAGCAATGTTAATTTTGCGGATGACCGCATATCCATTAGGCCTGATAGAAAGATTTTTAAAAAGTAACTCTTTTTTCTCTAATTTGAAGCTGGGAATTGCATCCTCTTTAGATGAATGAAAAGTAGTACAACATTTGGGCTCATACAACAATTCAACCCTTAGGCCTACAGTGCGGGGGATCGACCTTACACATCATAATCTGACGTCCATAGACGTCAGATTATGACGTGTAAAGTCGATCCTCGCACTGTAAGAGTTATAATGGTAGCAGACACATAACATAGGTATTCAAATGAAGCGGAAAGAGCTAACTAAGACATTTGTGATGATTTCAAATAGACATAAACACCTTTGGTGTCTATGCTAGGGCTATACACAAATATTGCAGCGCTCTAAAGGTTAATTAACAGCGAGATGACGGGTAGGGGCGAGCTGAATTATAGTAACGTTTTCCTTCTGTAGGTCATTATTTTGTTACAGGTAAGACTTGGACAGAACTTGACTTAATCGTCGACTCGGGATTTTGAATTAGTGTTGATTTTTGCACCTTTCAGTTCTAGTTCTAAATGATTTACTTACTATATCAGCGACCCACTGGACAAACGACGCTCTAGCGACTTTGAATCAACGTCAATGACGTTGCTTCTACGTCGCAACAATGTCTTGCACCCAGTAGGGATGAATTGACTTTCACGTGTGCTATATTACCATTCAGGTCAAAAGGGACCATGTATCTTCAACTGCTCCGGAAAGAACAATGGCGTCTATCAGTCTTGTTCTACGTGTAAAGGCTACGTAATGTGTACTGATGGCTCTAAGACAAATGTTATGTGTCAAGAAGGCTTGGAGTGGGACGATAAAAAGAAAAACTGTATTTCTACATCAAAAACCTGTCCAGGTAATACAATGTCCGTGCAGCGTCCCTTCCCACTGGGCACACGACGTTGATGCGACGTTGAATCGACGTCATTGTCGTTGATGTAACGTCGCAACAACGTCGTGTGGCCAGTGGGTTGTAGCTTATAGGTTATATATCTAACTTACTTGTAGGCGAGCAGCTGCTGCCTTTTGGATTTGCAGAGCGGAGTATTATGTTATTGAATAACCCGATGGGCACATGACCTTGTTGCGACGTTGAATCAATGTCAATGACGTTGATTCAACGTCGCAACAACGTCGTGTGCCATATTGAGAAGGGACTGCAGACCAAACTTGATGCTTCTCAATCGGCACACGACCTTGTTGCGACATTCAACGCGTCGCAGTAGCGTCGTGTGCCCAGGTTTATTTATGCCATTCATGTCACACAAATGACATTGTGACCAATAGCTAAGTAGTTACACAGTCGTATTTAATATTAATCTCGCCATTATCACCAACACCAACACTAGCACATTAGTAGCTGTTCTTCCATAGTCTTGGTGCTAAAACAATTCTGATGTTATACATAACTTGTGAAGGATTTTGATCATATTTAAATTAGCCTTGGTGCTTGTAAAGAGTTATTTACCTTTGTGATCGAGTTGTTAGTTTGCTTATATTAATTACGTCGAGCCTCAGATGCAGCATCATTGTTTATAAACGTGATAACCTGTTACTATTTTAGTCGATTATGTCAAATGGAGCCATGCGTCTCACTATCGACTGAGCTTCATAGTGTATCTCAGCATGATTGCACACCCAGCAAACATGAGACGTTGGGCCAACGTTGGTTTACTGTTGGGCCAACGTCGCTGACGGTGGACCAACAGTAAACCAACGTTGGGCCAAAGTCTCATGTTTGCTGGGCAGGAATTATAACGAGTTCTAGCTGTTTTTTTTTAATGTATTTAATCAATATGTTGCTTTGAAAAACATGTATCGTTGTTACATTGAAAAATGAGACACACCTACGTATTAAAAAATGTTTGTATTTCTCTAAAAATAGAAAATAATTTACCCGGGCGTTTCACACTGTGTGTACGAGTGCGAGAACTTTATCCAGGGACAAAAATCTCTTCCATTTTCCAGGTGCGCGTCCATCTTGTATCACAGACTGTGACGGGCTACATAATGGAGAGTACCAGTCTTGCTCATCCTGCACCACCTACCACAGATGCATAGACTTCGTGATGTCTGACGTCGAATGTACGGGGACGGTATGGGATGACGACCTCCTGACGTGCGCTCTGACGTCATCGACCTGCTCAGGTGATCTATACACAAATCCCGGTCAACAGGAAACGTGTAGCTAGCAAGCACAAAGCATTTGTATAACATTTGTACAACGTCGAAGACGTTGGACCAGCATTGTACAAATGCTTTACAAATACTTTGTTTTTGCTTGGTAGCCAATGCTGCTTTAAAGCAATAAACTACTCTATGCTTCTGGTTTTACTTGTATGTACCTCCATTTGCCTCTGTGTCTGTAATCGGCGTGGTACATATGTGTCCCGCTGCTCCTACACAGTGGAATAGACCTTTAATGGACGCGGTGGACCAACATTAACCCGACTGAAATATTGCTATATAAACCCCGAGAGGAAAGGGTTTTTTTTCAATTTAAAATCATCATAAATTTTTAACTTAGCTCTTTCCGCTTCATTTGAATACCTATGTTATGGGTCTACGGTCATTAGAAATATTGATTGCTTTGAGTGCGGGGATCGAATTTAGACGAATCTGACGTCGACGTCTAAAGTCGATCTTCGAGCTGAAATGTTTAAGCAGCATTGGCTACACGTCTCTGGGTGTAAGATATCGTCTTGTTGGAGCCAACTGTCATGTCTGATACTTCAAAAGAAGCATAAAATGTGACATTTGGGATGCATGTATATATCTATCAGTTTATTAAAATAAAATGAAATGAGCGTTATATTTTGAAGTTAGCAGTATATTTATTTCACTTTGCTGCTCCTTTACGTGTTTCATTCATACATTTATTTCCCTTTGCCGCTACTTTACGTGTTTTATTCATATATTTATTTCACTTTGCCGCTTCTTTACGTGTTTTATTCATATATTTATTTCACTTTGCCGCTCCTTTACGTGTTTCATTCATATATTTATTTCACTTTGCCGCTCCTTTGCGTGTTTTATTCGTATATTTATTTCCCTTTGCCGCTTCTTTACGTGTTTTATTCATATATTTATTAAACTTTGCCGCTCCTTTACGTGTTTTATTCATATATTTATTTCACTTTGCCGCTCCTTTACGTGTTTTATTCATATATTTACGTCACTTTGTCGCTCCTTTACGTGTTTTATTCATATATTTATTTCACTTTGCCGCTCCTTTACGTGTTTCATTCATATATTTATTTCAGTTTGCCGCTCCTTTACGTGTTTCATTCATATATTTATTTCACTTTGCCGCTCCTTTACGTGTTTCATTCATATATTTATTTCACTTTGCCGCTCCTTTACGTGTTTCATTCATATATTTATTTCACTTTGCCGCACCTTTACGTGTTTTATTCATATATTTATTTCACTTAGCCGCTCCTTTACGTGTTTTATTCATATATTTACGTCACTTTGTCGCTCCTTTACGTGTTTTATTCATTTATTTATTTCAGTTTGCCGCTTCTTTACGTGTTTCATTCATATATTTATTTCAGTTTGCCGCTCCTTTACGTGTTTCATTCATATATTTATTTCACTTTGCCGCTCCTTTACGTGTTTTATTCATATATTTATTTCACTTTGCTGCTCCTTTACGTGTTTCATTCATATATTTATTTCACTTTGCCGCCCTTTTATGTGTTTCATTCATATAATTATTTCACTTTGCCGCTCCTTTACGTGTTTTATTCATATATTTATTTCACTTTGCCGCTCCTTTACGTGTTCCATTCACATACTTATTTCAGTTTGCCGCTCCTTTACGTGTTTCATTCATATATTTATTTCACTTTGCCGCTCCTTCACGTGTTTCATTCATATATTTATTTCACTTTGCCGCCCTTTTACGTGTTTCATTCATATACTTATTTCAGTTTGCCGCTCCTTTACGTGTTTCATTCATATATTTATTTCACTTTGCCGCTCCTTTACGTGTTTTATTCATATATTTATTTCAGTTTGCCGCTCCTTTAGGTGTTTTATTTATATATTTATTTCACTTTGCCGCCCTTTTACGTGTTTTATTCATATATTTATTTCAGTTTGCCGCTCCTTTACGTGTTTCATTCATATACTTATTTCAGTTTGCCGCTCCTTTACGTGTTTCATTCATATATTTATTTCACTTTGCCGCTCCTTTACGTGTTTCATCCATATATTTAATTCACTTTGCCGCTCCTTTACGTGTTTTATTCATATATTTATTTCAGTTTGCCGCTCCTTTACGTGTTTTATTCATATATTTATTTCACTTTGCCGCTCCTTTACGTGTTTTATTCATATATTTATTTCACTTTGCCGCTCCTTTACGTGTTTCATTCATATACTTATTTCAGTTTGCCGCTCCTTTACGTGTTTCATTCATATATTTATTTCACTTTGCCGCTCCTTTACGTGTTTCATTCATATACTTATTTCAGTTTGCCGCTCCTTTACGTGTTTCATTCATATATTTATTTCAGTTTGCCGCTCCTTTACGTGTTTCATTCATATATTTATTTCACTTTGCCGCTCCTTCACGTGTTTCATTCATATATATATTTCACTTTGCCGCCCTTTTACGTGTTTCATTCATATATTTATTTCACTTTGCCGCTCCTTTACGTGTTTCATTCATATATTTAATTCACTTTGCCGCTCCTTTACGTGTTTTATTCATATATTTATTTCAGTTTGCCGCTCCTTTACGTGTTTTATTCATATATTTATTTCACTTTGCCGCTCCTTTACGTGTTTTATTCATATATTTATTTCACTTTGCCGCTCCTTTACATGTTTCATTCATATACTTATTTCAGTTTGCCGCTCCTTTACGTGTTTCATTCATATATTTATTTCAGTTTGCCGCTCCTTTACGTGTTTTATTCATATATTTATTTCACTTTGCCGCTCCTTTACGTGTTTTATTCATATATCTATTTCACTTTGCTGCTCCTTTACGTGTTTCATTCATATATTTATTTCACTTTGCCGCCCTTTTACGTGTTTCATTCATATAATTATTCAACTTTGCAGCTCCTTTACGTGTTTTATTCATATATTTATTTCACTTTGCCGCTCCTTTACGTGTTTCATTCATATACTTATTTCAGTTTGCCGCTCCTTTACGTGTTTCATTCATATATTTATTTCACTTTGCTGCTCCTTCACGTGTTTCATTCATATATTTATTTCACTTTGCCGCCCTTTTACGTGTTTCATTCATATAATTATTTCACTTTGCCGCTCCTTTACGTGTTTCATTCATATATTTATTTCACTTTGCCGCTCCTTTACGTGTTTTATTCATATATTTATTTCAGTTTGCCGCTCCTTTACGTGTTTCATTCATATACTTATTTAAGTTTGCCGCTCCTTTACGTGCTTCATTCATATATTTATTTCACTTTGCCGCTCCTTTACGTGTTTCATTCATATATTTATTTCACTTTGCCGCTCCTTTACGTGTTTTATTCATATATTTATTTCAGTTTGCCGCTCCTTTACGTGTTTTATTCATATATTTATTTCACTTTGCCGCTCCTTTACGTGTTTCATTCATATACTTATTTCAGTTTGCCGCTCCTTTACGTGTTTCATTCATATATTTATTTCACTTTGCCGCTCATTTACGTGTTTCATTCATATACTTATTTCAGTTTGCCGCTCCTTTACGTGTTTCATTCATATATTTATTTCAGTTTGCCGCTCCTTTACGTGTTTTATTCATATATTTATTTCACTTTGCCGCTCCTTTACGTGTTTTATTCATATATCTATTTCACTTTGCTGCTCCTTTACGTGTTTTATTCATATATTTATTTCACTTTGCCGCTCCTTTACGTGTTTCATTCATATATTTATTTCACTTTGCCGCCCTTTTACGTGTTTCATTCATATAATTATTTCACTTTGCCGCTCCTTTACGTGTTTTATTCATATACTTATTTCAGTTTGCTGCTCCTTTACGTGTTTCATTCATATATTTATTTCACTTTGCCGCTCCTTCACGTGTTTCATTCATATATTTATTTCACTTTGCCGCCCTTTTACGTGTTTCATTCATATAATTATTTCACTTTGCCGCTCCTTTACGTGTTTCATTCATATATTTATTTCACTTTGCCGCGCCTTCACGTGTTTTATTCATATATTTATTTCAGTTTGCCGCTCCTTTACGTGTTTCATTCATATACTTATTTCAGTTTGCCGCTCCTTTACGTGTTTCATTCATATATTTATTTCACTTTGCCGCTCCTTTACGTGTTTCATTCATATATTTATTTCACTTTGCCGCTCCTTTACGTGTTTTATTCATATATTTATTTCAGTTTGCCGCTCCTTTACGTGTTTTATTCATATATTTATTTCACTTTGCCGCTCCTTTACGTGTTTCATTCATATACTTATTTCAGTTTGCCGCTCCTTTACGTGTTTCATTCATATATTTATTTCAGTTTGCCGCTCCTTTACGTGTTTTAATCATATATTTATTTCACTTTGCCGCTCCTTTACGTGTTTTATTCATATATCTATTTCACTTTGCTGCTCCTTTACGTGTTTCATTCATATATTTATTTCACTTTGCCGCCCTTTTACGTGCTTCATTCATATAATTATTCAACTTTGCAGCTCCTTTACGTGTTTTATTCATATATATATATTTCACTTTGCCGCTCCTTTACGTGTTTCATTCATATACTTATTTCAGTTTGCCGCTCCTTTACGTGTTTCATTCATATATTTATTTCACTTTGCCGCTCCTTCACGTGTTTCATTCATATATTTATTTCACTTTGCCGCCCTTTTACGTGTTTCATTCATATAATTATTTCACTTTGCCGCTCCTTTACGTGTTTCATTCATATATTTATTTCACTTTGCCGCTCCTTTACGTGTTTTATTCATATATTTATTTCAGTTTGCCGCTCCTTTACGTGTTTCCTTCATATATTTATTTCAGTTTGCCGCTCCTTTACGTGCTTCATTCATATATTTATTTCACTTTGCCGCTCCTTTACGTGTTTCATTCATATATTTATTTCACTTTGCCGCTCCTTTACGTGTTTTATTCATATATTTATTTCAGTTTGCCGCTCCTTTACGTGTTTCATTCATATACTTATTTCAGTATCCTTTACGTGTTTCATTCATATATTTATTTCACTTTGCCGCTCCTTCACGTGTTTCATTCATATATTTATTTCACTTTGCCGCCCTTTTACGTGTTTCATTCATATAATTATTTCACTTTGCCGCTCCTTTACGTGTTTCATTCATATATTTATTTCACTTTGCCGCTCCTTTACGTGTTTTATTCATATATTTATTTCAGTTTGCCGCTCCTTTACGTGTTTCATTCATATATTTATTTCAGTTTGCCGCTCCTTTACGTGTTTCATTCATATACTTATTTCAGTTTGCCGCTCCTTTACGTGTTTCATTTATTTATTTATTTCACTTTGCCGCTCCTTTACGTGTTTCATTCATATACTTATTTCAGTTTGCCGCTCCTTTACGTGTTTCATTCATATATTTATTTCACTTTGCCGCTCCTTCACGTGTTTCATTCATATATTTATTTCACTTTGCCGCCCTTTTACGTGTTTCATTCATATAATTATTTCACTTTGCCGCTCCTTTACGTGTTTCATTCATATATTTATTTCACTTTGCCGCTCCTTTACGTGTTTTATTCATATATTTATTTCAGTTTGCCGCTCCTTTACGTGTTTCCTTCATATACTTATTTCAGTTTGCTGCTCCTTTACGTGTTTCATTTATTTATTTATTTCACTTTGCCGCTCCTTTACGTGTTTCATTCATATAATTATTTCACTTTGCCGCTCCTTTACGTGTTTTATTCATATACTTATTTCAGTTTGCTGCTCCTTTACGTGTTTCATTCATATATTTATTTCACTTTGCCGCTCCTTCACGTGTTTCATTCATATATTTATTTCACTTTGCCGCCCTTTTACGTGTTTCATTCATATAATTATTTCACTTTGCCGCTCCTTTACGTGTTTCATTCATATATTTATTTCACTTTGCCGCTCCTTCACGTGTTTTATTCATATATTTATTTCAGTTTGCCGCTCCTTTACGTGTTTCATTCATATACTTATTTCAGTTTGCCGCTCCTTTACGTGTTTCATTCATATATTTATTTCACTTTGCCGCTCCTTTACGTGTTTCATTCATATATTTATTTCACTTTGCCGCTCCTTTACGTGTTTTATTCATATATTTATTTCAGTTTGCCGCTCCTTTACGTGTTTTATTCATATATTTATTTCACTTTGCCGCTCCTTTACGTGTTTCATTCATATACTTATTTCAGTTTGCCGCTCCTTTACGTGTTTCATTCATATATTTATTTCAGTTTGCCGCTCCTTTACGTGTTTTAATCATATATTTATTTCACTTTGCCGCTCCTTTACGTGTTTTATTCATATATCTATTTCACTTTGCTGCTCCTTTACGTGTTTCATTCATATATTTATTTCACTTTGCCGCCCTTTTACGTGCTTCATTCATATAATTATTCAACTTTGCAGCTCCTTTACGTGTTTTATTCATATATATATATTTCACTTTGCCGCTCCTTTACGTGTTTCATTCATATACTTATTTCAGTTTGCCGCTCCTTTACGTGTTTCATTCATATATTTATTTCACTTTGCCGCTCCTTCACGTGTTTCATTCATATATTTATTTCACTTTGCCGCCCTTTTACGTGTTTCATTCATATAATTATTTCACTTTGCCGCTCCTTTACGTGTTTCATTCATATATTTATTTCACTTTGCCGCTCCTTTACGTGTTTTATTCATATATTTATTTCAGTTTGCCGCTCCTTTACGTGTTTCCTTCATATATTTATTTCAGTTTGCCGCTCCTTTACGTGCTTCATTCATATATTTATTTCACTTTGCCGCTCCTTTACGTGTTTCATTCATATATTTATTTCACTTTGCCGCTCCTTTACGTGTTTTATTCATATATTTATTTCAGTTTGCCGCTCCTTTACGTGTTTCATTCATATACTTATTTCAGTATCCTTTACGTGTTTCATTCATATATTTATTTCACTTTGCCGCTCCTTCACGTGTTTCATTCATATATTTATTTCACTTTGCCGCCCTTTTACGTGTTTCATTCATATAATTATTTCACTTTGCCGCTCCTTTACGTGTTTCATTCATATATTTATTTCACTTTGCCGCTCCTTTACGTGTTTTATTCATATATTTATTTCAGTTTGCCGCTCCTTTACGTGTTTCATTCATATATTTATTTCAGTTTGCCGCTCCTTTACGTGTTTCATTCATATACTTATTTCAGTTTGCCGCTCCTTTACGTGTTTCATTTATTTATTTATTTCACTTTGCCGCTCCTTTACGTGTTTCATTCATATACTTATTTCAGTTTGCCGCTCCTTTACGTGTTTCATTCATATATTTATTTCACTTTGCCGCTCCTTCACGTGTTTCATTCATATATTTATTTCACTTTGCCGCCCTTTTACGTGTTTCATTCATATAATTATTTCACTTTGCCGCTCCTTTACGTGTTTCATTCATATATTTATTTCACTTTGCCGATCCTTTACGTGTTTTATTCATATATTTATTTCAGTTTGCCGCTCCTTTACGTGTTTCCTTCATATACTTATTTCAGTTTGCCGCTCCTTTACGTGCTTCATTCATATATTTATTTCACTTTGCCGCTCCTTTACGTGTTTCATTCATATATTTATTTCACTTTGCCGCTCCTTTACGTGTTTTATTCATATATTTATTTCAGTTTGCCGCTCCTTTACGTGTTTCATTCATATACTTATTTCAGTATCCTTTACGTGTTTCATTCATATATTTATTTCACTTTGCCGCTCCTTCACGTGTTTCATTCATATATTTATTTCACTTTGCCGCCCTTTTACGTGTTTCATTCATATAATTATTTCACTTTGCCGCTCCTTTACGTGTTTCATTCATATATTTATTTCACTTTGCCGCTCCTTTACGTGTTTTATTCATACATTTATTTCAGTTTGCCGCTCCTTTACGTGTTTCATTCATATACTTATTTCAGTTTGCCGCTCCTTTACGTGTTTCATTCATATATTTATTTCACTTTGCCGCTCCTTTACGTGTTTCATTCATATATTTATTTCACTTTGCCGCTCCTTTACGTGTTTTATTCATATATTTATTTCAGTTTGCCGCTCCTTTACGTGTTTTATTCATATATTTATTTCACTTTGCCGCTCCTTTACGTGTTTTATTCATATATTTATTTCACTTTGCCGCTCCTTTACGTGTTTCATTCATATACTTATTTCAGTTTGCCGCTCCTTTACGTGTTTCATTCATATATTTATTTCAGTTTGCCGCTCCTTTACGTGTTTCATTCATATACTTATTTCAGTTTGCCGCTCCTTTACGTGTTTCATTTATTTATTTATTTCACTTTGCCGCTCCTTTACGTGTTTCATTCATATACTTATTTCAGTTTGCCGCTCCTTTACGTGTTTTATTTATATATTTATTTCAGTTTGCCGCTCCTTTACGTGTTTCATTCATATACTTATTTCAGTTTGCCGCTCCTTTACGTGTTTCATTCATATATTTATTTTACTTTGCCGCTCCTTCACGTGTTTCATTCATATATTTATTTCACTTTGCCGCCCTTTTACGTGTTTCATTCATATAATTATTTCACTTTGCCGCTCCTTTACGTGTTTCATTCATATATTTATTTCACTTTGCCGCTCCTTTACGTGTTTTATTCATATATTTATTTCAGTTTGCCGCTCCTTTACGTGTTTTATTTATATATTTATTTCACTTTGCCGCCCTTTTACGTGTTTTATTCATATATTTATTTCAGTTTGCCGCTCCTTTACGTGTTTCATTCATATACTTATTTCAGTTTGCCGCTCCTTTACGTGTTTCATTCATATATTTATTTCACTTTGCCGCTCCTTTACGTGTTTTATTCATATATTTATTTCAGTTTGCCGCTCCTTTACGTGTTTTATTTATATATTTATTTCACTTTGCCGCCCTTTTACGTGTTTTATTCATATATTTATTTCACTTTGCCGCTCCTTTACGTGTTTCATTCATATACTTATTTCAGTTTGCCGCTCCTTTACGTGTTTCATTCATATATTTATTTCAGTTTGCCGCTCCTTTACGTGTTTTATTTATATATTTATTTCACTTTGCCGCTCCTTTACGTGTTTCATTCATATATTTATTTCACTTTGCCGCTCCTTTACGTTTTTTATTCATATATTTATTTCAGTTTGCCGCTCCTTTACGTGTTTTATTTATATATTTATTTCACTTTGCCGCCCTTTTACGTGTTTTATTCATATATTTATTTCAGTTTGCCGCTCCTTTACGTGTTTCATTCATATACTTATTTCAGTTTGCCGCTCCTTTACGTGTTTCATTCATATATTTATTTCACTTTGCCGCTCCTTTACGTGTTTTATTCATATATTTATTTCAGTTTGCCGCTCCTTTACGTGTTTTATTTATATATTTATTTCACTTTGCCGCCCTTTTACGTGTTTTTTTCATATATTTATTTCACTTTGCCGCTCCTTTACGTGTTTCATTCATATACTTATTTCAGTTTGCCGCTCCTTTACGTGTTTCATTCATATATTTATTTCAGTTTGCCGCTCCTTTACGTGTTTTATTTATATATTTATTTCACTTTGCCGCCCTTTTACGTGTTTTATTCATATATTTATTTCACTTTGCCGCTCCTTTACGTGTTTTATTCATATATTTATTTCAGTTTGCCGCTCCTTTACGTGTTTTATTTATATATTTATTTCACTTTGCCGCCCTTTTACGTGTTTTATTCATATATTTATTTCACTTTGCCGCTCCTTTACGTGTTTCATTCATATATTTATTTCACTTTGCCGCTCCTTTACGTGTTTCATTCATATATTTATTTCAGTTTGCCGCTCCTTTACGTGTTTTATTCATATATTTATTTCACTTTGCCGCTCCTTTACGTGTTTTATTCATATATTTATTTCACTTTGCCGCTCCTTTACGTGTTTTATTCATATATTTAATTCAGTTTGCAGCTTCTTTACGTGTTTTATTTATATATTTATTTCACTTTGCCGCTCCTTTACGTGTTTCATTCATATATTTATTTCACTTTGCCGCTTCTTTACGTGTTTTATTCATATCAATAGTAAACAAAAACCTTCTTTTAATTAACCCTTATCCTGCTGATCACGACTATTGTCGCTTTTAATATGGTTTATTAGTCAACCAAATTCTTTTATTGGAAAAGAAATGTGTGTTTAAACATCGAGATTTGCAAATATTTGTGCTCAAATGAAGCAAATGGGGGTAATTTTCAGCCACTGGAAATTGTGGGTGGCGGTAGACACAACTTAAGTGGCTAAAAAATTAAATAAACAAATTTAGCATGACTGATCAAGGCTAAGTGTAGGCCTAATATAAATATCAATGCAATAGAAATATCAAGTGAATGTTTAAAATATCTTTATTTAGAAAGAATCTACCACTTGTTTTTCAATGTATTTTAATCAAGATACTAGCATATGTCATGGGTTACATTAACCCTTTAACCGCCAAATTATTCAATTTGAATTTTCACACACTTGAAGTTGTGTCTCGCTGACGCGATCCACAGCTTCCAAGTGAGTGAAAATTATTCAGATTTGACAAAATGGAGGTCAACTCTTTTCAAATCTTGTTGGTCGATGTCACATTTAATCTTCAACATATTTAAAATGTGGTACTTAATGTGCCAATGAAAAATAAAAACCCGAATATATTCGGCACCTGCGGTTAAAGGGTTAATGCGATGCATAACGTGGCGGATCCAGGGGGAGGGGGAGGGTCAAGAGAACCCCCCCTTTAGGTTGTCTTTTCCAAAATCGAGAAAAATAACTTAATGAAAACCAAAATTAGATTAAATTTTAATGCGGCTTTTTGCCAATTTATCTCTTAAGTACATAGAGATGGTGTATTTCTGATTGTATTAGAAAAAACCCTCGCGTCACCGGCGCTCGCGTCTGATTTTATATATATGTGCTTTTTTATATTTACGTGGCTCTGTTTTTTTCTACCATGGAACCGCTCCGGTTTGGAAGGTTAAATTCCTGCTCTGAAATCAATAGAGTAACACTTTAACCCCCCCAAATGATTTAATAATTGTAATTTTCAACCACTTGAAAGTGTGTCCTGACGCGATAAAAAAATGAAATGAATCGGGCTTTAGGCCACCTTTGTGCACATATAGGCTAAACTGGGCCAGGAGAACCTCCTGAGGATGGTGAGATGATTGAGATGACACTGTCCTCCAGACACAGGATTCGAAATTTGAGCCCTGGCGGTCTGAGGCCGAGCACGCTCCCTCTCGGTCACGGAGGCTCCCCACAACCCTGACTTTCACACGTGGATGGGGAAGAAACATTTTTGTTTCTTTCAAACCGCCGGGACCGGGAACCGAGCCCCCAACTCTGGCGTGAAAGGCAGCGGTGCTAACCACTACCCTAGGGCCCCCGCCCCTGACGCGATACACAACTTCAAATGAGTCGGAATTATTCAGATTTAAAAAAATTAAATATTCACAAATCTGGCTGATTGGAAACTTTTAAAGTTACTATTCCAATTTTAAAGTGTATTATTTAAAGTGGTAATAAAAAGCTTGAGAAATTAGCATATTGCCACGCAAAGTCAAAAGGCAGTAGCTGCCCACTTTAAAGGTAAGCAGCTACCGTCTTTTAGTTTCGCAGAGCAACAGTCGTGGCTGACGCTGCTTATTTACCTTCACAAACATAACTTTACTTTTGGTCAGATCCTACCGCATTCTCCTGTATCGAGGACTGTGTGGGTAGAGGAGACGGTGATTATCAGTCGTGTGACTCGTGCAGTGTCTACCACACCTGTACTGATGGTGTTATCACCAGCGACAGACCTTGTGCTGGCAACTTGGTGTGGGACGACGTCAAGAAAGAATGCGACTGGACCTCTGAAACCTGCAATTATTGGTAAGAATTTATCATAAATTTTCTCATTCGTTTAACTCTTACAACGCTGAAATATTTTTGTATAAACCATGGAGACCAAAATGTGTTTTTTTCAATTTGAAATCATCATAAATGTCTTGGTTAGCCCTTTCCGCTTCATTTGAATACCTATGTTATGGGTTTACGGCAATTATATTTTTTTCAATGCGGGGATCGTCTTTAGACGTCAGAATCTGACGTCTATAGACGTCAGATTCGACGTCTAAAGACGATTCCCGCGCTGAAAGGGTTACAGCTGGAAATTTCAAATCCTCGAAATACCCAAGTATAAATATATACATTTTCATAACGTTCTGAATATGATGCGTAGTTATGTTTCGTATTAAGATAATAATTATCTGAGATGACGCAGATTAAACGTCACTAGCTGATGAAAGTTTAATAAATTTAATAGAGTGTTCTTTTATAATAATATAAATACCTGAAGTTTTATGATCATTAAATGAATGGCTGATTATTGCTAATCTGCTGTTGCGGTTTTAAAATTAATTAAAATATTCTTTTATTAACAAAAATGTATTTCAGTGATACATGCATTTTGTATTATTTAAATATAAGCAAATTGTGTACGATATACATCTATCCTGATATATGATGGTCATATCCCGGCAAACACAAGACATCAACCCGATGTTGACATAATGTTGAACCAGCGTCGTAAACGCTGGCCCAACATTAATCCAACATTCGGTTGATGTCTAGTCTAGTGTTTGCTGTGATGATCAGAGATTATCACAGGAATAGCTGTTCATATCGGTAAAAATCGTTTTATTTTTTAGATTTCACACTATGAAAATCTGCAAGTCTGCAAACAGAATACGGAACACTACCGTAAATGATGTCATCTGCTAAAATGTCAGCTAAACGTAGCACCACTATTAGAATAATTGGTCACGGTTATACTCCTTTTTGATGTACAATTAATATGATTTTGACTTTCCATCAATAAAATATTCGGCAACAGGTATTTGTTTGTTTGTATGCATTAACATATTATCATTATCATAACAAAATGGCTAAATGACAACAAATCTCAATACTTATGGATAATTGTATAATAGTATAATTATAGCATATCAATAAGAAAATATTGATACATAAATATTGCAATGATTATTGCAACAATCTGGTCACCTTCGTATTAAAGGGTGGTATCTGTCACTTTGGTTCATGACAATTGTCTTTGTAAAAACCATAGGTGTAGGAAATTAAGTCATTCTTCAGATATACAAAATGATGCTTTGATACATCGTGAGGGTTTAAAAGGATACCTCATGATGTCTTTATTGTCTCAAAATGTAAGGTACTTTTTACACCATAATAGCATAATAAGGTAAATATATACATCTGCCATATCAAAGTCAATCACGTGTAACTGAGTGTTTTTTTTAGAATTGTCGACAACGTAGTTTTCTGATATTGGTATATTTAATCAATCATTATTTGTATGTTTTTTATAATTATATTCACGTATCACAAAAAGGCCTTATAATGTTATGATGTCAAATTCGGTTTCTCGATACCAACCCTATTAGTAATCTAAGAAAAAAACGTAATTTTATACAATCATTCATATAATTATAATACAAGACCAACAGGTAAAATCATAGTTTAACAAACTAAAACATGTATTTGCCAAGCGATGCCGCATTCCTGCTATATACAGCAAGAGTCTCCAAACAATAATTGCTCTCACACAGAAAACAACTGGTTTTTCTGTTTTAATAAACGGTTCAAAAGCTCAGTATCGAATTGAACATTCTGTTGATTTTGTCTTTGGAGTTAAGGTTTGATTTGGAATTGACACACCAATTTGAGTTTGCATCATGGTTACTATTTAAACAGTTGCCCTTCATTTGTTCTAGATAAGGACCATCTAAATTCAGATATGTTTCATTCCAGAATTCTATATAGTAATTATGTTGATGTTGATTTGTGCTTGTTTACTCAATATTCTTCATATAGTACATGTAGCAATGTGATAACATCAAAATGTCGAGGCTTTCTTTGTCACCTTTCATTACAATTTTAATACTGTTACATATTGTTACATGTTTCTTGACAAAATAAAATAGTTTGAATACATTTTAATGAAAATACTTGTTATTCTTATTTTGATTGCATTTGTGATGATGACCTATTTACATTAGGATTAATGTGATAAAACAAAAATACGAACCAAGATAAAAAATATACAAAATTGACAATAATGACATGAGAAAAATATTCAGCAAACACTAAGTTCAGCATAACTACTTTTGAAGCTGGCATTGCTAAACCAATTGCCAACTAGCCCTCATACAAAGCGCTGAGCTTGACTATAGTCGTTTCCAATTATTTTCATTAGCCGATTAACAGAATAAATCATTGTTACTGGGAATGTAATGAGTGTCAAGATGTGTAAATGAGCGGTGATTTTCATCCACTTGAAGTTGTGGGTCGGGATAGCGAGACACAACTCCGTGCGAGAGAATATTCAAAGTATTTAATTTCGTGCTTTCATGGTTAAAATTACTCAATTACTCTTACATCGAAAAATAGCCTATTATTTTTACAATGCAATTTTGTTTTTAAGATTTCAAAAAGCACATTATACATTTCAGTCCATATTGGTCTGAAGAAAACGAGATCGTGAGGGCTATTTTACTTTTAATCCGGGCAAAGATTGGTAAGAAACATTGTTTTCAGATACTTTTCAGCTGCAGCTAGTTGTCTCAATATTATTTTCAAGTCTATATTGTTCTTGGATCGAGTATTCGCCTCACCTGTATACATGTTCATTAACCGAAATACATTTAATACGAACGTCATACTAAAGGCTCATAGTGGCTTCGGTGTACTTTTACTGAACAATAACTAACATGCAACAAGGGTATATGCCATTTGTATTACATACATAAATGCTCAATACATATTACATATTTTGGAAAATGTTTAAACTAGTAAAACATGTGACGTATTCTGTGTGTGTTTTTTGTTGTTCAAAAAAATGATTTGATATCTAAATTGTTTAGCTCAAAAATCATTGTATGATGTCTCTCCTTTATAATGTCGGCGGCAATCTTGTAGGCCCACTGTCAAGAAAATAATAAATGTCACAATGCAAAACTTCAGAATTGAATTTCGTGAGGTTGAAGTAACCGAAAAAGGGTATTTACACATATTTAATAAGACTGAATTTTCGCAAGATGCACTAGGGCATTATTTTGCGTCAAATAAATTATCATACCATTGTGGCCAGAAAGTGGTCATAAAATTTAGTGTTTACACGCTATTATTGGATTTGTGTCAGGTCAATGGCGGTAACCCAGACGTTGGCCCAATACTGGTTTAATGTTGGCCCACCGTCTACGACGCTGGACAAAAAATAACCCAGCATTGGGTGAACGTCTTGTGGATGCCGGTAAAACGTTCACAAAAACAATAAACAGCAGGTTACGTTGATGAACGCTGTTGAATGTTTCAGTCGCTGCGTTCCGCCAGACTTTCCCTGCATGTGCGCCCGCGGTATGTTCCCAAAGCCAACATATAACGTATAAAATGTTTACCAAACGGCGATCAATTGGCGAAGTTGGTGAATATTTGGCGACAAAAAAATCGGGGAAAATTTGGCGACAATGGTAAAATTGTTTGTCACCAACTCTTAGCTGATTAAAAAAAAATACATGGTGTGCTTGCAAGATGTATATGAATGATAAGGAGGGTCTCACCGGAATGGCTACTATATTTGGCGAATGCACCAAACATTCCCAAAGTTTCGCCAAACGTTCTCCTGTATAACTTCAAACGATCGCCGTCTTCACCGAACGTTATCTGAGTATTCGCCCAGAAGTTTTGGAAATGTTTCAAATTTCGGCGATCATTCGGGGAGCCTGTGATTTTTCTGGTCGCAAAAAAATGAAATTGTACAACAGTTGGTGAATATTTGGCGAACACTATAGGGACTACAATTTGGGGACTATTTGGGAAACATTTCATAACTTTTTCGCCGAATGTTCGCTGAATATTCACTTAATAATCGCCACATGCGCCATTAGCCACCAAACAGTTTATAAATTCTGTGAAACGCAGTGACGTTACTCGGTGAAAACAAGGTTATACAACACTCCCTTCCCCATACTTAATTCTGGGAGACGCAGTGATGTCACTCGGTAAAAACAAGGTTAGATAAGACTCCCTCCCCCATACTTCATTGTATTAGCCAGCTCGGTGAAAACAAAGGAGGTCAAGGTCATTGAGTTTCACAGAATAGTTAGCGAAACAAAAAATACAAGAAATCGGCCAAGAATTCAGCGATAATTAGACGATGATTGTTTTGATATGGCTCGACAAACATTTGGCGACTGTTTTGGGATCTTGTGTAAAAATGTTAGGTTTCTAAAAAGTCGCAGGAATTTTTAGCATTCTCAAAACCCGAGGAGAAGGTTTGGCGAACACGGATAATATTTGGCGAAAGGAAGAACGTTTGGTGAAAAGTTTGGGGAATGTTTGGGGAATTTAAAAAAATTGGCATTTGCCAATGTCGCCAGAAACCCGCCAGCCCCGGAGAGATCCCGTTAATTTTCGCAATGTGAATCCACTGTGAATATTTGCCGCACGTAGACAAGTGTTTCGATTCTGGAGACAACAAGACAGTTTGCCCATGGAGGCCGACGTAGTAGCATATCACAACTTCAACCACATACAGCTTTAACCCACCGGAATAAAAAACATTTATAAACGATCACCGATGTTCACCAGTGTTTATTATGAAGCGTCGCCAAAATTTCCTTTTTTAACTTTTCTTTCTTGACAATTTTGGCGCGGGTCAACGAACTCCAAAGGTGAACCAAATGATGTAGACTAGAAATGATCCACCTTTAATACTTGCACGTTGCAGGTAAACAAAAATCAGACAAGAGGTGTGGTTGACATCTGGAACGCTCATGATGTACAGTTTGTACATATCATTGACAGAACATCATTTCTAGGGGGCATTGTGTATCTGAATGCGGGTATTATTCCTAAATAATATGGTATAGCAGAAGCCAGCATGACTATCGAATATTTATAGCATAAACTCGTGTAGTATAATTACACGGAGACGTTACTCAGAACGCTGACCTAGCTGGTTGTATGTATATTCAAATTAATGTGGCATTTCACAATACAATATTGCTATGAGTAAGGTTTTTGTACAGGGTTGTGTTCTGTAGATTCGTGTTGACAATATGTAACGTTAGTGGTGATCTATGTATTGTACATGCTATATAGGTAATACTTCTCAAGTAAAAATGAAATGAATCGGGCTTTAGGCCACATTTGTGCACATATAGGCTAAACTGGGCCAGGAGAACCTCCTGAGGATGGTGAGATGATTGAGATGACACTGTCCTCCAGACACAGGATTCGAAATTCGAGCCCTGGCGGTCTGAGGCCGAGCACGCTACCTCTCGGTCACGGAGGCCCCCCACTTCTCAAGTGTGAAGCTAAAATGCAAGCAATTAGTAACTGCATTTTGGTGTTGCAGAGCAGAATTGATATCAACTCATTATGCTATGTGATACACTCGCCTTGAATGTGTACGTCTCGCCTATATCCAAAAGCATGTCAAAATAGGAAGTAGAAGGGAATTGTGACTGTTAAAGTAACAATAATATTTGGTCATGTTTTATGATATTTTTTGTTGGATATTTTTATTATGACAGATTGAACGGAATTTTGCTCATGTTTTTTTGGCAGCCATTTTAAATTGGAATTTTAGATTTCAGACTTCAGAATTCGGATTAAAGATTTCAAATATCAGAAGTCAGAAACATCACTGAGCTCTCTGTTAGCTAAAAATTGTATCATTATCTGCGACGCTGGCCCAATATTAAAACAAAATTGAATAGACGTTTCGTGTTTGCTGGAATTAAAACTGTTATTTAATTTTTTTACGCACAAGTACTTACGCAAGTACTTACTCACCTGCGCACTTGCGCAACTACTTGCGCAAGAACTTGCGTAACTGCGCACTTGCGTACTTGCTCAGTCATGCACTTGGACTTGCACTTGTGCACTTGCGCACTTGCGTACTTGCACACTTGCGCAAACACTTACGTACTTGCGCACTTGAGTAAGTGCCTACTTACTCACTTGTGCACTCTTGCATACTTGCGCAAATACTTCCGCAAGTGCGCACTTCCGAAAGTACTTACGCACTCTTGCACACTTATGCGAGTACTTGCACACTTGCGCAAGTACCTTTGCACTTGAATACTTGCGCACTTGTGCACTTGCGCAAGTACTTGCACTTGCGCATGTATTTGCGCACTTGCGTGCTTGCGCACTTGCGCACTTACGCACTTTACTTGCTTATTTGTGCACTTTACTTGCGTAATGACTTGCGCAAGTACTTGTGCAAGCACTTGGTACTTGCTCACTCGCGTAATTGGGCATTTGCGTAAATATATGCGCAGTTGAACATTGCGCACTGCGTTTTTGTTTGTCATTTCTTACTATTACTTACTATGTACGCACATTCAGAGTGCCCAGTAAACACATTGACCTAGTTGACTCTCTTTTGATTTAATGATGTATATCTGTCTGCGACGCAGGCCCAATATTAAAAAAACATCGGGTCGATGTTTCGTGTTTGATAGAATTACAACTGGTATGTTAATTGTCAAATGTAGCACTTGAAAGATTACTACTGACCATTGTAAACAATCAATGCTGGGTCAACGTCTCACCACACATAATACCCGTCCCATAGACTTACATGTATTATGACCCATACGCTCAGGCTTCCCAGCACTCCTAAAATGGGGAAATGTAAATAAACCTATTATCATTTTAACCATACGTCTGTTCTCTTATAAAATGCAAAATAAAAAAGGTATGTGAATCTGCTTGCTTTTATGCTATTTTAGCCTAGAATAATCTCATGCCACAATCTCCCCTAGACCTAGAAAAAAATTGACCTCGTTTTTGGAAGAGCCTTGTTACAGCCAGCGCAAGGACTTCCTGTTAGATCTATCTTTTATAATTTCGATGCTTTTGCTACAACAGAACATCACAGAATCGATTTAAATTGGTATCAAAAATGATATATTCGTAATAATCACCACAGGAGCTGCTGCAAAAAGCCACAATTTTTAAAAAGAGACTAACTTTCTTATTCTTAAAGTTTACAATGATATACGGACAATGATGTGCGCGAATGAATTTGAGTGGTGAGAAAAGGAAAGAAAGCTGTTTATGGAATATTTGTTTTCGAGTGATCTAGAAAATACATTCTATTCTGAAATCGAGAAAACCTTGTCCAATTTTTAAAAAGAGAATAACTTTCTTATTCTTAAACTTTATATTGATATGCGCGAGTGAATATGTTTGGTGAGACCTTAATGATTGGTATTCGTCTGCAAGACTGACCCTACATTGAAACAACATCAGGCAAGTGCATTTTAATTATCAAATCTAGCATTTGAAGGGTTAATAGGGCGATCCAGTTTGGACACACTGCCCGCATTTCAGCCTGAGTCTATTAATGCAATGAATGGATATCAGCCGACATGTAATGCACTCATCCGCCATTCAAATGAGATGAAAATCCCCCCCCCCCCTCGCCTTCAAATGTGATTAGATTTTAAAGATATTGAAAACTCGAGGAATGATCAGCCTCTGAAAGTGGAGGAAAAACTACAAAGCTAAAATGACAACCCCCCCCCCCATCCAATAAAGATACATCTCGTTGAAGTTACCTCTCTTTGGAGACACAAAACTCCGGATTTATTCCAGTAAAACTATCCCAATTTCTTAAAAAAAAGATATAGTAAACAACCACATTACCTCAGGATCATTGTGCCAATGTTTGAAGTTGATTGGATGAATACTCAGGGAGAAATAACGCATTACATAGAATAATAATGAAAACTAGCCAGATCCAAAACAAACTCAATGGGCCGTATGCTCGAAGCTAGTTTAGCTAACATGAAGTTTAGAATTAACACGGTGTTACCTAAAAAATTGTGTTATAAAACAAATTATCGTATGCCAAAAGCAAGATTATCAAAGTGTCAACAAACCATAAGGTCAAATCCTAAACCAATATTTTTAGCAACATTGAGCGTACAGTGACCGACAGACAGACAGACAGAATTGTTTATTTATGTCTCACTCCCATCACATATACAATTATACAATATCACAAACAATAAAAAAGGGACCAGTCATTTAGACGTACGAGAGACAAGAACATGATTAATTATCTGAAATTATACACTTTGGGGAATTCCCCTCGCTGCAATCAGCCGTGACCAAGTCCACACGGTCCGCTGGCCTAGTGATGATACACCAGAGTAATCCTACAAATGTATATATGTAATATGTAAATGTCATAATGTAATTAAAACTCTGGTCGCAAAGAGTACAGCAGTTCAAGTGGTAACAATTAGGTGGTGATGTTTAGAACAGCTTTATAGCCAATTTTCACTCAATTTTCTGCAATTATACAAAACGACAGGTCAAATATAATTCAAGTCTTAGAGTGGGAATAGCAGTTAACTATTTATATGTTCATGGAGCATTTTGCTTAAAATCATGATCTTATATCATTTGTTCATCTAAATGTTTTTCTCATAGGTTTCAAAAGTGTATTCGTAGGGTTACAAATTCATACTTTATTGGCATTAAGGCTATTAATTACCATAATTGTTTTGTTATGAACGATTTGTATCGATAACTAGCATTATTTTGTCAGCCAAACTAGTAAACAATTAAAGAAGGATGAAATAATGTGTTTTAGCAACAAGCTGCACGAGGATCACAAAAACATTTTTTTTACTTAATTTTTAGTAATTATTAGTTAATCTAAAATATCTACATAAGTATACACGTATCATTCACTTGTAAAAAGCTATCTGACAGATAGAGCTACAATGAACAGAAAAAGGTAAAACTGGTTGCTCTACGTCGATTCACAACGCTTATAACAGCTTTGTTTGTAGGGTTACGCTGTCATTTGTAGGGTTACTCTATTTAAGTGGCCTATGTAAAATCCTCACAATACTTCAATATTAACGGCTGATTATGTTATATGAACACATCCTGTGTTTTCCCGTATGCTAATATACTATACATTTTATCACGCTATTATTAACTTCGCATAGATCATTGAACAAAATATCTAATTTGTCAAATAATTTTATGTATTTCGAACTAGGGAAGTCTATTGTACACACGCTTTGAAATGCGAATTTTTTTTGCTTACTTGTATACATTGTTTTTTGAAAAATCTCGTGTGTTTAGAGAAAGGTATTCCAATGCCAAATAAAATCATATTGTGTTTACAATATAGAAACTATTTGTGAACTTGGTAACCCTACGAATACACACATTGGTGAACTCTTTCGGATGCTAGATATACTTATTTTAATATTTCCAATATTTGAAATACGCAAAATAATACAAGGTAGCTATATTGTTCAATATGATGTATAACAAAGTATAGTAACAGTAAATTTGCCTTTGCATTGGTGAGTTATAATAAATTTCCAACGTTTTAAAAACACGTATTTTATTTATTTTATATTATCGCTATGATGGTAGATGTATTCATGGCCTATTTTACAATGAGAACAATATATATTTTTAATCATGTAACGTTTATCTCTTGCAGATAGTAACCCTACGCATACCTAACTTTTGTGTAGCCCTACGAATGACAATCAGTCTCTGATGGCTCTTCTATTACATAATAATATTTTAAACTGTATCGTCCACATACATGTATTGCCATGCCATGTCATGCTAATGTATCATAAATAATCAATTGACTCCTGTATACTGCACACCTATACATAGTGACATGTAGCATTTTGATAATTTATAGGATATATTAAAAATTCAAACATTGCTAACTTTTCAACTTGGTTAGTCTGTTAGGCAAGGTTGTAAACCTCATGTGCTTTCATGGAATGCCACAGCTGCCATATTGCTTTAGTAAAATTCGTAGGGCCATACAAAATTCTACATCCCGTAGTGTTTAAAGAAAGAAATTTTAAAAAATAAAAATTTTGGATAAGTTACCTTGTCCATAATATACATTGATACCACAAGTGTATTCAGAGAAAAGAGATTTCGTTAACCTGTAGTAGTATTCGTTTTATAGAACATGAAAGCTCATTCGTATGTTTACAAAAATGCACTTTAAAGTATTGCACTTGTTTGCTATTAGCAACGTCATTATGTGGACATGCTCCACAATAAATTCGGTTCAGCAAATAAATAGCAAGAACAGTTAATATCATAGATATAGTGTGTACAGTATTTATATTGTTTAATATTGATTTACTCAGATATCATAACAAAGCTGTATTCGTAGGGTTACACAAGCTTCAATTTAAAAAAAAATATGAATTTAAAAATGTCATATTTACAAAAACAAAAATAGTGTTGCCTATTGATTATGTGAAGGTGCGGAGCTTTAGAATGTATAATATAAAGGGGTTGTTTATTTTCGATATTAAGAAAATAAACTTTTTCAAAATAAGGTTCAAATGCACCACTTTCGTGGGAATCGACCATATGCATAAAAGTGACCTACCTGTCTTCCGGTGTCCCGGTCTCCCGGTCTGCCGGTGTCCCGGTGTCCCGGTCTCCCGGTCTGCCGGTGTCCCGGTCTCCCGGTGTCCCGGTATACCGGTGTCCCGGTGTACACCGGTTTCTGACCCTCTATGCTGACCGGTCTTCTCAGGAGGTCCGCAACCCTCCTCGGGTCTCGCGGCCTCGCCCCAAACATGGGGTCTAGGTCCTCATAAGAAACATGCCTAGTGCTACATCGAGCACAGCCCATACTCAAAGTAGCACTAGCCACTTTGTCTAACAAGTCCTCGGTCTGGCCGAGACTTTGGGCATCTGCCTGTACTACAGGCGTAGTCAAATTCAATGACTTAGGCTGTTGGACCACCGGTTCTGATGTGCTTTTATTGTTGTTCTGCAAGAAGGAAAGAAAATTATTAAACATTTGCACATTATTATCATTCAAAACCAAAGGAGAAGGGGAGGGTTGGTTCACCACCACCGGAGCTAATTCGGGAACTAAGGTGGGTTGTACCACCTCTTCAATAACATAAAATTGCTCAGAATGTGTTTGCGTGTGAGGAGCACCAGGAGAAGAAGGGGAAGATGATACTTCTTCAAAGGCACTTGGCTGGGGAGGTGCAGTGCCAGGAAGAAATTTGCCACCTTTGCTTAATTGAGCTTCTTTCTCTTTCTTCCTTCTATGTGCTAAACCCGCCTGTCTCTTCTCTATCGAGTCCCACTCTGGACCGGAGACAGCTGAACAGTGCATACAGGGATGTGATCGACCACAAGTGCGATGATTAAAACACTGGTCGTGCGGGTCCGTCTTAATTAACGCCACCCCGCAAGATGGGTTAGCACATGTTTTCTTCATGTTACAGTTAGTGGGGATCGTTAAACAGATAGCTATGAATCAAAATAATTTCAAATAAAATAGATTTAGATCTAAACTAAAATAATTTAGCTTCAGTCCCCGTAGTATATGGTGACCTGGAGGTTGGATCGATATTCAGTAGAACTTGAATATGGGTTTCAAGACAGTCACGTTGTGTAGCGTTGCTGTAACAAACAACAAAATTTTTTTACTGAGTTAGGTACAAATTCAAATAAATACTTAAAATAGTCTATCTAAATTTAAATGATTTAAAATCAGCGATGCCGAAAGCAATCGCTAACACCTGTAACCAGCATGGGAGACGAAAAGTGCGACAAACTACCAATGCTGCAAATGAAATAGGCCGACGTCGTACATCGCCGTGACACGTGAGCGATAATACAGTGATCTCTAGTAGACGTAGCTTACCGAATCGATAGAGTTCAAAAAACTCCAAGAAAGTTTAATTTTTAATAAAAAAAGTACGCTAATCTATCCTAAAGGTTTGTGAAGCTTACTATAATCAATGGAAATGAAGAAATAACTTCAAAATTCCGCTAAAACACTAAACAAACCTTACAAAAGCGAGAGCGAAAAAATAACCTGCCGTGTCTTGAACGACAAAGTTAAGAAGACCGAGTTGGGGTTTTCAGGTGCTATTGCAGGGGGACGTCAGGACGTGACGTCACCGACCTTGATACACTCAGGTTTGATCGGCATTAATTTTAGTTTAATGCATTGTCGTGTCTGGGATAACAATTGTTGAGTTACCCATATTATTTATTCACGAGGTAATGTATTTCGATATAAATACAAAGACTACGAGACATTCAAAATTGGTCGGAGTTGATAAATTTTAAATCAAGTTGTTTACTCTATAAAAATTTCCATGTCGATTTTAAACTGTCTAAATATTTGATTCTTGTAAATGTGAAGAAGCATCGACTCGCACTCACCAAATTTAGACTCAAAAACCATAAATTACCAAATAGTGTTAAGGGAAGGGGGCAGGCCATTTACCATATAACGAAAGGCTATGTGACACATGTGATACATTAGGCGATGAATATCACTGTATATTTGAATGTATAAAGACTGAACATATTAGACACATTCTACCTGAGTATTATATACAAAATCCATGCATGTACAAATTCATACAACTTTTAGCAAGCGAAAATCAAGCAGTCATTAGAAAATTAGCTAAATTTGTTTACCTGATGAATATTTAAATGTGGCGATATGTTTAGATATGTATTGTAACAATATTGTGATACCATGTCAGCGTTCACAACTGATGGTGGTCCGGTGGTCTGAGACCACCAGAAATTATGTCAGACCACCAGAACATTCATATTCAGTGGTCCTGTGGACCACCAAGATATCTAGCCCTAATTCAGTGTTTCCCCCAAAGCGTCCAAGCGTCACGGCACCATGACGCTTTAATTTTTTACCCTGACGCTTCAGTAAGTGCTGTGACGCTTCAGTAAGTGCCGTGACGCTTCAGGAAATACCGTACAACATTGGCATCGAGTTGCGATTTCCAGCGATACAGATCAACGTTAGATCTTACAGCATTACATTGGCCTAATGTATTGCCGCAGCATGCCGCATGGCAGTGCGTGGCTCGTCTGTGCGCATGCCCAGTGGTCATATGATGTCACGTGGTCAGGCACTGTTGGCGGGTCTATCAGCGTGTAGCTGGCTGCATTCGCACAGCAAACACGATAGTTACAGTATAGTACGTGTAGTACGTTGATATAATGTTGACTTAATGTTGGTAAATCGTCTGCAACGCTAGCTCAACATTAAAGCGCGTTGTTCCACCTGACGTGTTTGCCGCGATAACAGAGCATACGCCTGGCGTGTCACAACGAACCCAACGTCAACACAGCGTTGTTTAGGCAATGAAGCTCGCTGGCTGAGATCAGTTGGGGTGTAAATTATGATATTCTCAGAAAGCAAAACAACTGATGCCAACCTTGTTTGTGTTCATTAAAGGCTGGGCCAATGTCACCAGATGCTTGTATTTAAACCAACTTGTTTTCTGGTTTTAGTAAGTCCTGATGATAATCCATGGGTGTGGCACTGATCTATTAACTTGGCCTAATGAATTTATTTCTCAACCACGAACAAACAGCATGCTATTGAACAGATCTTGTATTGACAAATTTTGAATCATCACGTTATGCCTAGTGTCTAATGGTCTAAAGATTTTTTCGAATTCATTTTTGTGAATAAAAAGTGTAGGCTAGTCTATTGTTTTTAATTTTTCACAATGCGATTTAATCCAATAGTCTTGTCAGACAAGAATCATCTCAGGCCCCCATCTCATGGTATTTCTCTGTTATCATAGTGTGATACAGGGGCATAACTAGACAAAGTAGGCCTAGACACAACATATTTCATTCGTCACTTCATAGGCCTCTAATCCTATTTAAAAATGATTTGCTGTGTACATATATGAGAAAATTGGTGGTCTATATCACAAGGGTTTTAAATGTAAAACTGACACTCAGTTTCTATATATCAGTCTACATGCAGGATCAATGTTTATTTTTTTACCAGCACAAACAGTGGATACAAATTACCGCTATAAGCCACCAAAATGCAAATAACGAGGTTTTCTGATTAAAATTTCAAGGGGGAGCATACCCCCCCGACTGTGCGCTCCATTAATTGTGCGCCGCGCGCTTATTGTGCGCAGCGCGCAAATTGTACGCCGCGCGCAAATTGTGCGCCGCGCTGAAACCGAACGCCAAGTACCATGATGCTTTCTCATTTTTCTGGGGAAAACCCTGCTAATTAGAATAGTAACAAGCCCCAAAGATATAAACAATCGTCGCCACTGGATGGTGATAATACCAGAAACACTCACTAGTACCCTCTCTCACTCTTTTGACGAAACAAAACATGTGTTCATAATCATGAGGATCATACATTATTGACATTGAGATCGATCATCATCCTTGAACTGTCTCCTGTCATGCCTTTTGTGGCTTTACAAAATTAACGATGTGGAAACACATTGCAAGCTTTGCGTTTAAAAAATTTGATTCAAGATTTACAAGTGTTGTCACGTTAGTTGTCCTCAGGACCACAAAACAAATTGTAGAACCACCAGATCCTCTGTCTCTGAGCTGGTGGTCCTGTGGTCCACTGGCACTGCTCATAAAAGTTTGTGTCAAACCCTGCAACTTATAATATGTTCATTCACTACACTTTGCTTTTTGTTTTGTTTTGTATGCACACAGCCACAGGCTGTCTAGCCTATTGCTAATAAACTATTACTATTACTTCACAACCAATGCCAAAGGCTTAGGCTGTAAAATAGCAACAATATCATGTTTCGTAAATTTTGAATCCTGAAAACTATTTCCCCAATTATCGCTCACCTTGCCATTTTGTTCTGATGATGTCACGGGAGTTTGGGGTGTTTCAAGTGTTTTTGATTTGGTGGCTGGTTTTCTGACGTTTTGTTCTTGTTCGTAGTCCCAGTCATCGAATGATGGATCCAAGTCGTCATCACCAAAATCATCATTGAAGTCTTCGTAACCGGCAGGGCGGCAATTGACTTTCGCCATCCTTCCTCAAACAATCACTCGATCAGCTGGAAATCATTTTAGTACATTTTCATTTCCACACCTGAAAAATAAAAATAGACTAATATTCTTTTCAGCAACAAAGACTAAATAATTTTACAAATCAAGAAAGAGTGAAGTTCAAGGAACATGAATATCTCACTAGGCCGTAGGAGCCCTGCTCCCGGATTTGTCTGGTGCTATACGGACTCTTGGTTTAACTGGGGGTAACAAGCACTCGCCAGGCCGTGGGAGTCCTGTACCCAGATTTATCCGGTGCTCCAATATCTGAAGAAATGGTACTGTAGTTGAACAGCACTCGCCAGGCCGTGGGAGCCCTGTACCCAGATTTATCTGGTGCTATGCGGACTCTCAGGTTAACTGGGGGTTAGAAACACTGATAGATGCGCTGAACACCAGAAAAAGAGCTCCAATATCTGAAGAAATGCTACGGTAGTTGAACAAGCACTCGCCATGCCGTGGGAGTCCTGTACCCAGATTTATCTGGTGCTATGCGGACTCTCAGGTTAACTTGGGGTAGCAAACACTGATAAGACGTGCTGAACACCAGAAGAAGAGAGAAAAAGAGCTCCAATATTTGAAGAAATGCTACTGTAGTTGAACAAGCACTCGCCAGGCTGTGGGAGCCCTGTACCCAGATTTATCTGGTGCTATGCGGACTCTCAGGTTAACTGGGGGTACAACTCATGATCAGAGAAGAAACAAAGAAGAGGGAGAGGGACTGACCCAAGGGTGTGGACCCCATTAAAGCAAAATAGGCGGGGGGAGTAAAGTAGATATAAAAATTAGAAGGTGGGAGGGGGTACGGGAATGGGGAAATTAGGTGGATGCTCGCTTCTCCAGGCCCATGGAGGTTTGGAGTCGCTGTAGCCCTGCGGAGCAGGTCACCACAGACAGCTGCGTAATTAGCTCGCAGCGGGTCAATAAGATTCTATTCTATTCTATTCTATTCAGGTCAACCCCCCCTTTCTGAGGTCAGAATGTACATTTTGTAATTCAAAAAATGGCCTGTTAATAACTAAATTTTCATATTCTGTTCTTTTTTTTAACTTTTATTTATTATTAAAACATTTTACTGAAATTATGACACTGTTTGAAAAAGGTTTTTAAAATATGATTTTACAAATGTTTGACCATTTGACTAAACTAGCCTACTCCCCACTACAAATTTCTTAGCTTCTCTAAATTAGGCCTACTACCAACCTGATTGTATCCTCGGCACTGAATCTTGGCTTGACAAGGATAGGGCATGGTGGGTTATTGAGAGCGTTTTCCTTTGCTCGCCCGATAAGGGGTTCTGGGCATGTCTAGGGGATATACCAGGCATGCCCAGACGGCCGGAGACTTGAGTTTTCCCTGTGCAATTTAATGCCGAAAATGGCATTTTGCGCAGCTCCGCTATCCTCGGGTCGGATAGTCCCCAGAGTAACAATAGGAAGGATAACTCCCTCTGGGTAACTCCATTCATCCCACGTGAGAGACCTAATGTCAAACACGCTATTGCCGGTTATTTAAGGCTACCACAGCCTACATCAGCGCCAGCACTGATGGGGGTGCTGCATTGGCTCCGCTGTTGAGCGGAGGAACCAGGGTACACAGCATCCAACAGACGAAACAGATCCCTAATGACCCTCCCCGGATGGGGGCGAAAAGTACTACTACTAGCAATCATCCCAGTACCCCGATTTACATATATAGAGCATATTGTATTTAAATATTTCACATATTGATCATCACTAGATCTGCGACAATGTTTCATAAATTTTAATATTTTAATTAGGAGGCCGAACAGGTAAACAAGAGTGTGCCAGACAGCTTAGCGCACTTACATACAGGGCTGGACTGAGGGGCGAACAGGCTATCGCTGATGGGGGCAGAACAGGTCATCTCACTTACAAGAGGCTAGAGCGTGCTGGACAGCTTATGTATTACTATTAGCGCACTTGTAAACTCACACTCACAGGGCTGGGCAGGTGATCGTTGGTGGGGGCCGAACAGGTCAACATGCCATGTCACCCACGACACCTCTGACCTGATGACTTATGTACACTAGGGGGCCGAACGGGTAAGAGGCCGAACGGAAAGGGGCCGAACAGGAAAGGGGCCGAAACGACAGGCATTCCCAATACCAGTGAAATTTTCCCTCCTGAACTCCAAGTTTTCTATGATAAAATCTTCTCATATAGTGTAACTGGAATCTCGGATCACTGTGCTGTTGTGACCGATTGGGGGTAGCTATAAATCAGGCAACAAATTAGGATCTAGCTGCTAGAGCTCTTTTTCAGAAAACAGTCCTAGCCGTTCTGTTAATGAAAATTGGTTGAAACTTAAATCCATCTTGAATCAATTGCCTGGACAAATTTATACCAACTAAAATGACTTCCAATTGGGAAAATCTACCTTGGCTATCCAAATCACTCCTCGCATCTATTCGGAAAAACATCTCTATAGCAAAGCCAAGCGTACGAATAAAGCTGACCTTTGGGCAAAGTATACATTATGTAAACGGCAGACCCAGCGTGCCATCAGGTCTGCCAGATGGTCTTTTTTGAAAAACAAACTTTCTGAATCTTTAAAACAAAAAAAATCAAAACCACTCTGGCGTTATATTAAATCTAAACGTCAGGATGGAAATGGTGTCTCTCCCTTGAAGGAAAACGGCCAGCTGCATTCAGATAGCAGGCGTAAGGCCAATATACAAAACAACAAATTTTGCTCAGTTTTTACCTCGCAAGATACCACAAATATACCTAAATTACCAGGACCACTGAATACTGAAATGCCTAAATTCGAAATTACTGTTCAAGGTGTAACTAAATTACTTGAGGGTTTAAACGGAGGAAAGGCATCCGGACAGGACGAGCTCCTGAACTTGATTGTGAAGAATGCTGCCAACGAAATATCTCCCTTTCTTAAAATTATTTTCGACCAATCTCTACAGACGGGCAAATTACCAGATGACTGGGTAGAGGCTAATGTTGCCCCAGTCTTCAAAAAAGGTGATCGGTACTCTCCGGCAAACTACAGGCCGATATCCCTCACATGTGTTTGTGCCAAATTACTTGAACACATCATTTGTAAACAAATTATGTCCCATTTTTCGAAAAACAAAATTTAAACACCTGTTCAGCATGCCTTTCGATCAAAACACTCATGCAAAAGCCAGCTTTTGATTACAACTGTGAATTTATTCAAAATTTTGAAAGCAAGACGCAAACAGATGTTGTTGTCTTAGATTTTAGTAGGGCCTTTGACGTTGTCCCCCACCAACGCCTCTTGCACAAACTTGACCTCTACGAAATTCGGGGAACAACTCTTAATTGAATTCAACATTTTCTGACCAATAGAACCCAAAAAGTAGTAGTCGATGGCAGCTCTTCAGAATCAGGAGGTCCGGTGTGCCCCACCAGGGTAGGCTACTGTTCTTGGACCCCCACTCTTATTTACCTATATTAATGATCTCCCTTCCACGGTCTCCTCACAGGTTCATCTCTTTGCAAATGACTGCCTCCTGTATCGCCTGATAAAATGTCAAGCAGATCAGATCGAGCAGCTGCAGAGAGAACTATCTGCGTTACAAGACTGGGCAGATCGATGGGGGATGTGTTTCAACCCCTCGAAATACTCAGTGCTGAGGGAGTCCAGGCCGAAATAAAAAAAACTGGAATTTGAGTACACCCTTAATGGCGAAACACTAGCGAGCGTTTTATCACAACCATATCTTGGTGTTTGCCTTAGCGAGACCCTGGAATGGGAGGCCCACATCAACAAAATTACAAGTAAAACAAATTCCACTCTGGGCTTCCTTCAAAAGAACCTGAAGGCATGTCCCCCTAAACTAAGGGAAACTGCCTATTTCTTCCTGGTCAGATTGTGGATGTTTGGAGTTAGTCACCAATGGGGATTAGTGATACCAGTCCCATCATCTCATCTTCACTCCCGTCTGGACGACGCTACACAAATAACTCGACAATGACTCCATAAATGAGGTTCTTGATGCTTTATTGATTAAACAGTTTAACTTCGCTGTGCACTGTCTTAGATGGATCCCAGGATAGTAATAGAATATTGAACGCGGTGGCAGCCTCGTAGCAAGCTGAGCGGGGCTAGGACGCGACGTCTGCCTAGCCCGCTGGTTAAGTTGCAAGTGAAAGTGGAGCAGGCTTAGCCTCGTGGCTCAGCGTCGTCGGTAGCGCCCTGGCAAACAAAACCGAAGCAGTCCCGACAAGATCATCCTTAGAATACTCTTCAGCAGTTTGTGACCCCTTTAGACAAACAGATATTGATAATCTAGAAAAAAATCAAAGATTAGCAGCAAGATATGTCACCCAAAATTATAGACAAATGGCCAGTGCATCTGAGGTGTGATGAAATCTCGCTATATAAGATCCACTATCCAAATGTAAATCATTCAGTTCTCATGGTACTATGACCGACGTTGTACTATATTCTAATTAATCACCTCACATTTACAATGCCTAGTTTCCCTTGTATCAGTTGTAAGGTCTTTGGAAGAGGTCTGTGACGGCCAAGAGGCGCTCCAATGTGATGGCTGTAGTCAGTGGCAGCACCGGCGACTCCAATGCAAATCAGGCACGTCCAGACAACAATATCGTGAGTTGGTGAAAAACAACCAACCCTTCACATGGAAATGTTCTGCTTGTACTCAAGCGGCTGCAAACGGACCTGTATTAGAAAGTACTCGTCTGTCATGTACAAGTATTCGCATGACACCACACGACCTGGAAGAAATGATGCAAGATCCTCCTGCCTCTTGTCGTCTAGTGGATTATCCAGT
>OZ024918.1:30081228-30208626 GCA_964017125.1 Flabesymbios commensalis | reverse complement strand
GTAAAATATGATATACATTCAGTAACGTAACCTATAAATAGACAGATACAAGACATGTTCTTTGTATAAAGGTATTGCATCAAAAGTTATGATATCGATCATTAAACTATTCTAAATGAACCTGATTTCTCTACGCAAAATATTATACTAAATAATATAAATTGAATCATTAAACAGCATGATCCCTTGTGTCACCAAAGATTTTGGTGTCACTATACCGGTATCGTCACCAGTCGTCGCCTCGGAGCTAAAGAATCCTATCTGACACTCGTTAGAGTGGCAGATAGGATCCTTTAGCTCCGAGGCGACGACCTGGTGGCTACTGACCATTTAAAACATTTGTTTTTATTGACGCCTGGTGATTAAAAAATGCCTTATAACTTTTCTTGCTTTATCTTTCTGAAATTGCATATTAACACAGCAAACACAGCAAACATTTGTATAACATTTACAACGTTGTATAAATGTTATACAAATGTTTTGTGTTTGCTTGGAAGCAATCTCAGCTAAATTTCCCTATGCATTCGCTGAAATTGGATTATAAGATTGCCCAAGAGTGATTTAAATATCAGCTCAGATCAGCTTAATTTGATCATGGTATTGCACAATTTCATTTTATTACCAGCTCAGATCAGCTCTGTTAACGGTGTGGATGTCATTTTGTATTCGTACGATATTACACCATCCCAGCAAACACAAAACATTTGCATATCCTATGTACAACGCCGTCCCAACGTCTTCAATGTCGGTCCAACAGTGTACAAATGTTATACAAATGTTTTGTGTTTGTTGGGATAAGATACGTTACATCGCGCTTTGATACAACACCTCTTAAGCGACATTATCCTCAGACGAGTGGCCCATTTATGAATGATCGTAAATTATACGACTGACAAATAAGAAGGTCATAATGTATAGAATCTAAAATGTTACTTTGCATGGGAGAAAATGTTTGTCAATTCTTTTGAGAATAAAACTAGAAAAGGCGTTCCCGAACTGCGAGGTCGGGCTTCAGGCTGCATGAGTGCTATAGACAAAAAATCGGCCTAATAAAATGTAAACATTACTGTATTGGTGTTCCTGTTCAATTCCGAATAAAATATAAAATATGCACCCTGACATAAAGTAATACATTCAAGTCAGCCAGTATATCTACATAATCTGCCTAAACCTTTAAACATAACCCGTAATCTCCGCTCCTCAGATAATGATCAACTGGTTGTTCCCAGAGTGAGTTCAAAGATAGGTGAAATTGCTTTTTCGGTTGCGCCCCCCCCCCCCCCAATTCTGGAATTGTATACCTCTTGAGATTAAAAAATCTAAATCTGCACAGTCATTTCGGAAAAAATTCAAAACTTTATATTTCGGCCAAGCCTTTCAATCCTAAATCATCTGTGTCCCGGCATGCTGGATCTACGAATTGGAACGGCAAACGGACAATGATAATCGAGCCTGATTCGGATTTGCAGCGCCTCTGAGCTCGGGACACCGAGGATTTAGGCGCATTAGTAAGTTTTTTATTTCATTTCATTTCTTTATGAGCCAGAATCCTAAATTTCTAGAATATAATTAAGGATAGAGCTAAGGCGACAAGTTAAAATATCTTCAACGTTTATTCCTTCTATCACCATCACCGGTGCTGGTCAACATCGATTGAATACTTGAGGAAATACTTGCCAGTAAAACGTTCTGCTGCGTGTCAATCATGTAACGCGTACACACGATGTAGGCCTACCCACCCAATTCCGGCTCAGTATTGGGCCAGCGACGCTGGCCTAACACTACTTCAACATTGGGTCTGCTGTATACTTAGCGGCAGCATCCCAGCAAACACGTGCCATTCACCCAACACTGTTTCATTGTTGGCCCAACGTCTTCAACGGTGGCCCGACTTCTAAATAACATTGGGTGATTGTAAATGTGTTTGCTTGGAATGCGGAATTACTATGCGGATGAGGCTTTACTCCTTCCGTCGCCAGAAAAGCCACTTCCCAGATAACACGATACATTGGCCCAATGCTGATGTAATGTTGGGCCACTGTCTGTGATGCTGGGCCAACTCATTTCAACCTTATCCCTTTGAGACCTAGTCACAAATTTAATCGTGAATATATTTTTTCTTAGCACTTTTTAAACGCGGAACAATTTGACCTAGCGACATAAAACGTTATATTTGCCATGTTCATAAGGACTGTTTCTCAGAAATGTCAATCGTTTTCCACACACGGTACCCACCTTTCCACAAATTAGGACACAAACATTATAGCAATAAACTTACTAGGATTCTAGCCTCCGATCGGGTCTAACTAGACGTCAGTCGATTTACCCTAGACAAGCCTTACAGTTGTGTTTTATCTGCCATGCGTTTTAATTGAAATTTATCGCCCGAGGTATAATGATGCATTAGTCTGACCAAAATAAAACGTTTTAAATACCCCCCCCCCCCCACTAAACTAACGAATAAATTTATAAGTTTATTACCAGACGAAAATCACCCCCTAGCAGGCGCAGCTGCATTAACCGTGTGACTCGCCAAAACCCCTCACTCCAGAGTCCATGGACCGGGTAATAATCGATCTATCAGAAGCTAGGAAATCAGACAAAAACAAGACATACGCTGTCATACGCTGCTCCGAAAAGCCAACATGCAGTATTTGTTCACTCGCAAAGTGGGCGGATACTGCTTTCGGCTTTAAACAGCAGTATGTGTGACATCTTCTCTAGACAAAAAATGTGTTGGTTAAAGTTAGTAGACTAGTACATTGTGTTCATACTTCCTTGTATTGAAAGGAAAAAACATTTTTGTTTGATTTAACGTGTCAGGTACAGGAAACATAATTATATAGAATTGCCTTTAACATTTTTTGGACAGTTATATCAGTGTTGTAATAGTATTTGTATATTCAAAAGAAAAATAATTTTATTAGCACAATAAAATTATTTGCTCACAACAATTGTGTATATGTCCATAATGAAAAGATAGGGTCTAACACAAATTACAAAATGTTGATTACTTTCGTCCAGCTTATTTGGATGCTGAAGAAGTTACCCTTCGGTGAATTTCTATACCTTCCAAAACCTTCTCAAAACAGAAAGAAGTGAAGTATATATGACATAATAATATTGACATTATAATAATATTATGCTACGGCTATATAGTTAGCATTGGAAATACAATCATTTTTTTGTGAAAAAAATCTACTCATTTAATCTGCTTACCGTCGTGGGCAGAGGGTTACTTTGTCATTGTGTTTGGACATGTACTCGACAATAATTGGATTGTTCCCCGAACTAGCCTATACCTAATCAACTGATCCCTGTGTTTCAATCCGGAGGGTTATTAAATAAACGTCACCGTGAGAGCAGAGAGCCTTATACGACGGTGGACCAACAGTAAAACAACTGGGCCAACGTATCGTGTCATTATGTAAGCCGATGTATACTGCCGTGCACTTATACTTTACAAGTAAGCAGATACTGCCTTTTGGCTTTGCAGAACACAGCCATTTTTACACCCTGGCCATACTGGACAAATTTACGTATACAATACATGTATTTTTATAAAGCCTCTGATTTTGGAGATACATACATAAATGAACAGTAATGTTCTCAAAATAGATACTCCCTGTTTTGAGCAGCGTATTTGAATATTTGCAATGTTTGTGAGTCTAAAACATTGAAGCAACTTCAAATAAATGAAACTACATGTACCATTAAAAAATACCGTAAAAATAATATTATTATGAAATATTATTAATTGGTTGATAAAAAGATATAAATCGCTGTGAATTCATATGGGTTTGATCTATGTAAAGCTCTATAACTTAGTGTAGATATCAACGTTACGAACACTAACATGCTTATGAGAAAATTGCGGGGCTCTACCTATTTAAATCGTAACTCTCTTTAATTTCCATTGGGAAGTTCTGACTGATCTTAACATTTCTAGTCGCAATGAGATCAATTTGAGATGTAGGATTTTAGTGGGATAGGTTTTTCTCTCAAAGGCCGATTCCAATTTGGGTCTCCAATATAACTTGCTATAGGAAATAAATATCCTTAAATCTTAAAATTTAAATATGATTTGAGAACTCATTCAAGCTAAATTGTGAAGGAACTGATTGGATGAAACCGCGATTTTGTCCATTCGGGCTCAGATTTTTATAATATGTTAGTACGACATTGAAACAGCAAACGTTTCTGCCTTCGCGTGCGCATGCAGATTGTGTATTGTTAAGAATATCAACAATTTTTTTTGTACAAATAATAATATAAGTTTGGGGGTGAACGATGCCCTGTAATAAACATCGAATAAAATAGCTGGAAAATCCAAACCGGACAAAGCTACACGTTTAAGCACTGGGAATAATCCAGGCCGGCTTTGTGGTGACGCGTGCAAACCGGCGCTGCTGCATGCTGGGTGGGGACTGACGACGCTGTTGCATGCCGGTCTATATTGGGCGGTGTCGCCGTGCACACACACACCATACAGTTGTCAGGCTGTACGAGCTAGGGCGGTGACACCATCCTACAAAAAGATCTTCAGCAGCCAACTATCCAGCAGGGATAGCCAAACATCGGCAATATGCAAAACAGTCACTGTCCAAGATGCGACAAACCCGTCTATTTCGGTGAGTGTCGTGTTTTTATTACGATTTATTTGCTGTCAGTGTCTCCTGAGCCACTGAGCTGTCAGTTTTTGATCATTAAACCGCGAAGCGCCGATTTGTCCAATTGTAATTTTCGCCCACTTGTAGTCGTGCGTCGCTGCCGCGACCCACGACTACAAGCCAGTAAAAATTACTGGGATTTGTTTTTCATCTGTCAATTGAAGACAAAATAGCTATTAGATTATTGTTAATTGAACACAGATTTTACTCCAAATATCCCTTTTTTAAGTGCCAATAACCTTTTAACAGCCAAATTATTGAACTTGAGTTTTCACCCACTTGAAGCTGTGCCTGACGCGAGTGTCAAAATAATTCAGATTTGACGAAAGGGATTTTGAAATGTTGCTGATTTATGTCACGTTTTACCTTAAACATGTTTAAAAGCTGATATTTAAAGTGAATTTAATCGGGACCGGCGGTGAAAAGGTCAAAAATGATTAAAACTATTAATTAGAGCTCAAAGGGTTGATTTTCAGGTTTCGCAGGATTATAAATGCTGAATTCTTTTTGAATCAGAATGTTTCAACTTCCCCATAAAAAATATGCGCTACTGGTATTTGACGCGACTTTGCCATCTTTCAATAATCCGACGGATAGGCTTTCAATAACATTACGGATAATGGCTTTAATTAATCGGACGGATAATGTCTTTCAAAAATCGGACGGATAACATTGTCAGTACTAAACCCCTTTAACAACAGTTGAAGTGATTGTTTAGAACCTGCAAAATTCTGAATTTAATAATAGAAATATCACCCACTTCCAGTGCCTAAAAATACTCTTTATGTCAAGACCAGTCATTGTCCATTATGGATGACTGAATACATATTTCCTCCCCAAAAGCGTTCTCTGGTGTGATAATAAAAATAGACAGATACGTATATTAACTCTTTTCCCAACAAGTCATCTCATTTAAGTTTTCACCCACTCGAAGTTGTGTCTCGCTACCGCGACACACAACTTCAATTGAGTGACAACTACTCATATTAGTTTAATTTGAGGCCAAATTTGTGTTGCAAATATTGTTGTTTGAACACTCATTTTATTTCATCTCATTTCGTCAATAGCAGCGATTGGTACGTCAACCTTTTAAGCCCTCACTATGCGTCAAAGCATCATCTTGCATCTCTGAAAAAAAGACTTAATTTCCTACAACCATTGGTTTTAGATCAACAATTTTCGTGGAACTGTCTTAAAAATTTGTCACTCACTCTAAGTCATCTTCATCCACTACGGCTTGTAGCGGATGAAGATGGTAAATTCAGCCTTGAAAGGGTTAATAAGACAAATTAAAAACGACTATAGCTGTTTTTAGGGGTTAAAGGGGTAACAACACTGGAGTTAAATAGTTGACAATTAAAAGAGTCAGGATACGGGTTGAGCTATTTCAAAACCGGAGTCCTTTGATAGCACCAGATATGTCAGGTTGATCATGTTGATGTTGCCTAGCGTTGGCCCGTTGGACTAATATTTAAAGTCACCCACTATGGAACCGCGATCCAGCAAACACAAAACATGTGCATGACATTTGTACAATGTTAGATCAACGTTGGCGAAGCCGTTGGGCCGGCGTTGTACAAATATTATATATAATGTTTGCTGGGATACGTGTGTTTGTTTTATATTAAAACTGACCTAAATAATATAAATCATTGGACCCCCTCTCTCCGTTAGCACAGAATAAATGTTAATCATTGGTCAGGTAGATAAAACTATAGTAGTACGTACTGCTCTAAAAAAACATTCACACACAAAGTAAGCAGATACTGCCTTTTTGCTTTGCACGGCAGTATCAAGGGTTAACCCTTTAACCGCCAAATTATTCAATCTGAATTTTCACCCACGTGAATTTTCACCCAAGTGAGTGCAAATTCTTCAGATTTGACAAAATGGGGGTCAACTCTTTTCAAATCTTGCTGATTGATGTCACATTTTATATTTAACATATTTAAATGTGGTGCTAATAAAAAATGAAAAACCCGAATATTTGCGACACCGGCGGTTAAAGGGTTAAAGGTATCGGATTTTCTGGGACACAAATCAATGACCCTAGTTTCGTCTTTTGGTGGGCAATAGTAACTGACGAGTTGCACTGACAATAATAGACTATGATTCGGGACACTGATACTAAAAGTAATGTAAAAATTGTATTATATCACATCACAGTGGTTTCCCTACCCACCTACAATGTTCCTATTAGAATTCCCTTGAAATCATTTGAAAAAAGGGTATGCTTCTATAACTCGGGCTTCTGTCCCTAGCGGGACCACTTCAGGTATACAATAAAACGTAACACATAATATTTCGCAGTCACTATTTTATTATGTCTATGTGTATTCACAGTAAACCCAAACATTTGTATAACATTTATACAATGTTGGGCCAACGTCGAAGACGTTGGTCCGTCGTTGTATAGATGTTATACAAATGTTTTGTTTTCGCTGGGTTTATACATGGCTGAGTTGTGTGTCCTAAATGTCAAATATTTATTTTTATTGTGTTGTTATTCCATGCTGACAATTCGTCACATTGGTATGAAAGGGTGGTTTCCGCCACTTTTCACCGCCCTTTGAGACGTGACGAACCGGTATTATAAAAAATTTCAAATCGTTTATAATGGCAATGGAATCAAGACTGTGGAAACTAATTATATTGCAATATTTAATAAATACAAATGATCAAATTATAAACATGACCAGCATCGTACTAAACTACCTACGGCTATCAATAACACTATATCAAATAATTTATGTAGATATTTATCTAACACATAAGGGTATCGATGGAAATATGAAGGTCAATCGATAATTAACCTTTTATCCGCTGAGTTATCTGACGTATGTTTTATCCACTTGAAGTTGTGTCTCGCTACCGCGATCCACAACTTCAGGTGAGTAAAAATACTCAAATCTGTAATTTGTGAGCAGTTTTACAGCTCTACTGATTGAACAAAAACATTTCATTTGATCTGAGTACAAAGTATTGATGACTGGTATAATCGTGCTTAGCGTTCAAAGGGTTTAATACAAATGTTCACAATGTTAACGGTAGTGAAATAGATATATGTTATCGTCAAACTATTATAATTTGATTCATATACTATTAACTATTTTCTTTTTGTCTCGTATCCGCTTTGATCTTTTGCATTTGGATAATTACAAACCATGCAATATGCATAATTCGTTAGTCTTATGTCGTAAATCGATATTGTGATTAGTCTTAAGTGTTATATAAAGACAGCGTGCTGGGACAGTAGCAAGCACCTTTACTTGTATCAGTGACCATTACAGGTAGAATGGTTGTCAACCAACAGTTAACTGCAACAGATCCACGCCTGAGATGCAGAGCTGCGAAAATATATTAGCAGATCTCCTCTAAATGTAAATGTATTATTTCTTTGAGCACACCCCAGAACAGAATCATTTAATTTACAATGGTAGATTGATAATGTCACGGTTAGATCTCTGTAAGTCCATGAGTTTACACGTGCACAAAACCACAAATCACTCTTTTGTCAATTCAGTAATCTTGAAAAAATACCGATCTTTAGAGGAGATCTACAATAAAGAAATGTATTCATGTTACTTATAATTTTGCATGAAATATAGAAATAGAAACAATTTTAAATAATTTTATGGGCAGCCCATGTTTTCTATAACATTATGATAAAATTATATTTCAATTAGTAATATAAAATTACGCATCAATACATAATGCGCGTGAATAATTACATAAGAAGCTTTCATATTTTTTATATTGGCTTATCGGTTACACCTATTTTTTTTTATGTCACGTTCAACAAGATTATTATCAACTTCTCATGATGTTAGTTTTCGGAACTGAGCGACAGAGAACGCTTTAGCTTGTCCGTAATAACGTGCGATACCATCAGTGAAAGCGTCATTTCGGACTATAGCTTTAGCAGATTACGTGGCCTTGAATTTGGTTTTGTACTATTTGTCGTGCGTTACCATGGCACTAAATTAATTCAAAAAATGGAAACGTACAGAGCAAGCTTTTTCCAGGTATCTGGTCATTTTAAAATGAAATGAATCGGGCTTTAGGCCACCTTTGTGCACATATAGGCTAAACTGGTCCAGGAGAACCTTCTGAGGATGGTGAGATGATTGAGATGACACTGTCCTCCAGACACAGGATTCGAAATTCGAGCCCTGGCGGTCTAAGGCCGAGCACGCTACCTCTCGGTCACGGAGGCTCCCCACAATACTGATTTTCACACGTGAATGGTCATTCTAAATTACCGAATAATATTTTTAATGAGCCAAGGTCTCACACTACGTACCCATTAGCGAGGTTTGCCATGGAAGCAAATGAGATGTGGAACCTTGACTTAAAGTTGTTCTAATGTTGGGCCACTGTATGCGACGCTAGCCCAATATGAAACTGGCATTGGTTCAACGTTTTCCGTCTGCTGTGAGACTATTGTGAAAGGGATCGATGAGCCTATAGGTACCCATCAATCATTCAGCAATGAGTAATAGTAAAAAGAAGACAAATTATAGTAAATCTAGACAATTATCATAGTCTATACATGATATAGCCTACCTCAATCATACCAGGTGATAATAGCTAAAATAGCGTAGCCTCATTTGGAAGCAACCTAAATTAATCATCATATCCTCGCGCAGAATCAGACGTATTTGATTATATTGGATAATATCTCCACTTTTGATGTATCTGAGATTATCGTATTGTAATAAAAAAAAATAATAAGAAAATTATATCATATCTACAATAAGGAAATACATCCATTGTTTAACAAAATATGTTCATTTATCCTTCAGGAAACGCTAGTAGTTTTGAATAGTGCTTTAAATTATGCCAGTTTTTTCTTCTGTGTTTATGAAGATAATAATTCTGAGGATTACCCGACATGCAAAATGCTACTTACAAAGAAAAGTACAAAATTTAATTAGGAAAGGTAATGACAAGAACAAAAAATACCTGATAATAATTATTATAAAGTTGAAAATGGTGTCAATGTCTGTTTCATGGTCAGATATCACGATACCGATGCAACACCGGAGATTGCATTGTCTACACCACATTTTCATCATTTGAAACTACAACGTAGCAGTTGTTTATTTGACTTCCAGTTAAAACATGCACAAATGGTACAATAGCATTATTATTAATAAAAAATCGATTATTTTATTAACTTTAGTTGACAGGAACAGATCGAGACGACCTCTACAAGGCCTGTCAACCATATTAGTGAATTAAAATTATACAAAAAAATATTATATGACAGTATAATATAAAACCAGTTGTGTTTAAGGACAAGCTAAGGAAACACCATAGGTGGACCCAGACCAACGTATGCGACAATGGACTAATATTATTAGAGCACTGGGCCAACTGCTTCTTGTATGTGCCGGTAAAGTCCCAGCAAAAAGAGATGTTGAACTAATGGCAGCCTAACGGAGCACGCTATCGAGGCAGTGCTCCGCGTGCGACTCGTGATTTTCTAAGGTTACCAATCAATACAGTGTAAATGTCACTAAATATGCAGCTCGGCTATGGCCGTCACGTCAAACATACACCATAATATATACCTGACCTTTGTTGGACGACATCGGAATCGGCGATGTGCGCTAAAAGACAAGGACACCAGACACAGAAAGAAAGAAATTACCGCGGGGTTTCTGCGCAGATTGGTAGTGTGTGATCTGATTCTGGGTGCCACGCCCATTGCCGGACATTGAACCGTGAAAGCGGACTGCACCTTGAACCAATCTATGCAGATTCTAGGGCAGCTAGTGCAGCTTTGGTGGGTTGTTGGGCTAACATCAATCACGTTGGGCCATCAGTGGACCGGCATTGGTCAGCCTTCTGGTTTTAAGTTTCCATTGTAAATAGACACAGGTCAGTCTCTGATGTGGATGGTGTGTCATTATATTGATGGAGAAGCATTAGCCTTTACAGCGTTGAAATATTTTTATATAAACCATGGAGGTTTTTTTCAATTTGAAATCATCATGACTGTCTTATTTAGCTCTTTCCGCTTCATTTGAATACCTATGTTATGTGTCTACGGTCATTATAAATAATTTACTCTTCCAGTGAGGGGATCGATTTAGACGTCAGAATCTGACGTCTGTAGACATCAGATTCTGACGTCAAAAGTCGATCCCCGCGCTGTAAAGGTTAAAAAAGGCTGACATGTTAGAATGGCCTCAACTCCACAGGAATACATGTACCACTGAACATAAGATTATCTTAACTTTACTCTCGTTTCCAATAGACAGGTTACGATAAATCTTAACTTTTTAAAATGGGAATGAGAGAAAGTTAAGATAATCCTAATTTAGGATTCCTAGTAGGACGGGCCCCATGACCGTATTTGCAGAAAAATCCCGAGTGAAAGAATGAACAAAATTCAATTAGCTAACCAAAAAGTTACCATTTTGTCCACCCCTTGCACCAGATAATTAATGCTGGAGGAATATGCCCACAATGCACATGATATTCGTGAAATATAGTTACATACAATAATCTATTTCATTCATAGACTGACGCATGCGCCATGTGGTTATTTTTAATCTTTCATGCCTTTATTTCAGACAAACACGCACTGCTCTGTAAGCCAAAAAGGCAGCCTATGGTTACTTGTAAAGTGAGCAGATGTTGCATTTTGCATTTTGGCTTTGCACGGCAGTACAGGTCTTGAGTTCCGATCTGTGATGGTTTGGTCAGATAATGCTATGGCTGGGACGAACTACATGTAACCCAGCAAATACAAACAATTGTATAACATTTGTACAACGTCGGCCCAACGTCTACGACGTTGGTCCAACATTGTACTAATGGGAAAGTATGTGTCCGAACTTATCTGTTGACATTTAGTTGCATTTATTAAGATATGTCAAATATAAAATATCACTCTCATGGCAACAGAAAACATTTGTATAACATTTATACAATGTTGAACCAACGTCGAATGTCGAAAAAAAGATAGTCATACAGAGACAAATAAAATGTTAATATTTATGTATTTCTTGATACTATATAATATGATATATAGTTTTGTTGTATATTTGTCTATTTCATACGATGACTTGCAAATCGTCGCCTCGGAGCTAAAGGATCCTATCTGACACTCGTTAGAGTGGCAGATAGGATCCTTTAGCTCCGAGGCGACGAAATATATAATATGAAAATATCAATAAGCTTTTTTTAAGATAAGAAGCGATTAATAAAGTACCCATTGAAATTTTTTATGTTTTGTGGTTATTAACCGTGGCACTTTTCATAGGCTTAAAGTCATTTCTGACTAATTTGTGATAAATATATGTACATGTCTGTATTATATATACGAGAGGGTCAAAATAACACAGATTATTTAACACGATAGCTACACATAAAATTAAGTTATACAATATAATAGACGAGATAAATGACGAGTACAGCAAAATTTTAATGATCAACGCAACTGGTACAACAGTTTTATTCTGTCTAATCTTCACATTTCACACGCATAGCAGCAATACTGTCCTGAAAAGCCGAAAGGCCTTTGGCTTTTGACCTCAGAATACACCTGACTTCTGCCTCTTTGATTGACAGTATACAATCAATCAAAAGGCAGAAGCCAGATGTAATTATCATTACGTGCCGTATATGGTATTACACATGTAGCCCTTCAGCCATTAACCCTTTAACTGCCAAATTCTTCAATCTGAATTTGAACCCACTTGAAGTTGTGTCTCGCTGACGCGATCCACAACTTCAAGTGTGTGAAAATTATACAGATTTGACAAAATGGAGGTCAACTGTTTTCAAATATTGCTGATTGATGTCACATTTTATATTTAACATGTTTAAAAGGTTGTACTTAATGTGCTAATAAAAAACGGAAATCCGAATATATACGGCACCGGCGGTTGAAGGGTTAATCGCGACTATGGTCGTGTTTTAATCTGTTTTATTAGCCCATCAAATCACTGATATCGGGAATGAAATTAGCATTTAAACATCAAGGTTTGCAAATGTATGCTTTCAAATTTAACAAAATAATGTGAATATTTTTTACTCACTTGAAGTTGTGGATCGCGGTAGCGAGACACAGCTTCAAGTGGGTAAAAATGTAAATTATTACTTTAGCGATATAGGGGTTAATGATGATAACATCTGACCCAGATAGCGCGGCTTATTCATATTTAATTGTGCAGAGTCCGGAGGTCAGTGTGTGCATTAACAGCAATGAAGATCGGACTATAAGCATTTATTAATTATGCCGCACGATGTCCAAATGCATTTTCTACTGTTCAAAGTATCTATTATGTTCTGCAAAGCAACTCAGTAGTATCTGCTTACCTGTAAAGTAAGAAGATACTACCTTTTTGAATTCGCACGGCAGTATTATACTACAAGAACGGAACTTGTATGTACATGTTATGCAATAATATTATTTTGCCACCTTGTCTTTGACGGATCAGCTTCATATTTCGCACAAACCTAGACTTTGACTCAGAGGGTGGCATTTAAATTTAAGTTAATCTACTGCATGGAAGCGCTTCCGGTAAACGCAAGACGTTCAAACAATGTTTTTTAATGGTGGCCAGGTGTCGCAGCAAACACGATACGGGACGCCGTGATGATGGTCACGTATAGGCCACACACCTCTAGAGGAGCGAACAATTATGAGCGACGGGTTATCTAGCTGCTAAAACAAGTCTATGCTAATAATGTTATTCTGTCCATAAAACAAGTTTGAACAAGACGGTGAATGAACGTTACATCAATGCCTAAGACGTTAATTCAACATTAATCCAGCGCATACATGACCTTATATCCCCTTCATCGTGTTTAATATACTACCTAATGATCCGGATAATAAAGTTAATCCACTTAATGTAATTATTTACATACGTGTATGTGTGTACACTTTAATACAATGGTCAATTAAAACATAATAAATTAGAGCATCAGATCTGGTCCGTTCATCCAAGGTCGTATTACGTCTGCTTTAACACGTTTTTCAGATATTATCGCTCTCGCTCGCTTTGTATAAAATATGTACTTTGCTGTCGTTGTTCGATTAAAATATATCCAATCATGGCTGCGTATTTTATTGAAAATAAATTCGGATCAGCCTGGTGGAAAACGTGAGTGGAAAATTTCACTAAATTTAGCCCTCAAAGCGCTGAGTCATAAAGTTTAAATTTGCACACACTTGGGTGAAAAATACCCATATTAATTTTGTATAATTTGAGACCAAACATTTCCAAATTTTGATCTTTAAATGTTTATCCTTTCCCAATAACAGTGCTTTGATCGACTAATAAAATGGGTTAAAAATGACTATAGCTGTGCCATTTTTTACCGTATGTAACCCTATAGCGAGTACACTATGGGTGAAAATTGTATATAATTATTTGTTTAATTTGGGATCACGTGAAATCTCGACTTTTATTCGATAGTGGGGAAGCTTGTGTTCATAAATAAATTCCCGTGGGATTTTGATTGTTAAGATATGCCACCTATATCAACATTTTCAGAATAAACTACAGAATAAAAAAAGTTTGATGGAGTTCGCAAATTGGTGTCAAAACACTTTTCCCAGGCAAAATTCAAAATGGCCGCCATGAAATCACTAAAGTTATCATATCTTCATCAATAATTGAGATAGAAACAAGATTATTTTACCAAACCATATGTTTTTGGTATCTAGTAATGCAATAAAACAAACGATACAATTATTTGACATCGTTATCATGCAAAATTCAAAATGGTTGCCATGAAATCGCCATAATGATCATATCTTCGTTAATAAATGAGATAGAGACGAGATTATTTCACCAAACCATACGTTTTTGCTATCAAGGAATGCAATAAAACAAGTGATACATTCATTCGATATCATTATTATGCAAATTCAAAATGGCCACCATGAAATCACTAAATTGATCATATTTGCGTTAATAATTGGGATAAAAACGATATTATTTTACCAAACCATATGTTTTCGGTATCGGGGAATACAATAAAAAGCTGATACTTTATTTCACATTATTATCATGAAAAATTAAAAATGGCCGCCATGAAATCACTAGTCATTATATTCATCATTAATCCAGATAGCGCTGATATTATTTCACCAAATCTCATGTATTCGATATAAATATGTTCACGCAATACAGTTAATCATTCAAGATGGCCGCCATGAACCTAATGAATTTATCACATATAAAGATGAAAACTGGAATTTTTCATCTAATAATACAATTAAACACATCATACCTTTGTTTGTAAATTTTTATATAGCTTCAAAATGTTATGTCATCACCTATTTATCCAATGTCTCAATACTAGTAATGCTAATTACATAGTAGAGCATATGTTTATGTATAGCACACACCACCCATCTACGTAACAGATTTTTTAGCTGAACAATTAGGGCATATCCACACGTGATCGACAGAACAATGTTTTAGCTCACTCCAAGCAAATAGATCCATATTGAATTACACCGCTTCTAATGTAATGTATTTTGAAATATTAGCTGTCACTTCTATATGATCACATTAATGCACAAGAGTGCATAATTGTTCATATAAACCGATGGTGCACTTCCCGACATCGTCATTACACGTTCGCGATATCAATAATATTCTACACCTTTAAGATGTTTACCTATTTTTAACAAGTTAGCAGCATTATATATAGTGTGTATAGTTATTAACCACCAGTATCATAATTAGACTACAGTCATGAGGTCAACAACAATGGCATAGCATACTATCCTGATAATTGTATTTCTAAATCCGTTCTCCAGCCCTTGAACAGACACTGTTATAAATTTAGTTAAACAATACTAAAAATAGTAATGTAATGTAACACAATGGGGCATAGCAAAATAGTATCAATATTTGTACATATCATGTTTACAGAGTTAGCGTCTACACTGCAGTGTATCAAATAGCATATCAAAGGCAAGTTGATGTCATTGCAATGTCAAATCATAGCAAAAATTTTCTTCAATTAATTGTCATTACACTTTTAGGTGACAAAAAAATATTTGACAAAACACAGCGAATATGCATATCATTGAATAGTCAAAAAGATTTTTTGTGGGTTTACATTGCCAGGGGTTGTAGAATAGATACTATATAGCTCCGAGAAATATACACGTAACTTAAGATTTGGGCTTGTTGGACGTTGAGATGTAATGTTTTCACCCAAGTTTCACCGTTCACTTTTCGGACAATAAACCCAGTGGCGTATCCAGAAATAAATTAAGGGGGTGCTCAGATTTCTAAGAAACCATTCAACAGCAGGGACCAATGGGGGGGGGGGAGATACATGCATCCGCAACATTTTGAAAAAAATAAACATCTAATAGTGCGATTTCGTGGTATCTTTGCTGTAAAACAAAGATATGAGATACCGGCTGAAATGTCAGTTTTAACTTAATGACAGATTAACCTAGCCTACTCTAGTCCAATTATTTAAGCTAACACAACCACACAATTGGAAAAAAACAAACATAAACTTAATCATTAGTTCACTTAATAGCGAGCGCGATCTACTAGGCATATTGAATAAACTAGATAAAAATAAACAGCTGTCGACCCAATGTTGTGTTAATGTTTGGCCTGCGTAGCAGACGGTGGAGCAACGATAGTATTAATCAAACTTGTTTGTAGAATGCCGTTTATGCAATTATGTGGGGCCTAATTATGCAACAATCATCTATTAAAAGTGAAAGCATGTCATTGAAAAAAGTTGTGGACCATTAAAATGCTTACAACGTTCACTAATTATCACTTAAAATTCCTGAGATATTTATTTTTATTTCACCCTTATTAAATATGCCACCCTCCCCTATGGCTGAATATTTCTTAATGAAAATGTTAGATTCCTGTTCATCATCACTTAGCCCTATATCAGATAATTTTGTTAGTATTGGTTGTTCTTCCACATTGTTAAAACAACTTCACTGCCAATTTTCAATTATTATCCTTGATTTCGTCTGTGGCACAAAATAAACTGTCCCAGCTGTATCTGAATTATTTCGTGTCAGTAACTATGCCGGTGGTTTATATATTGGACTGAAAAAATACGACAATTTCATATAGGCCTTTAAACAATTAAATTTTGGAAATTGAAATAGCGACCCTGATTTTTCTCCACTTGTTCTCAAGACCGAGTCTCAGAGATGATATCTCTTGGAAAATGAATTCGTCATCACCCAGGTGAAAGAATCATGGTAATTAGCGAATAATCTTTATCTCGTGGTCCTTGTTATTTTATTTATATCAATTGCTTGAGAGGACAGCACGCCCATGTCTAAGTCGTTGTCCGTTTCAAGCGACCTCCATAGCCGGTGTATTGTGCCGGGGGGGGGGGGGCACTCAAGTACTGGGGATGTGCCGCTGGACAGGGTGCCTTTTTTGAGCTTCCAGCTTTGGCATGTGTTATAATTATCATAGTGTAGGGTAGTCTTTGATAATTACTATCAATCTTAGCATATCTACTTTGGAACAAGGTTGTTTCAAGGTAGTCTATAATAATTATCATCAATCTTAGCATATTTATTTCCCATGACGTTTTCAAGTCTCTCTCAACGTTTCAATTAGTGGCCAAGACTAACAAAAAGTTGATATATTTTCTTCTGTTTCTTTTCAAAAAAATAATAATGAATGTTGGAAAAAATGTGTCTATCTCACACTAGTTAAGGGTGGACAGAAGAAAGAAAACCAGTCACAACAAATTCCTACTTTCAGGTGCTCTAAATAGTCAATTTTAAAGATTTGCATTCTAAAGATTTTGCTTCTGTCGCCACATAGGGTCGATGTGGCTAGCCCTTGCCCAGGTCATTGTTTGATCTGAGTCTTTAATCTGTCAATGGCACCAATGATGCATTCCAGACACCAGCCCTTTAAATAGGAAGGGGTATACATTCAGGTGTGGAGGGGGCTGGCACCAACATGTCGGACACTGGTGGATTAATTGTATATAAAACTATTGTTAGAAAATTACCACCCTGGAAGGGGGGAGGGTGCTCGAGCACCCCACTGGATCCGCCCGGGATTAAACTTATATTCCACAATACATACGTTCACAACTAATTTAGAGCTGGATAAGATGTTATAAGGTAAATAATAGGTTATTGTTCCATTCTGCATTGTATTATTGTCTTCCTATAATTAAATTGAAATATTGTAGATTTATATGGCAATAAAGTACATTATATACTTTAAATTATAAAGCTAATAATGAAATGACATTAATCGAGGTTGCTACGACACCTTAATAACCTGACAAGTCAGGATTGTTTATCATAACCCTGAGTTGTCAAGGAAAACACCTTACTTTAAAACAAATTTTGGCAAAGTCAGGGGAAAGTGAAGAGTTTTGCTCTCAATATCCCATGAATTGACATTAATTTAACCGAAAAATCAAAGACACAAGCCCCCAACATATTTTGGTCATGAAAAGCCAGTAAAAGTCATGATTTACTAAATTTTGTAGCAACCCCTAATAATGTCTAGGATTTAAAGAGCTTTTATCGCTGCGATGATCTAATTGTGATAATTCATTAGCCTTGAGGTCACGAAAAGATGACTTGTTTAAAATGTGATATTGACTTACAAGAGGTATAATTAACTATGTAATATCAGATATTTAATTATATAACATTTTTGGTAAATATAAATATAATTATAATAAATATATTTTTATTTTTGTGTGCTTAGCACTGTTTATAAAGTAACAAACAGCAAGTATTCCATAGGATAATAACATCGCGGCATTATCCCTTAAATATAGGAGGAGGGCTTTCTTCTCTCATGATATCAGTAAAAAGCGGGGTCAGAATATTTTCACTCACTTATGTAACCTACTGCAGCGGCAGCCTTCTTAACTTTTACCTAATGCCTTATTATGCACAAAAAAACAGCTCCCTTTTTTTAGATCCTAGTATGAGTATGAGTATGCGGACAAACAGACTACACTGAATCAGGATCACCCACTAAGGATAGTGAGATGAATCTGATTGTACTATCGGCTAGACCTACGACTGGCAATCTGAAAGCAAGCACGCTATTTCTCGTTCACAGAGGCTCCCCAAAATACATTCTGCATAAACGTTTTTGTCAGTCAAGATCTTGATTTCTGAAGAATGAATATTGCTTTACGTTGCTTTCTGCACAATCATGGTAATATCGCGACCGAAGGAAACCCGAAGCCGGAACTATGCCCCACTTTTATTTCGAATGACTTTAAGGGTTCTTTATAGTGCACAGTCCCACAGGCAGCACTGTACACTCCAGACCTTTTAACAGTTTGGGGTACTGTATATGCACAACCACGACGACAAATATCCTTCTAGACCGGGATTCGAACCTGGTACCTCCAGGTTATAAGCCCCAGTCGATACTATGAGCCATCAGGGCCCGTCGTTATTTTTTAAAGCGAGAAAAATTAAAAACGGTGCCATTGTATTCCCTAGTAACAAAAAATCAAACCTCTGCTTGAAATATTGAGGAAGATAAGATAGCTTTTGGCCTGATGTTATGGCGGCCATTTTGATTTTTTTATGATACATGTAGTGATGTCTACCGCATCCCTTGATACAGAAAACATGTCGTTTGGTGAAATAAACTCGTCTCTACTCAATTATTGACGAGTAAATGCTAACCTCAATGATTTCATAGCGACCATTTCGAATTTTGCATGATAATGATGTCGAATAAATGTATTGTTTGTTTTATTGCATGCCTTGATAGCGAAAACATATGGTTAGGTGAAATAATCCTGTGGCTATCTGAATTTTTAACGAAGATATGATCACTTTTGTAATTTCATGGCGGCCATTTAAAATTTTGCATGATATTGATGTCAAATGAATGTATCGTTTGTTTATTGCATTCCTTGATACCGAAAACATGGTTTGGTGAAATAATCTTGTCTATATCTAAATTATTGGTGAAGATATGCTAAACTTTAGTTTTTTCATGGCTGCCATTTTGAATTTTGCCTGATAAGAGGGTTTTGACACCCATTTGCGAACTCCATCAAACTTTTTTTTATTCTGTGGTTTATTCTGAACATTTTCATATAGGTGGCATATTTTAACCACTGAATTCCCACGGGATTACACATGCTCCTGCACTACGAAGTACACGTCTGTGGGATTTTTAAACAACATTTTGTACAATATACTTGATATAATGATCGTTATCAAAGCCGATAGAAAGGCTGGTACATGTTGTACACAGGTCGTGAGCAAACGTGACAGCATCGTGCGAGGAATACTGTCGTGCAAAGCCAAGATGCAGTATCTGCTTACTTTTCAAGTAAGCAGATACTGCCTCTTGGCTTCGCAGAGCAGAATACATGCATTGCAAATTTTCAGGAATCGCCATCTCAATATATCTCACGCAGGACAGGTGTATAATGTGTATATATATATGATATATATATACATCGCCAGCCTCCCTCACCCCCTTACACCTGTATGCATCGTATATTATGACAAATGAGCGCGACGGAAGAATAGCGAATTTATCAACATATGTAATTTGAGGGGAATTACAAGTAGAAACGATATTTCCCCGTTTCTATTCATCAGTTACATTATGTTTTTTTTTCTGAGATTTTCGCGCAAACGCGAAATTCGCGAAAAAAACTATTTGTAGCGTTTAAAATGTACGGTAATTACTCGAACCTGTACAGAATGCGTGCATCCGCATGTGTATGACCGTAATCAGCACGTCGTGATGAATAGATCCTGTGTCTCACACCCTCTGTACGCCGAGGCGTACACAGGGTGTGTGATATAAGTAATATAAGTTGTATTGTACTAATACCTATACGCCGAGGCGTATAGGTATTAGTACAATACAACTTATATTACTTATCACATTGTTCATTTCATTGATATATTTTAAATACTCGCCGGGCTGGACAATAATGCTTTTTAAGGCCAAATGGGCAATAAATGGCAATAATACAAATTATAAAGAATATACATTTTGGCTGGAAACGAACATTTATTATTAAGTAAATGTAAGCTATGATTATTATCTCATTGTTTATGACATTCATTAATTCAATAAAGAATCATTTATATATTTTTTTTTTAAATCATGTATATCTTTTTTATAAATACATATAACTTATAGTTCTTATCCCACTGTTCATTTCATTAATATAATTTGAATATTAACCCGGGCTGGACAATAATGCTTTTCAAGGCCAAATGGGTAATAATGAGTAATAATAAAAATTATAACTAATATTCTTTTTGGCTGGAATCGAACATTTATCAATAAGTAAATGTAAGTTATGATTATAATCTCATTGTTCATGTGATTCATTAATTCAATAAAGAATCATTTATATTCATATGCCTACTGACCGTTAATTATTACAACACTAAACCGGTGCATGATTAGAGACCTAATCCAGCCATATATCGTGTGACGTCTGCCCATACCATGCAAACATTTGGAATATAAATGCGTATTTTGCAGGTTTAAGTGCTGTATTCAACTAAGTGATATCGATTTATAGTGCCTTCCATTAAACGTAATTTTTTTTTATCAAAACTGAAATAGTGAAGACTATAGTAGGCCTACAAAGTCACATAATAAACTTCACAACGCAATTCACACTTAGCAATTTGCGTACACCATACGGTGAAAGAAATATGCATGGAATATTATCATTTCTTCCAATTAGCCTAATTTCAGGAAGAAAAAAAAAACACTTTTCCTATTTAGGGGTCTTGTCAAGTTAAAAAAAATCAAAAAATCCGAGAAAAACTCGGATTGGTCAGACACCACCCACCCATCCCCCATCCAATTTTTATTTTTTTGGAAACTTTTGGAAACATGACAACAACACAAAAAACACAAAAAAAACACAAAATTTCCCCAAAAAATACAAATCCGAGTTGATGCTTGACCCACCCACCTACTTCCGAGTTTTTCTCGGATTTTTGGATTTTTTTAACTTGACAAAACCCCTTAGTATAGTGCGCTAGAAAATGGCGATCTATACGAAAATTGATATAGTAAGCGCTTCCAGAGGGCCCCCAAATATAATAAAAGTCCCCACCACAAAACTGATTTGATCTGGGGAATTTTCTATTCTTCCTGATCAATGCTGGGTTACATCATAGCCCACTGGGCACACGACGTTGATGCGACGTTGAATCAACGTCAATGACGTTGATTCAACGTCGCAACAACGTCGTGTGCCAGTGGGGTGGCAATTCGTTGTTAAGCTTTTTGGCAAATGGAGAGATAATTAGCCTGTTTACAAACCCTCTCCATTATTATATTCTGCTGTGATATACATGTAAGACGCAAAGTCAGTTCAACGTTGCCTTAATGCCGGGACAGTGTCGTTGATGCTGGCCCAACATTGTGGCTGTTTTGACTTCACCTGTTGCGAATATTTACATTTAATCTCAGTTCACTCTGTATTTGCCATTGACAAAAGTCTTTTTTTAATATACGTATTCTAAATGATTTGCAGAGGAAAACGAATTAAGTGATACAACTCTTACAACACAGTGTTGTCAAAATGGCTAACATCCGCCATAAATGTGATTAGTACAGGCTAAGGTTAATATGCATACTGAGATGTATAAGTTTGATTGTATATTATTGTTTTGTAAAATAATTTAATTGCAATATTCTACTACTTTGTGACCTATTTTACATTTTAGGCACTTTTCATTTTCTCATTGCACATATTGTCCTCTTAGTGTAGTTGCAGTGTCGTTTCTGCCACTTTGCAAATCGGCATGTACGACCCTGAAAATATCTACATAAATATCATAGAAGTTACACAATGTTCCGTCTTTTTCAGAAGTTGGATTTTGTGAGTAAGATATACATCAATCTCTGCTGCCGTGCAAAGGCAAGAGTCAGTCTCAGTTTACCTTACAAGTAAGCAGATACTGCCTTTTGACTTTGCAGAGCATTATGGTCAGTCCTTGTGCAGGCGTAATATTCAGTTTGAAATACATTAATATTTTAGGTTTTTTAACCCTTAAAGCGATGACAATCTTTTAATAAACCGTAGTTATATCGGGTTGAAACAATTCCAGCTTAAGGTGAATGAAAACCGTAAAAAACAGGCCGCTGCAGATGACGGGCTAGTATATATATATATAGAGTATTATCAGAAAAATACAGGTAGTAAATATTGATGACCTGAGCTGGCTAATATATATATAATATAGCTTTGGTGTATCCGATTACACATCGCATACTGTACTGTACATGTTACCCGCATCAATATAACCATATGTTGTAGCTTTACTAGGTTTAATATGTTAACATGTTTGACATGAATATAATTATTCATATTTCATCCCTGAATTTAGCCTGGGTAGGATGCGTTTTGATGCTATGCGTAAAAATTATATAACCTGTCGCCCTCCTATGCTCGCTCCTCGAGGCCACACGCTGATTGGCCTACGTGACAATCATCACCCGCATGGTTTTTACTGGGCCCATTGTAGAGAAGCGTAGTGGAGAAGATTTGTCGGCTCTAATTAGGGGGAATCAATTAGGGTAATTATGATTTAAATGACCAAAGTCTATACTTGTCGAAAATCTGAAGTTAATCAATTAACGGCACGGTGCTCTACATAATCATGCCATACTACACCATGTTCCCTTCTTGCAGTATATTAGTAGTATAATAGTATAATACCACGTTAAAAGGGTTCTAATAACAGCAAAGGCTATACATATCCCAGCAAACACGAGACATCGACCCAATGTTAAACCAATGTTGGTCCTCCGTCTACGACGCTGGACCCAACATCGATCCAACATTGAGTCGATGTCTCGTGTTTGCTGGGATACCAGCAATATTGGTTATTACAGCTTTCAACAAAATCCGTTTTTCATTCGGTAATAAAATAATAAACAAAATAATACGAACCGTGTCGGCCGATCCCCCAATTAATAATGTTTCGTTTTTTAATTTTTGTTTTCTTTTTGCCATGGACAAAATATTTTAGTTTTCGATTATTTGTATAATTATGATGTGATTTACAAATGCGATGTAAATTCGACTTAAGTAGCAATTGGCATCCGTTTGAAGTTGTGGATCGCGGTAGCGAGGCACAACTTCAAACGGGTGACAATTGCAATTGTTGATTCCAGTGTTTAAGGGGTTAATAATGATACAGTACATTGCTGATTATGGCTAAGTGATCAATGGTGACAGATCGGAAATTGGGAGACCGCATGAAAAGTGATTCAACCAGAAAAAAAACATGGCACTCGTCAAACGCTGGTTCGATGCTGGATCAGTGTTACAGACGTTGGGCCATCACTGAAACAGCCTTGTGTTGTGTTTGCAATTCATTATCTCGCATCAGGGCTTAACACGTGAGTTTCTGTATAGTTGGGAAATTAGAAAACTTATTCTAATATTTGCTAGATTCTGGACTGGAGAAGTTAACAGTGTATGTGATTTGAGCTAAACCCAAATTAAATCAATGTCGCCTCAAGGAAGGTATTATGCTTATTTTGCAAAACACTGTAACAATAAGATGCAGTCTATGTTAAAACAATAATCAGATCCACACAAGGCATACACCAATGGCCCTTGCTGCGTAGTCTGTGTCGTCTACACCATTGTAAACTATTGAAATTGTGGTTGATAAAACTGACTCGCACAAAGATGATTGAAATCGTATTTTTTTTTTTATAAGTATACGATTTACTTTATGTATACTAACTGTGTGATATATTCATGTTGTTTTATATCGTAGGCCTCGGATTGGTCGAGATGGCCATCTTGATCAATCCGAAGCCTACGATATATCGTAATTTGTACGAGAATATGGACACTGGATATTACGCCTGAGAGAACGACACTTGCTCTCAGAAAATATATTATACCATTTATATTTAACGTTATTTTAGTCAAAGTATGTGCTGTGGTCCTGTGGTCCTGTTTTGAAAGGCTGTTCTACCTACTACTACAGTGTGTGTTGTGTGTAATACCATATTTTAAACACATTTAGGTCCAATAAAAAAACACTTCAGTAATGGCGTCTCTTTTCGAACCACTTTGTTTGCTAGAAAAATAATCACACAAATTTGTCACATTATCATGTTCCTGGCTAAAATAAACATCAGTTAGATCAAGACTGACTCAAGTTTTGTCCAAATGTTATCGGACCCCCGCCATTTCCAGTGTTTTTGAACCCTCTAACCGCCGGTGTCGCATATATTCGGGTTTTCATTTTTTATTACCACATTAAGTACCACCTTTTAAACATGTTAGAGATAAAATGTGACATCAATCAGCAATATTGAAAACATTTGACCGCCATTTTCTCTCACTTGAAGTTGTGGATCGCGTCAGCGAGACACAACTTTAAGTGGGTGAAAATTCAGATTGAATAATTTGGCGGTTAAAGGGTTGTCGTGGGCGTATTTTTGATGCATTTGAAACTGGTAATTGCATTGCTATCGCATACAATACTTTTTATCTCTTTTACCAAGGATACTGCGTATAATATCCTTGGCTTTACCATCGATATAATTCAAATAATTCACGTACACACCCCATGAGTGTCAAAGTTACAAGATTTTACATGTACGCAGCCGTTGACCATGTTGATTGTCCATTAACCCTTTCAGCGCGGGGACCGACTTTAGACGTCAGAATCTGACGTATATAGACGTCAGATTCTGACGTCTAAAGTTGATCCCCACACAAAAAAAGTAAAATACGTATAATGGTCGTATAGTCCCATAACATTGGTATTCAAATGAATCGAAAAGAGTTAGCTAAGACATTTATAGTGATTTAAAACTGAAAAAACCCTTTGGTATCTTGGTCTATACAAAAAAAAAGCGCTTTAAGGGTTAATAAGCAGAACACACCTATTCCAAAACATAGGTTACATTGACCCTATGCTGGATTAGTGTTAGTACACCTTTTGCGGCTATGGCCCAGCATTGAATCAACATTTGTCCCGTGTAAACTATAAAGTATTCTCTCTTGTCACAGGCCTTGTCGGCCTCACTATTATGGGATGTATAAAGGCACTGCGAGGGGCATATCACGTGACCCAGTGACTATTCACTGTCACCATAAACTATGTGGACAAATTGATGAACAAAACCCCGGTTTTCATTCCCCTTTCAATAGGCTTCGAGAATGAGTGTGTATACATACATGTACGATCATCTCTCAAGTATACTATTTTCATTCTGCAGTGCAAAGCAAGCAGATACTGTATTTTGGCTTTGTAGGGCAGCATTGTACACGTATGTGCGTACACAGGGCTTCATCAGATTATATCAATGGCACCAGCAAATATTTAAAAGTGTTGGCGCAATAATGCAACAACACTTACATTAATTTTGCTATATTTAGTATGAGTGACGTAGCGGATAATTTAGCTTTGACTTTTGATTCCTGCTCTCCTTGCCTAAAACCCCATTAATTTCATTTTCCTGATCTCCTTGGACAAGGAAAACACGAAGTTGAGATTATGTTGTATTCTTTAAAGGTAGAGCAACGGATATTTTATTGTGCAAAGTACGATGCACATTTCAGGTGAAATTAAGTCAAAATTTAGATTTACATCTGAATTATCAATGGCTGTTTTGTTTTAAATAATAGTGGACCCATTCCATTAAAAATCGTAAGATGGATCACATTTTATTTTCTTTAGACATGTTCTTAGGCCAGTCTTAGCTTTTCTAATAAGATAAAGTTTTAAGATGAGGTCATCCTTAACCCCTTTCCCGCTATGTTATCTTATTTAAATTGATTTAATTTTCAGTCACTTGAAGTTGTGTCTCGCTGACGCGACCCAGAACGTCACTGAAAACTACTCATATTTGTTTTATTTGCAAATGTTGATGTCTAAACACACATTTTATTACCAATACCAGATTTAAATTTTCACTCACTTGAAATTTTGTCCCGCTGCCGCGATCTACAGCTTCAAGCGCTTGACAATTACTTATAATAATTGTTTTATTTGAGACCAAACATTTAAACACACAATTTGTCATTCCCAATAATATATAAAACAAGTTTAATTAAGCTGAGGTTGATACAGCTGGTGTACCTATTTTGAACTGTTGGTAAATGGGTTATCTGTGTTAATACAATTGATGAATACTGCTAGTTCAATGCCGGAGGACTACACATGCTTACTTCACAAGTAAACAGATACTGCATATTGGGTTTGCGGAGCAGAATAAAAGTGGAGACAAATAAGAAATGTAACATGTAATTCAAGGACGAGGTGACAAGTCGGTGACAGTCGAGGCGGGGTGGGGTGGGGGTTGTTTACATTAACCCTTAAAACGCTGAAATATTTTTGTATAAAAAAATGGAGACCAAAGGATTTTTCAATTTGAAATCATCATAAATGTCTTAGTCAGCTTTTCCCCTTCATTTGAATACCTTAGTTATGATTCTATGACCATTATATATTTTTTACATTTTGAACTTATAAATTGCAGATTATAACGTACAAAGTCGGCCCCCGCATCCAAAGGGTTAACTTTTGCATTCAGGAGATTTATTGTTTTGTGCGCGTTAAGGGTCACAATAGAGCCAATGGCACTCAAGGGTCATTGTCACTGGAAATGCCCGGCTAATTACCCATATCACTTAAATACAATTTATGATACTATGTATGTATTATGCAGTATAACTATTTCATCGCTGGAGCATTAATTATTGCTTTTAATTCACGTTAAATTCTAAATACTTTTCTGGATCAAGCATGCATATGACCTGACGTGGACAATTATAGGTAACAATATATTTCTTGTTTCGCAGTTTTATCTCCATTACTTACAATGTAATCACGTGATTTCAATCAGCTGGCTGTTGATTTTAAATGATCGCCTCGTGTCGCGCCTCTGAGCACTGCTTGCTGAGAAACCAAGTGCTTTGTCAACTCGCATCGTATGGCATCGTATTATCGCATTCTACTGGCAAGTGCGCTGGATAACCTCATCATTTTTTCATCAGATACATATTGCCAGTCTTGGGTGTGGCACGAGCATCTGTTTACTAAGCGGAGCTTCGCAATCAATACCAGTCAATTATCAGTTCAATCATAAAAGGGCCTCACGCAAACATGCATTCCCATGACAGTACGACAGGTGCAAAAGGTGATTTGACAGGTGGATTTTTACCTCTTCAGCCGCAGGTCTTTATTATACTCGGTTTCTCATGTTCTTATTAGCAAACAAAAGACCAGCTTGTTAACATAATAAAGATATCTATCAGCAATGACATCAATCAGAAATGTTTCAAAATCTTTCACCTCCATTTTCTCAAAACTTAATGATTTTCACTGACTTGAAGTTGTGTATCGCGTCAGCGATACACAACTTCAAGTTGGTGAAAATTACAATTAAATAATTTGGCAGGGTTAACATGATAAGTTTAATTAGCGTTTGTTTTCTGACGCTGGACCAACATTGAACCAATGTATATTACAAGCATTGCGTGTGCACCCACATAATCACTAATTGTGTGATACACTGATTTTTTTTACCTGTAAAACGTGGGTCATGTTATTTCTTTAGATCATTTTAAAAAAGAATTAGTTTCATATTCATCATTGTAATGACCAACATTATTATGTTATTTTTGTGGTACAAGCCACAATTCATGTACCTTCATCCAACCGGATTATTTTATGCACGATTAAGCTTTAAAATCGCCAGCACAGCATCAACATATTTCCTGTTAAACTTAATTTGTTATAAGACCTACACAATGGTAAACATGTAATATAATAAGCATTTTGTTTTGTTTTTAATAATATCATTTTAAACTGTGAGTCGAAAAAAGATTACCAATAAATGTATATATTTTATTGAATTATTTACGTGTTATTTTTGTATTTTTAGGGGTCTTGTCAGGGTAAAAAATATCCCCAAATCCTTCCAAAAAATTGGATTGGCCATACATCCACCCACCCACTCCGTATCCAATTTTTTTTAAACATGTACAAAAACCCCACAAAACACAAAAAACCCCACAAAGAATCAGAGTTGGGGCTTGACCCACCCACCCACTTCCGAGTTTTTCTTGGATTTTTTTAACTTGATAAGACCCGTTCGTATGCATCGATCTATTCTCCTGGGCCCGTATTCTCGTAAAAGTTACGATATATCGTAGGTTTCTGATTGGTCGAGATGGAGAATACGGCTCCTGATAAACATGTACAGATGTACAGCTTGACATCATGACAGAACACAACAATTTATTCCTACCGACAATTTGATTGTTATTTAAAAAAAGAGTTCACATAGTACTTGTGCGATTACTGAGATAAAATAATTACAAATCGTACATAATTTTCCTGCAGATAACACATTTCTTCTTTATTTTCAGCCGAGAAGAAGACATCTCTGGGACGTGACTGGCATCCGCTGTGTCTGAAGTGTAATGAATGTAACAAACAGCTACCCACGGGGCAACACTCACAGGTGACCACATGATACAGCACCCCAGCTAACAAGAGATGTTCCCCCAATGTTGGTTTAATGCTGGGCCAGCGTCGCAGACGCTAACCCAGCACTAAACCAACATTGTTTTAACGTCTCGTAGCTGCTGGTTCTGCATACAAAACTCGAATATTTTATTTCATCTTTGCTTATTTCAACATGTGCGTATTCATTCATTCTCTATTTAAGGTGAGCACAGTATCAAAAAACGTGGAATAGGTGTTATATATTTTATTTAAAAACAATATATACCATAATCATTGCTTCTTTAACATACTTATCTGCTTTGGTGTAAAAACTATCGCTGTAAAATTGTTGTGTATTCAGCCCGAATTCAGCCCACCATGGGAATGAGGGCATGTTAACCCTTTGAGCGCCAAATTATTCAATTTGAATTTTTACCCACTTGAAGTTGTGTCTCGCTGACGCGATCCACAACTTCAAGTGAGTGAACATTATTCAGATTTGACAAAATGGAGGTCAACTGTTTTCAAATATTGCTTATTGATGTCATATCTTATCTTTAACATGTTTAAAAGGTGGTACTTAATGTGCTAATAAAAAATGAAAACCCGAATATATGCGACACCGGCGGTTAAAGGGTTAAGAGAATCTTAACTTTAAGATTGATAGTGGAATGGACCCCACAATTTTCACCCACTTCAAGTTCAAGTGGGTGAAAATGAGATTGATTTGTTCAATTTGAGACCAAAAATTTCCACATCTTGATGTTTCAACACTCATTTCGTTCCCAATAACTGTGATTTTATCAGGTAATAAAAAAATTTTAAAACGACTAAAGTCGTACTTAGCGGATAAAGGTTTTAAATTATTATCCCCGATTCGACATTTTGGCTGTTGGGGAACAACATGCAAAGTAGATATGGCCAGAATCAACTTTTGGTTTATCTCTCTGTAAGGCCCGACCATGTTAAATTCAGGATTGATATTTGCGAACAAACTGGCGAGCATGTGTGATATGATAAGTGTATCCTGTCGTGTAAAATCAAAAGACAGTATCTACTAACTTTACAAGTAAGCAGATGCAGCCTTTTGACTTTGCTTAGCAGTATTGTACTCCGGGAGGTGCAGTATTTGATACCTAACTAATCAATGATCATGTCTTTGTCCCAGTTATCAATTATTCACATCGCATATAACTCATTAAGGAATATATGGACAAACGTGTAGGCTCTGACGTACTACAAGTCCACAGCTCCAGGCCATCCATTTCTATATACGATTTAACCCTTTCATCGCTAATCACGACCATAGTCGTTTCTAATCTATTTTTTTAGGAAAAATTACAGTAATTTAGAAGGCAAAGAGTGTTTAAACGTCAAGATTTGCAAATGTTTGGTCGCGAATTAAACAAATATGGGTAATTTTCACCCACTTATTAAATCCGTTACTCTACAAAGGGCAGACAAACCCTTTCATATCAAAACGGGCGATATGTTATGTGCAAGATGTAAATACAGACGCTAAGAGTCCCAAGGTGACAGTGGTGAATTCCCTCATTGTTATAATAATGACACTGTTTTGTATAAAATATATATATACCATGCAGCGACAACAACAGTTTGGGCTAGCATTGGCTCACTGTTGAGCTGTCGTCTCAGACACTGGTCCAGCAATAAACCAATGACGGATGGGTCACCGTCCCTGAGTCAGGTGTAATACTATTCAATTTGACATATTTTTCAAATATATGACACATTATGTGATTATAGTAAAAAATACACAAATCAGGCTTATAGATATTATGTATCTTTTCAAGCATAAACTCACATTGATGTGCCCTTTTTCTCATTGATATTAGCGTTCAACAAACATCAGATATTTTTAAGAAAAATGCTGAAATTTTATTTTTCATTATAATTGAGTAGGCATACACTTACAATGGATGACCTGAGTCATCTAGAGGGACCGTGATGAAGGTTGCCAAAAATTGTCCTTACCACTATCCTTCCCAGTAAACACAAGGCGTTGCACCACTGTTGTTTCAATGTTGGTCCAGCGTCGTAGACGATGGCCCAACATTGAAACAACATTGGTTCAACGCCTTGTGTTTTTTCTGGGTTACTATTATGATGTTTCCAGTTGTTATTGTTAACTCTTTGGGTACTGCCTACTCCTGGGCAATTTTTTATTCGTTTGGAGCTGACATTGCTGACGCAATTGCCTGAATAAAAAGTACCTCCACGTTAGATTATTATAACTTACAAAAATATGGCTTTGCTTGATATCATTACATTTGATAACGTTAAGGCAATATTCTTGGTGCAAAGGTATAAAATCAGTCTAAATACATCTCCTTGCATTAAAGGGGTTGATAAATTGATCTAGGTCACCGAGAGATATGTCACACGGAGAACAGAACTAGTGCTAATTTTCTGGATGATGTACCACGCCCCCCCCCCCCCCTGATGATTTGATCCTGTGGATACGGGATCAGTCAGTATGACAGCGCTGGTAATTATTGATCCACACTCCATCCAATGCGATCCAGTGTCAGTAGGCGTGCAATTAACCCTTAACCCTTTAACCGCCAAATTATTTAAGCTGAATTTTCACCCACTTGAAGTTGTGTCTCGCTGACGCGATCCACAACTTCAAGTGAGTGAAAATTATTCAGATTTGACAAAATGGAGGTCAACTCTTTTCAAATCGTGCTATTTGATGTCACATAATGGCTGTAACATGCTTAAAAGGCGGTACTGAATGTGGTAATAATTGAGTGAAAACTCCAATATATGCGACACCGGCGGTTAAAGGGTTAAAAGCTGAAATATTTTTGTATAAACCATGGACAACAATTTTTTTTTCCATTCGAAATCATTATAATTGTCTGACTGTCTTTCTGCTTTATTTCAATACCTATGTTATGGGTCTACGGCCAATTTAAATATTCTTACTCTTACTGCGCACATATTGACTTTAGACGTTAGAATCTGACGTTTACAGACGTCAGATTCTGACGTCTAAAGTCGATCACCGCACTGTAAGGGTTATCATGGCGGGAGATGTAAAAACAATTATCCAGCAGCCTCAGTAATATATCAGTCGAGTTGACTTGATTTGACGTATTTAGTGTCAGCATATTTTATTTAGTGTATTTGAAGTGACTTATTATTCACTGAGGATCACACAGAAATGCTATATAGGCTTTTATGATTGTATACGTACAGAATGAATGTGGGAAAATATAAAACCCTCATTTTCGACTATAATCGTCTAAATCCATTATTAGCCGTTTACATCGCAGGTATTGGGAACGAAATGTGTGCTTGGACAGCAAAATTAGCAACTGTTTTGTCTCAATGTAAGCACATATGAGCAATTTTCTCCCACTCGAAGTTGTGGGTCGCGGTAGCGAGACACAACTTCAAGCGGGTGAAAATTTAAATTATTTCCTTTAACCGTTTAAAAGTTCATTATTGTAGGCCTATATGACTTCAAATTGCATGACATTCAAGACATCGGCACATTTGAATATTGTGATGATTGTCCAGCTTGAATTTTTTGATAAATCCTACGCTCTGTTTGTCTCTCGTCACTCTGATAGTAGAATATAGCACACACTTAGGTAATAAAAGCTATGTCGACAGTTCTCTCACATAGAAAGTTATAAATCTATCAGGGCAGAATGCCTGGTGTAGAGTTTAACTCGCTTGTGACGCAAACTGTATAGTTTTGTATCTGCTGTCTCTATTCAGGTTTCAAGGCCACTAAATATTTCTAGGCCTACTTCATTCGCTCCTAAGTTCAATATTGTGAGAAATCTCCTTGGCCGAGAGGTAGCATGCTCGACTGCAGCTAATCAGGGCTCAATTTTCGAATCCAGCCTCGGGGGGGGGGGGGAGGTATGTTACCATAGAAGGAGGGTAATGTAGCCTGTATGTGCATAGAAGTGGACTGAAGCCCCATTCATTCATATTTTATTTTTATCAAACGCCCACCCTATGCACTAGAAATATTTCACGGCAAGGTGTGATTGTGGGGTCATCTAGTGACTATATTCATCCGTATAACTGAACAATCAGCCCCATCTAGTGAGTAGGCCCCATGTTGTTGTAGAATGAGCAGAACAAAAATGTATACGCTCTGATTAATACACAGGCAAATATATTTTAGTTTTGTTATTAAACGATCGTAAGCTTAACTCAAATGATTGTATGTTAGCATAGTACAATAATGCATGTATTCACATAAGTATTTACATTGTTTAGTTCATTTTGTTCACACAGTTACATTATATATAATAACTGTGATGCGGAATTATCTACCATAGACTGCGATTGACAGCGGTGCTTAATAAATATTCTTGATAGTTTTCATCCATTTGAAGTTGGCATTGCTGGCGTAAATGCCAACTTCAAATGGATGAAAAATATCTGGACACAAAGTACAGATACTCCAATGGTGCCTCAAACATTCTAATCTAATTTTCTTTCCTTCTACAGCACGAGGGACAACCATATTGTAACCCCTGTTATGGCAGGAAATTTGGTCCTGGAGGTAAGCTGGTCTAATTACAATCTGATAAATTGAATTGATTTTAAGCTTCTTATGAGCTGCATTACGTCTGTAATTTTTCACTCATATGTACGTTTTTCTGGTTTTAAAAGAATAAGAAATAGTCCTACAGTACTGTTGTTGCGTGATTTACAGTTTTGTTGTGCAAGAGAAAACAACATACAGTATATCAGTCTTACTTTTATAGTAGGCGCTAAGTACTGCTCCTTGTATTGATATTGGCGCTTTACTTCAGATTGATCCATAGCTGATCATTTAATTAATTGGAATGAAAAAATATTGTCACAAATTATTGATTTTGTTTTAGGTTTTGGACATGGAAGCTACGCAACCTAGACCTATAATTGTATAATGAATCATCATAAATCATTGGCGAACATCACTATGTTCGAAACACTTGTGATCAATGGATATTGGAAAACAGTCAATACAATCAGGAAAAAAGTCAACAAAAAGTCATGGAGAAAGAGACCTACAATTCATGCGAATCTATCAAAAAAATGTTTTTGCAGTTCATGTAGTATATTTTGAAAGTACCTACGTTAACTGTTACCAATCATGTCGTCGTCTAATGGGATGTTTTATGTAAACAATTCTACCCACCCGTAACGTCATTATATCATTAACCCTTGTCCTGCTGAATTGCTTCAATTGTATTTTTCGTCATTTGAAGCTGGAACTGCTAACGCAATTTCCAGCTTCAAATGACGAAAAATATTACTATTTATGAAAAATAGACATGTCTAAAATTAAATTATTGGATCAACAAAGCCTCTATTAAAAACTATTTTATCAAAATTAAGTGATATTTTTATTGATCTAAAACATCCTTAACCCCGTATATATCCGGGCTTAGCAGGACAAGGGTTAAGCAGTGTTCAGCTTAACCCTTGCAACGCTGAAATATTTTTGTATAAATCATGAACACTATTTTTTTCAAATTTTAATCATCATTAACACCTCGGTTATAGGTCTACGGTCATTATAAATATTGTAATTCTTTCAGTGCGGGGACCGATTTTAGACGTCAGAATCTAACGTCTGTAGACGTCAGATTTGACATCTACATGTAAAGAGCACCTTCAGAAGAAGCGAGACGTTGATATGGTGTTGGTATAATTTTGGGCCAGCGCCATAGACGATCGGCTAACATTACACCGACGCGTTTGCTGGGCCAGTCTATTGTTGGATGCGACACTGTGACATTTCAAAGAAATGACATTTTGTGCCTCGCGATATGTGCCTCGCATGACTTGTATTAACATAAATGTTTAAACTGAAACTGAACTGTGCAAAGAAAATTTAACCGTCATTTCCTACCCGTTTTCAAGCAGATTGATTCACAATTTGACGACCTAGCGATATAACGTTTAATCCTGTTTTATATACGTATGTCAATACATTTTACACACATTCTATGCGAAAAGTATATTACTCCCTTGAAACTAAAATATGTTAACCCTTCAAGTGCCAAGCTATATACATGTAATTTAAATTTTTACTCACTTGAAGTTGCGTCTCGCTGTCGCAACCCACAACTTCAAGTGGGTGAAAAATATTTAGATAAATTATGTACAATTTTAAACAACACATATGCAAAGCTAGAAAATTTAATTTTGATGTGTCTTTCAAATTTCGTTGTTTGGAGGAAACACAGAGAGAGTGAAAACGGTCATAGCACTCCAAGGGTTAATTACCACTTTGTGAAGTGGAAATAAACACTTTTCAGTTCCAAGTATACGATATAGTCTTATCCTTATTTTGCACTAGCGTCTATCTTTTAACTGCTTGTACATTTGATGGAACGTAACATTGAACTCACAATTTAGTTATCATGTAGGCCTATGTTAGAGTTTCTGCAGAGACAATCTGTCGCATTTGTTTAGTCTTTTTTATTATGGAACGATACAATAACACATTATAAATGCAGAATCTGTTAATAATAGTTTATGTATTAATAAAGCCATTGTTTGTTCAAAAATATTTGGTGTTATATTTGTTTCCAATTATATTGTGCATGAAATGGCCATGCGTTCATACCTATATATATATCTACTGACACATTAGATTCATAAAATTAATACCTTTTTTTAATAATAGATGTTTTTTTGAGTAGTGTGTGGGATATGTACTTGTAATTATTCTATTTTTTAGATTAAATACTTTTTTATAACCCCACGCCATCAGTGCATAATTTATATGATAGATGATAATAGTAAAAATAAATAGAATGGAATAATTAATTGTCTCTTAATCTTAAAAATATTCCTATGGATATAGCCATTTTCAATGAAAGATTCAATGTTCAGTCTATGTTAAATGCTTAGAACTAAAATTAAAAAATTAAAGTAAAAAAAATTACAATCTCAATTTTAGTATTTTTATGAGAAGAATAGGATTGTCTATTTTTAATTAGATATACGAACAATTAAACTTTTTTTTCCAATATTTAAAGAGAGCGTTTAGTTGTAGCCAGATAAATAATTTATCAAGCTTCTGATTGATTCTGTTCGCTTTTAAAGTGTATGTTTTACTTACTAGTGATTTATCATCAGCAAAAAAAATAAATAAATGTGAAAGCTATGTCGTCAACATAAATTTGAAAAATACCTGAAATAGAACTTGTTGGAACACCCACACGAATGCAAAATTAGGTTGTATTCGATCAATAACGTTGATGTAAAGATAAAAACTAATAATCTGTTGTGTCATGGTGATTTAATGTCCGTATTCAAATTATGATATAATGCGACAAAGGCTCTAGAAATATCAATGACAATTCATATAGGTGTTTTTTTTCAGTATTCATTGAGAATAAAACTCCTTAGATTAGTCCCAGAGACGCATACTCCCTCGAATGAGTTTATCTGAATAGAATCCGTACTGGCTTGTGTAGAATAAGTTATTGTTTTCGAAAAGTGCGTATATTTGATTAAAAATGATTGTTTTAAATATTTTAGAAAGGGACGGTAATAGTCAGATTGACCTATAATTTGTTAAAATTGCTTTACCACCGTTCTTATACAATGAGATTATCTTAAGATATACCAGGTTTGGTACATACATAGTCCCTAAAAATATGTTCTGGGTAAACAATAATATTATTTGTCAGCTTGCTACCTTTTCAAAAATTAAAAGAATACATGTATTACGGTAGCAATTTCCTATTTATCATTTACAACTTGCCCATCTATAACAAAGAGTATTTCGTTTAATTTATAATAAGCAATTCCTTAATGAATGATCAGTTCATTTCATATCAATTTGGAAAATATTTATGATAGTGCAGCCTCAAGTTAGACAATCCAGCGAGCATTTCAAATATACAAGCAGAGGATCGTACATGTACCTGCTTTTGAGAACCAATAATTCAGGCAGAAACACTAGACCTGCTGATGGTTCAGGCGTAGTTGCGATGTACAGAACAGTTGATGTTGATGCAGTTAACGAAATATATGCAAACGTTACCTTGGATGTAATGCTATGAAAACATTTAAATTTAGAAAAAGTCACAAAAAGGTTAAAAGAATTGTTACATGACATTAATTGTGCATATCATCTTTTGTTAAATCATTAATGTTTTCGTATTTTTTAAAAAGATAAACAAAGATACAGTGATATGTTTCTAAAACATTTTAAAAATATTTTCAAAGCATCTTATAAACATTTTAAAAATGTTATTGTGCAATTACCACAATTCTTGAACATTTTAGTAATACATATTTTATCACCTGTGATGTGCATTTAGTTGAGATGTTTTAACTCATTGCAATCTGGCCGTTTTGACATTGTACGTCTGTGTGGTCTGGCCATTTTTGTGATTTCGAGACATGTTCTGATACTCTTAATATAAATTTAGAATGATGGCATATGTATTTCCCATACACCACACAAACACACATAAAATATATAACCAGAATGCACTTCATCTAATTGGAAAATGTGATGTTGCCGTGGTAATCAACAGCCATTTTCGAATATGCTAATTACGTAGTCACATTTTCGGACATTTTGTTTAAAAATAGTAAAAACTGAGATTCAGGGGTACAACATTAAATCAATTCACATAAAATATTTTAAAATACATCACATACGGTTCGAAGAAGCATTCAATATGTCAATACACGCAAGTTAATAGGGTGAATAAGTTATTATCGTGGGATTTGGTAATCTTTCTAAATTTCCAGAGGGGCATTCATATTTCATATTTTGAGATGAACCATGTTGGAAACGGTGTGAAATACCGATAGCCTCGTATTCACCAGAGGCTGGGGTTCTATTTTTAGTTCAGAAACGGCATTTAGTTCAGAAACGGTTGTGACGCAGGAAAATGACCCTTTTATGTTTCAGGTTACCCATGATGTGTTCATAGTTGCGCAAGTGATGTCATATCATGGTGAATAACTAAGTAATATTGCTAGGTCCGAGCTGGGCTTGGTCCTATAAGTTAAAAACATTGAAATAACATGCAACAATATAGTATTGTAACATTTCAAAATAACAGAAACATTACAGTGATATGTTCTAGGAAACGTTTTTAAATCATTTTGCAACATTTTATAATATTTAGAAACATTTAATCACTATAGGAAAATTGCGTAATTGATAAAACGTTATATTGATATACTGAACAACTTTTAACAACCCTGTTGGAAAAGGGCCATATTGCTCGACTTCATGGGATGATACAAAAAAAACCAGCATCCCAAAAATGAATTGCTGCTGGGTTTTATGTATGACATTCACCTCATTCACAACCATTGTTGCGTTACAGGCTGATTAGTGATAATTATTTATTCAGGGATTTTATGCCCCAAAAAATCCAATATCATGGAGTCCAGAATGACCAATGACAGCAATTTTAAGAGTGGCTTTACCTCTTGCAACATCCTGGGACGATGATAACAAAATGGCGGCAAAATGTATTTTTGTTCCAGGGAAGGGCGCCAATGTCAAAAGGAATTATTGCTAGGCACTGATAGCGTTTAAAACAGTAAACGACAGCAATTCAAAGAGTTGCAGCAACCTGTCTCTCAACAAGAACATGTATTTTAGCGCTGGTGGCTGACACAAACTAGCAAAACGCCTGTCCAGCCTACTATTTCATACAACTCAATTGTATTATGCAATATTACTGTAATATCATAATCATGTACGCTGAATAACCTATAATTATAACATATAATGTAATATTATTAGCAGATTATGGACACAGGTCACGTGGCATTTGGTTCCCGATATAGATTGCATGATTACATACCACTTGATACGTTATTTAAGCTAGTGGACAGCATACAATGTGTTGTACGTCGTTGAAATATTGGATTGGATCCAAATTCTGGTTATATGTTTATAGAAAGGTGTTTAACCACGGTAATATACTTAGAAAATGAAACTTATGCTATTAAAAAAAGCTACGTAGGCCTACAAGGGACGCGTTAGCTGAGGCGATTTGCCTGAGCAGGTTTTAAAATACTGGACTATATGTAATATGAAAGTAACTAGTCATTTGGTACAAATGAATAGCTAAATTACACGTGACGATAAATATATATTATTTGCTCGCAGGGGTTAATAAGATGTTTGTAAATTATAATTGAGAAGACGGTTGCTTAGAAGTGTGACGTGGTGTTTGTTGAACTGATAGTCCGCACTGGTAAGTCTCAGTATTTTCATCCTTAACCCTTTAACCGCCGGTGCCGCATTTATTCGGGTATTCAGTTTTTATTAGCACATTAAGTACCACCTTTTAAACATGGTAAAGATAAAATATGACATCAAACAGCAAGATTTGAAAAGAGTTGACCTCCATTTTGTCAAATTTGAATAATTTTCACTCACTTGAAGTTGTGGATCGCGTCAGCGAGACACAACTTCAAGTGGGTGAAAATTCAGATTGAATAATTTGGCGGTTAAAGGGTTAAAGCGCTGACATATTTTTGTATAAACCAAAGGCAGAGACAAAAGGTTTTTTCAATTTGAAGTGGTCATAAAAGGCTTAGCTAGCTCTTTGTGCTGGACTTGAATGCCTATGTTATGGGCCCACGACGATTATAAAATATTTTACTCTTCCAGTGCCGGATCAGAATCTGACGTCTACAGACGTCAGATTCTGACGGCCAAAGTCAATCTCCGCGCTAACTCACATTTTGACGATTTTGAGATTTTGGGTGTTTTCGAAAGATTCCACCACAAGCTTTATCTGCCAAATGTCTAGACCAATCACATTCTGTGGTACAAGCCACAAGATTCTGACGGCCAAAGTCAATCTCCGCGCTAACTCACATTTTGACGATTTTGAGATTTTGGGTGTTTTCGAAAGATTCCACCACAAGCTTTATCTGCCAAATGTCTAGACCAATCACATTCTGTGGTACAAGCCAAAGTTTGTTTGCACATGCTGCTTTCTGGCGATTTTCACACAGCACAAATGGTTTAACCCTCCCTTACATGTGATTAAGTCAAGAAGAGTGAAATGGACGTGTCCAAGAATTTGAAGAGAAAAAACGGTTCACTGCTGAAGAAGCGAGGCGAGTTTTACTCGATATCAGCGACAGTGCATCCTCGGGTGATTATACAAATAAACAATGTGAAATATCGCACAAAACTAGAAGTACATGATAAAACGATCAATAAAAATTATTACAACAGGTAAATAAAATCAGTGACCAATTGGTCTAGCCCTCAATGTGAAACTCGTAAATCAATCAAGTTGTTTCTGTCATATATTTTCTTTTTTATCATATTTCCTTATTATTTGGTGATGCACGTACGGAATTCTCTCAATTTATCATGGATTAGGCAGCATAATTCTTTGAAAACCAGTGATTTTTTTATAAAAAATGTGGGTTAGACCAAACGAAAAAAACAACATGCACAAATGGTCTAACCCTCATGTAACAAACTCTAAAGTGCTTCAATTTCGCATAAACCATATTTAGATTTTTTTTTTATATAATTTTAATGTACAGTGATGTACATCCAATGTACATTTTATGTTAGGATTTCAAAGGTTTTTTCTCCCTGATTTACCAGAAAGGTCAAAACCTTCAATGCTTGATTACTCAAAACACGGGGCGGGGGCCCTAGGGTAGTGGTTAGCACCGCGGCCTTTCACGCCAGAGTTCGGGGTTTGGTTCCCGGTCTCGGCGGTTTGAAAGAAACAAAAATGTTTCTTCCCCATCCACGTGTGAAAGTCAGTATTGTGGGGAGCCTCCGTGACCGAGAGGTAGCGTGCTCGGCCTCAGACCGCCAGGGCTCGAATTTCGAATCCTGTGTCTGGAGGACAGTGTCATCTCAATCATCTCACCATCCTCAGGAGGTTCTCCTGGCCCAGTTTAGCCTATATGTGCACAAAGGTGGCCTAAAGCCCGATTCATTTCATTTTTACTCAAAACACAAAAGTGGGTTAGACCAGTTGTGCATGATACCATCCAGTTATCAATTTCACAAGGTTTTTACAAATTGCCTTCAATTATGGAAGACTCAAATTCGGATCGTTGAATATATTATTTATCAATTTCACAAGTTTTTTACAATTTTCCTTCAATTGTGCCTGACACCTTTAATGACCATTTTAAGTTGATGACCACTCTAAATTGGTCGACATAACTTACACTTAATGCTTATTGCTTACTTAGACATATTAATAACACACTACTTACACTTAACGTTTACTTGGACATACTAATAACATACTGACTAATATTAATCATGGCTAATGTTTTCTTTAAATTGCAGTAAAATTTGGTTTTATTATACATGTCATAGCCGGTCGAATGATGGCAAGCCGCGTTGATGATTATGTTATTTTGGTTGCCATCGACTTTGGCACCACATACAGCGGTTACGCCTACACATGTAAAGGGGACACGAGTATCTTTATGAACAGTAATTGGACAGGGAAAGGTCAGTGAAACATAGTGTTTAAATCATTCTTTTTACCGAAATTCCACTTGAGTAAAGTGAAGTAGTGTAGTTTGACATGCATTTTATGTTTTCTCCGGTTTGACGGAGCTATACAATAAATACCGTTTATGTATTTAAATATTTTACTCGGAATTTCGCATCGAAGTTTTTTTCCCGGAAGCTACACTTGAAAATTGGGATCAAACACTAGATTATATGTATATCGTATCACACTGTTTGCAGGATTTACTGCATACAAGACCCCGACATGCGTCCTAACGAGAAAAAAACCTGATGGAAAACACGAATTTCTAAATTTCGGCTTTGATGCTGAGGACAATTATGTAAAAAGATTGAAAGAAGAAGATGGGAACAACACATGTCTTTTTGAAAACTTTAAAATGAGACTCCACAAAGAGGTATTTTAATATAAATATATTTTTGCTTTTGTCTGTGGAAGCCATGCCCCTCTTAAATTATATTATATTTATAATAAATTATTTTAAATTTTAACGACAAAAAAAAACATTTGACCTTTAACGCCTTCACGTAGACTTCCTATTTTAGCCACGTGTGCACTACGCTATTCTGAATTTCAAGTTCGATACTGAGTGATCTTGACTTAATTTCAAGGGCACATAAACAAATACTTTTGAATTGTTGATGTTGATAGACATCAGCTACAGCTGAAGAGTCCTGTCTTCAATCGAAGGCTATTTTTCAGATATAAAATGATATAATATCATCAGATCATTTTGTTAATTTTGTACAGTCAAAAAATCGACTGACAGTCACCGAGAGAAGGGGTAAACATACCGTTGATGCGCTCATAATTTTCACAATGGCTTTGGATTTCTTGAGAGGACATTTGTATCAGAGATTAAAAGAACAAGGCAAGATACTGTAAGTCTATAATAATACCATAAGATATGGTGAGCAAGTAAATACTGATTTGATATTAGCCCTTAACCCTTTAACCGCCGGTGTCGCATATATTCAGGTTTTCAGTTTTTATTAGCACATTAAGTACCACATTTTAAAAATGTTAAAGATAAAATATGACATCAATCAGCAATATTTGAAAACAGTTGACCTCCATTTTGTCAAATCTGAATAATTTTCACTCACTTGAAGTTGTGGATCGCGTCAGCGAGACACAACTTCAAGTGGGTGAAAATTCAGATTGAATAATTGGGCGGTTAAAGGGTTAATTAAAGCGCTGATTATTGTTGTATCAAATCAATGCTATTGGGAATGACACGAATGCTTAGATATCAAGATTTCGAAGTGTTTGGTCTCATATTAAACAAATATGGGTACTTTTTACTCGCTTGAGCTCCACGTTGCATAGAATATTTTTTTGTTTTCAAACATATTGCCAATTTGTAGCAAACATAATCATATCCCACATGCATGCTGCTCCACATAATATACAAACATTATCAGCAACAAAATATTTGCAATAATGTAAATAGATATAACTAATAAGGAATTAAGTATCTATAGCCAGCACATAATATTTTCAATGATTACAGACCAAGAGGCTCTCATTTTAAGTGGGTTCTGACTGTCCCTGCTATATGGTCTGTAGCAGCGAAAGGCTTTATGAGAAAAGCAGCACACCAAGTAAGTTATCTCGCTATATATATGGATATAAAAAGGACCATTTACCGAAAAATCCAGCTGTCATGACTTGTATACATGTTTTATTTAATAATACGAAAAACGACATTTTACAATCAATGCCAGCTGTCATGATTTACATTAACGTAGTTATGGGACACTTACAATAAAAAAAAAATCAAACCCATAAAGTGTATTACATCAAGCAAAAACTATTGTTTTATGGTGAATGCTTGTGAAAAAATATTGGTCTAAAAGCTATGTCTATACCTATAAAATCATGCTAATTAAATGATATCAGTATTCAAATAATGCAAACATTTTGTAAAAATTCTACAGCTATGTCTGTCACAGTCGATGCTAAAAAAATGGAAAATGGCTCGTATCGCATTCACGACGACGTAACAGCATTTACATACAGTGTCTCTATCCAGAATATAGCTTAAGCATGATTATATTAATTATTGATTGTAATTATGTTTATCCGACAGGCTGGCTTGATAGACAAAGTAGACTCTGATAATCTACTTCTTGCCCTGGAGCCAGAGGCAGCTGCGATACATTGTCGATCACTTGATATAACAGAATTTGACTCTGGTAAAGAGGTGAAGGAAGTTAACATGTCACCAAACACAACTTACATGATTGTTGACGCTGGAGGTTTGTAAAAAACATTGATTTGTAATAATATTCATTAATCAGCAACATTTCTTTTCATTTATACCTGTTCGAAAGGACATTGGTGCTATCATAAATAAGGTTATGAACAAGTTAGCATTTTACGATTTTTCATCGAGAGTTTATATTAATCTGCATACTTTTTTTAATAAAATTGCATTTTTAGCTATGTCAAAAATTATAAAAGTATTTTCAAAATAATAACATAAACAATATCGTAACATACTATCAGCATGGTCCGTAATGTTATCATTGAAAATCATTTTCTCGTATGTTTCCGCGGCCAATTATCGCATTTACATGTATAACTATGAATGGCACGATTACATCGATAGCGAAAAAAGTTATATCTGCTATATACGCACACTAACATAAACTGATAACTACAGTGTAGCTTAAGCCAATCCAATTCCAAGTTAATTAAAATCACCGCATCTTAGAAAGGCACATATTTATTATTAGTATTTTTAGTATGATTCTCATCCGTATAACTAAAATTACAACAAATGTCTACCAAATTTAGTTAGGGCCTGTTATTAAAATATAAGTAGAACATCATACCATAAATACAATGAGCGTTTTTTTTTATATGAAATTGATTCCGTTGTAAGATTATTTTCAGCAACAATATAGTACCGATATATAGCTTGATACAACAAATTACGTTTTTTAGCAAACAAGAAAAAACGCGACCCCTTTCGTCATTTATCAGCCAAATATTCATCAAAACAAATAAATAATTATTACCCGTGGACATTTACAGGACCAGTTCGACAAAATGTTCAACTATTACCAAATTAGAACCCATTAACCTGCAACTTTAATATTTTTGGAGAAGATAATGTGCTAGAGAATATAGGGTTTATATGGGTCCTAGCCTGGAGTGGTATCAAAGTTGGCAGCCATGTGACTGACCAATGCATTGGGCATGCGATTTGTTTAGTTGGCCATCTCGACTTATCCCATTCTGTGAAACGCAGTGACGTCACTCGGTAAAAACAAGGTTATATAACACCCCCTCCCCATACTTCATTCTGTGAAACGCAGTGACGTCACTCGGTGAAAGCGAGGTTATATAAGAACCCTCACCATATTTCATTGTATTAGCCAGCTCGGTGAAAACAAAGGAGGTCGAGGTCATTGAGTTTCACAGAATACCGAAGACCTAGGTCAGCCGTTTTGAAGATTGCAACCTTATAGAAATCACAGGTAGCAAAAGCTGAATTAATTTAACAACAAATTAGCGAACGTATCAAGACCAGTATTATGATATATGTGTACACTTTCAACACGTAATTGATTTATTTTTTGATCAGGTGGCACAGTGGACATAGCGGTTCACAAAATCCTGGAAGATGGAGCAGTTGAAGAGATGTGTGCAGCAGATGGAGGTCCATGGGGAGGTAACTCAGTAAACAAAAAATTCGTGGATTTACTTAAAAGATGCTGGGGACGTGATTTTATTGCTACTCTTCAGCACAGCCACCAAACCCAATGGTCGTCAATTGAGAGGTCTTTCGAGCAAGCCAAGAGAACACCAGATTTACAACAGATGAATCAACTCGCTTTGCTGCATGCTGGTGTACCGGTGGTCAACCTGTATAGCAAGGAGACACGGAAGGACATTACACTAGCGAAGGATGGAAATCTTTACCTTAACGATGAGTACCAGCTAATGATAACCAAGTCAGGCATAGATAAACTCTTCATGCCAACAGTGCAGCACATTATTGACACACTTAGAGATGTGACTCGCAAAGTTCCAAGGACAGATTACATGTTTCTGGTTGGTGGATTCGCCTCGGCTCAGTATTTAACAAATTCGATAAAAAACACGTTTGGCAAAGACATTGCCATACTTATTCCAAATGACCCTCAGCTGACTGTGCTGAGAGGAGCTGTCAAGTTTGGTCAAAATCCTGATGTAATCCGAAAGAGAGTGATGACACGTACGTATGGTGTGAATTTAGGGCCAAAATTTGATCCTTCTCGACATGATTTGTCCCAAAAATTTGTTGTTGGAGGGCAAAATCGTTGTCACGTGTTTCACAAATTGGTCACTGTGGGAGACCACATCGACATTAATCAAGAAATTCAAATCTGTCGCAAACCCGTCAGCTTAACACAGACAAGGATTACTTTATATTTCTATGAAACAATTGAGAAAGATGTTATGTATCTAGATGACCCATCTCTAGCAAAAACACAAGGTTGTATATCGGTACCTATACCTGATGCAAGTGAAGGTGAATACCGTGGCGTGGAGTTGATGGTTAAATTTGGAACGACCGAAATAAGAGCTCGTGCGAGGCGCAGGAAGACACCAAATGCAAAATGGTACCATACCATAGTCGAATACTCTCCTAAATAATATAATGAAAAACCGGTTTGAATTCGATAATATGCACAACACTCGACCGTTGGATAAGGCTCACACGATATCCAATGAACGAGTGATTGCATGACATCCAGCTTCACATACAAAATTTAGAAAGCCTGCCAAGGCTACACTGCTCACCCTAGACACTGCTCCTTCGCATGTTAAAATGTGCAGATGGTTGACGTCATATGTCCCCCGCTCTCAATTTCAAGTATTGTAGTAAGCTTGTGATTGGCCGGCTGTCTTGTTAAATGTACCCTGATCGGCTGGCGAGAATATAATGGTGGCGGAAGGGTGGGTGTAGACAGACACCTGTGTGGAGCCCAGCAAACGCGAGCATTTGACCCAATGCTGTTTCAATATTGGCCCACCGCCAACGGCGCTGGACCAACATTGAAACAACATTGGGTCGAGTCTTCGTGTTTGCTGGGATAGCTGTCCGCATTTTGATACACGCGTGCCGTCTGTGTCTGGTCGGAACAGGCAGCACAGTGCTCTGTGTAGCCAAGGCACACGCAATGTATCTTTTGAGGCGGAAGCCAGAATTATCATGATGGTTTCTTCTGTCTATACACATGCCTTTGTTATGTAACTAATAATTAATGGAATTGGTGGAATTAAAGTGACAGCTAGAAGACCGTTTTGGGTTCCATGTCTCTCGAAGACAAATTATTTCAAGAACATTGCATCATGACTGGACGATAAGATTAATGGCGACCCTCTCATATATAATTATCACCTCTTATATTATTACAATTATAAATAAAAAAAATCGAAATCAAGAGCGATGAAGGATATTATTATAGAGATCACAAACTTTTATTTCTTTCAAAATAAATAAATGAAAATAATAATTTCCATGTTTTGTGACATTAGTCACTCAGACTGTAATGGCAGAGACTTGGCAGCATTCTATCGCTGTGAAGATGTCAGAAAGACCAGGACAGTAGAAGTTGTCTTCACAATCTGCTTGTCTTCCCGAGCCACAGCTACTCACGACCACCTCGTCATTGCTGCACTCGATAAACTCCCCGTCTCCACCACAGAGCCAACGACATTCACCTCTCTCTATGGTCTGGAAAGAAGAACAAATATATACCACTGAGCACACGACGTTGTTTCTATGTTGAATCAACGTCAATGAAGTTGAGTCAACGTCACAGCAACGTCGTGTGTCTAGTGGGATTACTGAAATATATATCTTTTTATGCATAATCATGAGACTTATTTATCTGCATCTCCACAATCATAGACATTATGTTATAGGCGATCATTCAGAGACAATATATATTCACATCTTAACCCTTTGAGTGCGGGCGACGCTTTTAAGCGCATTCATACTGCTTTTCCACAACTAAAATTTGACAGAAATTGAACAAATATGCATGTATAAATCTTGAGTAAAGCCCCCATTGTGAAATTTAGCAGGTTTAATTTTTAAGTGAGGAGGTATTTTCCTTTTATTTGTAGTTGGCAATTGCGTGAGCAATGCCAACTTCAAATGAAAGGAAAATGTTAAGTAGTAATGAAGCACTTAAAGAGTTAAAACCGAACCTCCTGAATGGAATATAACGTGCACGGAGATGTGCTGAGCAGCCGACTGGACTAATCGCTTATTGTTATTGAATGCTTATAGTTGGTATCGTTTTGTACGTTTGCATTTTTTCTGTGTTTATTCGATAAATTGCCAAAAAATAAAGCTTTTTAATGATCCTGCCTTAGGTAAAATGAAACAAATGAGAAACAGCATTATGAAAAAAATTATCGTGTAAATACGAAACTACATTGTAAAACAATAATATATCATTATTATCGCCAACCCAATAACAATGCGATATGGAAAAAACCCATAGCCTCTATTTTATTATGAGTTCCACTATTACCCACTAGTGATATACAATATCGAGCTTACCACAGGGGCATATTTTGATATTTAGGGTCATGCTTGCAAATTTCGTGAATTTATGTTGCACCACAGGGGTATACTGATATAAATAATGTTTTAGTACATTTTAAAATGACCAGTGAGACCCATGGAATACTTCTTGCACAAAATTATCATGTTTATGAGCTTACATAAAAATAATGGGATAATGGCATAATTACAAATTACTTGAGCGAATGTATTTCTCTCTTTTATATACATAGATCAAGTGTGTTTTTTTCTGACCAGCGCGCGTATTAGTGGCTGGCAATTTCCTAAAAAAAAAAAAAAGTAAAATAAATCGATCCAGCTATTTCTTTTCATCGCTCTTATTAACTTTTTCTAAAAATAGGTCAAATTTTTTTACTCATTTTTTGGATTTTTCATTTAAAACATATATTGACCTTATATGTGGTGTAGATACATTGTTAGCTATTCGACCAGCAATATAAGACTATACACCACGATTGGAATATTTATTATCATGCGTGCTATTTGAATGTAATTAATACATGTACATGTTCCTCACCTTTATTTCGACCCCTTCAGGCAAGCCTTCAATCTCAAAAGACAGGGCCACTGCCACCAACATCAATACCAACACAATCAGACGATGCATCACGAATCTGTGTGTAACAACAACAGACTATGACAAGATCTTCCTGTTTTTTTAAATATCTTTGATATCTTGTATGTTTTTATTCTCAGAATAAAGTTCGCGACCTTTTTACTGTTGCTTATACTAATGATGAAAAATATTCATAGCCTATGTCAATTAAATACAACAAAATAAATTTGCATGTCATAACACTCTGCACTCAATTTGTTTAACACCTACTCTTTTCTGCTTAGAAGTAACAAAGCAAAGCTGTACTCCGATTGAAAATGAAGACTATGTTATAATACGCTTAATGTCTGTATAAATTGAGATAACAGTGTGAGAAAAAGAACACCTGATACTGGACTAAATGACATTGTCTATTTTCAACGTGATAAGAGGATTAGCATGGTTCACACTTTGATTACGAGGTCGCCTGCATATTTATTTATCTTTTATCAACCCTTTAACTTATAATGTAACGTTACTGTAACTTTGTAGAATAGCAAGCTGATGTACGCCATCGCACACAGTATTCTGGGGCTAGCCGATTACTCTAATTGTATGAGTCACTATAAATAGGCCTAGGTGTTATTTCTAGCTATGCATGCCCATGTATAATCATAATTGTTGTCCAAGTGGACGTATTTCATACAGTAGCATCGTCTGTCGACGGATTATGCCAGTGGTAATCCAGGTCGGAAGGAGTGTTTTAGTTGTGGATAAAGGAGATTTAAACCACTACCTCTACCTGGACATTGCATTGTGTGTTAATTCACAGTGAAGTCTGACTCGCTATAACAAATCACACTTCATAGTGAATGAAAATTAAAGGTCCCCACATTGTTAACATCATTTTTTTACATGCAAGCGAGACTATAAGTGTCAATCATTACCAATAGTTAGCAGCTCCTAAAACATGATTTTTGTGCTTAATAAAGATTATAAAGACCTTTATTTCTACATAGTGTAAACAAACTATTAGCATAAACCATCACAACTAAACCTAACCTGACGTCTAACAGTCTAATAGAATGATCATGCATCGTACTAATCAGAGCTGCATGATCTATTCGCTAAGTATAAAATAAATAAATGATATTAGCTTATACTGCTCCAATTACTTTTACGTGTAAATAATAAATAAAATGACTTAATCGATCTAAATGGGAAGGCATTATGTAACACTGCGATACATTATCAAAGCTGTGGACAGAACTGTGGGCGCGACAGAACATTTGATTTCTGCTGTAGTCTACTGTTCTTTTGAACGCATTTCATCATACTATATTGCTTGCTTACCTGAGCTTTTGAGAATATCCTGCCACTAATATATCAACAGAATGACAAACACAGAAGTATCAGATACTAATAGTAGTTAGGTTAAAATTGAGAAATGTCTTGAAGTGTCAAGTGAATTGAAATGAACAATGTTTTCTTTTTGTAAAAATCGCAATAAATCTCAGGAGTGAATATAATGGGTTGAAACCAGTATACAATTTACCAATGTCTGTGTGATTGGTGAATACAGCGTAGTCAGTGTTCACACATGCAGGCACCCTGATAACTTTGACGTTTTAAACACTCCAGATTATAAATAGTTTAAATTGTAATATATAGCTTTGCCTATTTTAATACAGAATATAGGCCTAATCATTTTTACACTGTCCCATATATGAGAAGCTGAAATCAACCTTACATTGTGAGAATGTTTTTTTTATCGGGTTATCATGGGAATACATATTCTCAGTGTATCAAATTATTATTGAAAATGATGTGTACATGTGAGCTGGTACTTTAAATGTTACTAGAAATGAAATGAACGTTTGTGTAAATATAATGTGACGAAATCTGTGACGTTCATTACAGAAACGCCTATATTTTCACAATTGTTATGCACATTTAGCGAGAAATACCGATATGTCATACACAAAATTGAGAATAAACATGTTTGAAACTAAAACAAATAAATTTTAAATGTTTTATTATGTAGTGTAACACAAATAGAACATACATTTTTTTCAATGTGGGTACCTTTAACCAATTTGATAAATTACCCATGAAATAACTCGTTTTGGAATAGGGTCTATATGTCCCGTGATGTATAATTAGGCATGTTTGCGTCACTAGGAGGTGAATGGTTATAACGCATTCACCTCACCAATAACTAAGACGTGTGCGTGTTAATATGTTAATAGTTGTCATGTATATAGGGTACTAGGACCTCAATAACTACTAAATCGTGTTGTTATAGGCGCCCCCTCCAGGAATGGTGGTAAGAGTTAGTGATAAAGGCGTCAATGCTAATGGCCATGCCATATATATAAAATAGATGTCATTTATCATTTCACATCCCTGAAAACAGACTTAATTTTCCTACAACTAGGGGTTTTAGAATGAATATTTACATGAAACTGTTTTACCAATACATGGCAATAATATGTAAGGTGTTTGTGGTGTCAAAATCATGTGTGAAATAGTTAACTTTAGGGATGTAAAATTAAGAATTAAGACGTCATCCAGTAGTCTTAGTGTGTGTAATTACCATATAATTAAATTGTCAATAACAAAATAAAAATAAAAGACGTCAACTGATGGCTTTAACCAGTAAAATGTGTGGAGAGTTTCGCGTTAAGGCATAATCATCTCTAGCATTGGTAATTTGAAGATATACACTGTAAGTAAAAAAAGGTAATATTGTGGTCATTTCTTAGCATGTGTATTATTATCATAGAATAAAATTAACAGCCAAAAAGCAATAAAAATAAAGACGTTAGCTGATGTGGTTAACAAGATGAATGTGTAGATAGTGTAGCGTAAAGGTAATTAAGATCATATTTAGCATTGTTAATTCTAACAATAACAAAATAAGTAAATATGGTTATTCGGAGGACATTTAGAAATCTTCGAGGATGACTGGTCATTTAAATGTAACATAATCATACCAAAAAGCATCAACATGACCTCCAAACAACACAAGGGGGGCTCTTCCTAAAGTTTTTATTATCTGTGTTTGTGTTCACGGATTTTTTTTACATCTCAGACAGCCCACCATCTACGACGCTGGCCCAACAGTGAACCAACGTTGGGCTAATGTCTCACGTTTGATGGGGGAGCTTAGACAACACGACAATCAGCTGATTGGTGGTGAATTAATTATAATTTTTTATTTGTTTTGTCACGTCGGAGCTTCCGGGTTCGTACTGTTATTCACGTTTCAGACAATAAATTATAGACTATGAATATAATGTAAAAAAATCAAGTCGAGGGAGACGGAATGTTGCAAGCTGTCAACCATTTTGATTCGGTTCCAGAGTCCCTACTAGTCAATTTAAACCCGTATGACACTTGATATTTTGATTTTCCTCATCATTATGACCTATTTTGTGAAAGCCGGTCAATACGAATTAGCAGATTATATGAAAAAACACGAAATTGTAAGTAAAATTGAATCTGGAATTACTAGAGCCTTCTTAAAAGTATCAAAATGTGCAAATTAATTAACCACATCATATTACTGCACTATATTTAATATTTTTTTCTTTTTGTGGTGTAAAATACCAAAAAATAACACAAACAACGAAAAAAGTTATAATTTTGTGAATACCACTTAGAAAGAAACCCTGACACCTAACTAACACGGTGACATGCGGTCAAACATTTAACTGTTTTTCCAGGACCCTTTCTGAGAATAAATAAGCCAAAAATAACCCCTGGTATTTAGGTTTTTCTCATAATTATGACCTAGTGTGTTAACATGAATTAATACGATTTAGCCAATTGTACAGAAAAAAAAATAAAAAATTAGTGTAATTTTCGCTGAAATAGCTAGAGCATTCATTAAGTTATCAAAATGTGCAGATTAGCGAGCCACATCAGCATTACAGTAAAGGCAAAAGATAACGACAAAAATATAATTATGTGTAATTTTAGAACATCGAGCGTACATGTTTGACATACTACCAAATATTCACGTAGGCCTATTGTGCCAGGGTCCTTTCTATAAAATTTAACACTTCATCTCATATTTGTTGTGATAAAAACAAAAACGTGGATTATATGTAAAAAATGAGATGATTGTATAAACACAACTTAGAAAACCTTTTTTTTTATGTGTTATTTTAAAGCTCATAGAGGCATGCATTTTGTATAACATTCTTTCGCCTCTGTATGTTTCATTAAACTTCACTACTGTACATCAGCCATTCATTTCGTACACCTACCTTCTCAATAGTTTACCACCCATGTTAAGGTATCGACAACTTAACGAAATGTATGCAAACACATATATTAACTAAATTTTTAGATCACTGAAAACGTAAGCAGGCCTATATACATGATATATCACATAGTATGAAAGACCACATAAACCAAGAATGAATATTAATTGCACAACATTAACAATAACCTCAGCGTCAAAGCTATTTTTCTGAAATACATCTGCTATCATGTGATGTTAACATAGTCGAGTTAGTAGTAGGGCTACCTACATTAATAATTACATTTTTATCAACATCACAACTCTATCCGTGAGTCTATGATTAGCAGGCCTGATGATCAGACCGATGTGTGCTGATGACCAATGGGATCATGCAGAGGTTTTAGTGGATTCGCTTTGAGGGCTGGTGTGTATCCGATTGGCCGACAAAATTTAGCTACTTGTGTAGCAAAAGATATGGTCAGAGAGACATCGAGTCTAGTGTGAGGTATACCTGCTGGAATGAATGAATAAAACGTCGCTGTGCCTAAGAGAGTAATGTGTCACTTAATTCTCAAGTAATTACCATTATCTCCCGCTCACCCACATCCCTGGACGTTTGATGCTAGTCCTAGGGGTATGGTAGGGCGAGCTCCCCACGGATTAAAATATCTGTAAAGTGACTCACGATCAAATTTAGGTACAGTTTGCCAGTCTCAGGATCCTCATACAAATCATTTTCAATAGAAAAGGTGTATATGTTATTAGTTTCCAAGTTAAAGATGCATCTCTTTCACTGTGTGATCGTTTTATGGAAATCATAGGTGTATTGCAACTTTGTGTACATGCTCCAAACCCAACTCTGAACTCCTACTAGATATCTGTGTAAGATATTTCTATATATGAATATTGCTTTACATCACTTTCTGCACAATCATGGCACTATCGCGACAGAAGGAAGCCTGAAGCCGGGACTATGCCCTACTGTTATTTCGAATGACTTCAAGGGTTCTTTATAGTGCACAGTACCATAGGCAGCACTGTACACTTCAAGCCTTTCAAAAGTTTGGAGCACTGTATATGCACAACCACGATGAGAAATATCCGGCCCGACCGGGATTCGAACCTGGTACATCCAGGTTACAAACCCCAGCCGATACGATTGAGCCAACGGGGCCGGCCAAGATATTTCTAGCTGGTCTGTGTCAGCAGGATAAATAGTACCCCAGGGTGTATAGTTGGTATGAGCATATCAGGCAAACCACAACAACATGTCGAAACATAGAGAGTAATAGGGGCCTACTAAGACTAACTGTGTATATTATGTCCAGTGAGTTTTTACCTGTAGTTCATAGATTTTGCATTTCTGGGGGCATTCACGAAATGTGCAGTGTCGCAACTGCACAGTCATCATCAAAATTTTGTAGGTGTTACTACTTGTTTAGCAGCTCATGCTTCTTGGTAAGTCTGTGCTGCTCTGCCCATGCGATTGTGAGATTTAGTCATCGTGTTGTCATCAGTTGTATTTGGCCCAAATATCTCATGGACCTAAGTCATAACATCTTGTCCTATGACTTTTTTGAAATTCTTAGCTATGTGGAAACCACCAAGAGATAAATACAGAGACTTGTAGGTGTTCGAATTTTCCGGCTAGAACTCTTTTATGAATTGGGCTCTGTAAATGTGAGAGCAACTATTGGATTAATGTCCTCTGAGGGCAAACGAGATCCAACGACGTGTTTCAAAGATAATCTTTGAAGACTGATGTGCTTCTGATTGGCCAAGGTAGCGTTGCTGCTTTATGAGGTGGTGTTGCGGCGAGGTTTTCAGAGCCACTTTTCTGTGTGGTCTCTCGTGGTATGCTCAGCAAGTGCAGCTTTCCACTGTTTTTTCATCTGTTTATCACTTCATGGTGCTCTGTAGTAACAGCCTCATTGAAAGTTACCAATCACATTGTTGACGGAATTCTCTACGTTCACCAAATCGGCCACTGTCAAGGCATGTTGTTCCATAATAGATTTCTTTTTTACATTAACATATTGCCAATTATATCATTTTAACCTCCACATCTGATCGAGAGAAAATATTGTTCACTGTGCCACAAGCGATTGTCGTTCATCTGTTTCAAATTATTAATGTGTAGAGATTGCTAGATCTTTATTAAGGAGATAATATTTCGGCATACACAATTATTATGAGGCAGTAAGATGCAAAAGAATTATCGATAGCTTGGAACTGTACCTGGCTAAAATGAGTCGACTAGGCTTGACACGTAAAGATTAGAAAACATTATTTCTCTAGTTAGACACGCCACCGGTATTAAAACAAATGCCATTATTACCTGTAGTTTTCAAAACACATACAAAAACATGTGTCGCATTAAATGAATTGTCAATGCGCATTCATTTCAAATATGAAATGAAATGAATCGGGCTTTATGCTACTTTTGTGCACATACAGGCTAAATTGGGTCAGGAGAACCTCTTGAGGATGGTGAGATGAGTGAGATGACACTGCCTACCAGACACAGGATTCGAAATTCAAACTCTGGGGATCTGAGGCCGAGCACGCTACCTCTCGGTTACGGAGGCTTCCCACAATAATGAGTTTAACGAGTGGATGGGGAAGAAACATTTTTGCTAACCCCGAACTCAAGCGTGAAATGCGACAGTGCTAACCACTACCCTAGGGCGTATTCACTGCCGCCTATAGCTTGTGAGCGTAATTTTAAATATGTGAGCATTACAGTGTCTGAGGAACCTAAAAAATGAATACATGCTTGCTAAAATGATGAATCTATTCTTATCTTGTATGTTTTAGAAGTTGTTACGTAGGGACTACTAAGATCCGCACCATTATTGACATTACGGCTTTTAAAAAAACCCTTTATATTCGTCACCAGAATTTTTATTAAAATAAGATTTTTTGTGCTGACAGCGTTTGAAAAACAAACCAGATAACCTTTTGTGTAATTGTTGCGCATTTTATCGATGCAAAGTGCTAAATGTTAATTCAAAAAGGTGATAATTAGCCAGTCACAAAAATATCCGCTACTAGATTAAAAAAGTGGGATTGCTTTATTCTGACAGCTTTTGTAAGACAAAATTAGACAAAATTTTGTGTAATTGTTCTGCGTTTTGTAGTTTCTTAGTGTAAATAATTTGCCAGTCACATGGCGGCCATTTTTAAAAAAAATCCTTTATTTGTTATTAGAATTGTTTTTAAATTGTGAACTTCTGTGTCCTTGCAGGGAATTTTATCAATTCAATGTGTAAATAATTTGCAATTGAAATGGCTGCCATTTTGGAAAAAATAATCCCTTATACCGTTATGATAATTTTTATTTTATAGATTCAAAGTGCAAATAATTCGCCAGTCACATTTTTCAAATGGTCGAAATATAACGTTTTTAAAATTGGTCATAAATATACAAATAATTGTATTGTAGCTTGGCTCTATAGCTGAAATTTCTTAGTAGATACTAATGTATGACTGTACCACATTTCATGCTTTTACCCCAAAATGCACAGTACCCTTGAATTACTTATCTAATCTGCAGAACTAACAGCCAGGGCTCAACTTTCGAATTATGTTTCTTAATGCAGTGTTATCTGATTAATTATGCTCCGACTGACCCAGTTTAACGAGTATGTGGTCTATGCTCCATACATTCATTGATTCATTCTTTCATCCATTCAGTATACAAGTGCAAAAATAATCACCGGATTCGGCAACGCGAGCTATAATGGATGGCTCAGCAGCAACAGCAAAAATGACACGACTAAGAAATAAATACTTTAAAAACTGGCATTTATTCATATGATTTACATTACATTCTACATTATTTCAAAGTACTCACTTAATGACGAAAGTACATCACGTATACAAGATTCGTTTTTAAAAATACAAAAATAAGTGAATGCAATCGGCTGTGAGTGAGAACCCCTAGTAGGGGAGCTAGCAGAGATTTGTATTACATCTCGAGTACAAAAGGTTTGATAGTTTAAGTCATCAGATGGTGGTATGGGGACCTCAAAATGTTCACCTCCACGAAATGTCGACACATAATAATGCGCCAGCCAATCAGAAAACGTTTAGCAGAACAGCGTTTTGTAAACCGGTCAATCACAAGCATACTACGATGGGCTAAAAAGGAGGGTGGGGAGAAATGTAACGTCAGCCCATCTGCACATTATACCACGCAAAATAGCAGTGTCTACGGGTGGCAGTGTACTGAAGAAGTGATCACAGACACCTTTAAAGTTATCTCAGCCCCTACAAAGAACATCTTGGTCACAGAAAAAGTGATTACAGCCACAAAGATGATCTTGGCCACAAACAAACTGATCTGGTCCACCGAAGAAGTGATCACAGCCAATTTGACTGTTATCTCAGCCAAAACAAATGTGATCTTAGCCAAACACTGAACAAGTTATCTAAGCCACTATAAAGTGATATTGACCACTGACGAAGTGATAACATCCACTTTAAAAGTTATCTCAACCACTACAAAAGTGATTTTCACCACTGAAGACGTGATTACAACCCTTTAAAAGTTATTCCAGCCACCACAAAAGTGATCTTGAACACAAACAACTAATCTTGTCCACTGAAGACGTGATCACAGCCACTATAAACGTAATCTCACCCACTACAAAATTGATCTTGGCCACAGAAGAAGTGATCACAACCACTTCAAAAGTTATTGCAGTCACCACAAAAGTTATCTGGGCCACAAAAACTGATCTTGTCCACTAAAGAAGTGATCTCAGCCACTACAAAAGTGATCTTGACTACTGAAGAAGTGATTACAACCACTTTAAAAATTATCTTAGCCACTACAAAAGTGAGCTTGGTCACTGAAGAAATGGTCACATCTACATTAAAAATTATTTCAGTCGCTACAAAAATGTTCTTGGCCACTAAAAATCTTATGTCAACCCCTGAAATAGTGATCTCGGTCACTACGAAAGTGATCTTGACCACTAAAAAAGTCATCACAGCCACTTTGAAGTTATCTCAGCCACCACAAAGGTGATCTGGCCACAAATAAACTGATATTGTCCACTGAAGAAGTGATCACAGCCACTATAAAAGTAACCTCACCCACTGCAAAATTGATCTTGGCCACAGAAGAAGTGAGCACAGCCTCTTTAAAAATGATCCCAGCCACCGCGAAAGTGATGTTGGCCAAAAACACACTGATCTTGTCCAATGAATAAGTGATCACACAAATCATAAAAGTTATCTCAGCCACTAATAAAATGATCTCGGCCACTGAAGAAGTTGTTGCGTAGTTGCGTAGAAAACTTATAATTATGACTGTAGATACTTCTAATGCCAACTATAAAATATTAATTGTGAAGATATTCCGGCCATCTGTACCTTTTCTCCATTTCTACCATAATTTCTATTATTCTGGACATACGGGATTATATACATATTATGTAGACGTATACTGTTTCCATTGTCGGGAAATGTTTAACCAACATTAACAAGACGTTAATCTAATGTTGTTTTAATGATGGGCCATTGTCTGCGACGCTGTGCCAATAATAAACCAGCATCTAATATTTGTTTCTTGTTTTCTTGTTTACAAGATCGATATATTGAATGAAAATATCTAACCCAGCAAGCAAAGGGACATTAACCCAACATTGGTTTAATGGTGGCCCACGGTCTACAACGCTGGTCCAACATTGAACCGATGTTTCGTGTTTACTGGGATACATAATCAAATCAAAGGCTGGCTATAAATTATTTGTTATTGAGAGCAATTAGTAGACACTGGAGGTGTACTTCAAGGTCGGATTACAAAATCCCTCTAAGCTGCGAACTTAGCACCATCAGCTTTAATTTAGCATTATACTAAATTAAAGCTGATAGTGCTAATAATGTTACTTTTTGTGGCTGGGTAACTCCTTGAATACTGCAGCTGGAGACCGCCTTTCTGCTCCACAAAACCCACCAAGAATAGTGAGATGAATCTGATGGCACTGCCGTCCAAGCCCACGATTTAGCATTCAAGGCCTGGCAGTCTGAAAGCGAGCACGTAACGCTATTTCTCGCTCACAGAGGATCCCCCTAATACTGAATTCTTGAGTTTGTGAGGGGGACACTTTTTTAAACCGCTTTACCAGAGCGGAGGAAGGGCCTATTATATAGTTTGATATGACAGTCAAACAACATTCATCACTACACCAGGGCCACGGCTTCATGCTTTTGTGTGTTTTTGGGGGGATAGAAGTCTGCATAATCCTTTTTTATATCTGATGTAGTGTTTCAGGCGCGATCCTGATTTCTAAAGCGAGTAAAGTTAGAAACGGTGCCATTGTATTCCCTGGTAACAAAAAATCAAGCCTCCGTCTGAAATATAAGGACGATATCATAAATTTAGTGATGATGTTATGGCGGCCATTTTGAATTTTTGTATGATACATGTAATGATGTCGTGTAGAGGTATCGTGTGTCTATCGCATCCCTTGAATACCGTACTAACATAGTGCCCTCTTTATGACATTCTCAGATGGATTTTTGCACCAAATTCGACCCTTAAGAATTTCTTATTGTTTATCAAGAAAGCATAAGTATTCTTTTCTAAAGTTTTATTGATGTCTAAAATTGAGATTTAAATGTCACAATAGTGCCCCCTTTAGGACGGTCGTAAATGGTGTTTGCACCAATTGCGTCATGTAAGACTTGCATATCTGTAGTCACACACCCACAACGAAATTTTTAGCACAGGTTTGATTTATTTATTGCATTCCCTGATGGCGAAAACATATGGTTTGGAAAAATATTTTTTTCTCTATCTCAATTATTAAAGAAGATAATGATCACTTTAGTGATTTCGTGGCGGCCATTTTGCATTTTGCATGATAATGATGTCAAATAAATGCATCATTTGTTGCATTGCATTCTTTGATACGGAGAAATAATCTCTTTCTCAATTCTTGATGAATATATGATAACGTTAGTGATTTCATGGCGGCCATTTTGAATTTTGCCTGAAAAATTGGACGCCAATTTACGAACTCCATCAAACTTATTCTGTAGTCTATTCTGAACATTTTCATATAGGTGGCATATTTTACCATTACAATCCCACGATAGTTGATTTATGAACACAAGCATGCCGACTAAAAGTGTCATCTCAATACTCAAAGTGTGATTTAAATGTAACAGTAGCACACCTTTTAGGCGGGTCTTAAATGGGTTTTGCACCAATTGCGTCAGTTGATCTGGAGTCACAGACCCAAAACGAAACGTTTATGACAGGTTTGATTGACGTACTCGAAACGTGATAAAAACTGAGGGGTTTTTTTTTGGGGGGGGGGGGGTATTTAGCGCCTCCTTTATGAGGGTTTTCATTGGTTTTTGCACCAATTGCATCACTTAAGACTTGCATATCTGGAGTCACCCAAAACGAAACTTTCAGGACACGCCAGTCAACCATTTTAAAATTGATATACATCAGCAAAGTTTACGTTAATCAGGTCATTAACTGACATAGCTGCGCATAGCATTTCTGTGTTAGTGGTCGTGATAAATAAAGAGTCGATGATATGGGGATGAAACTGTCACCAAAACCATTCCCCGGTGATATGTGAGGAAAAAGCTCATAGATTAGTACCTATTTTGAAAACAAATACTTGTGGCGGTGGCGGACTGTGCGGAAAACAGTAAGCAGCCCGCCTTTTTTGTTTAATTTGAGACCAAGCATTTACAATTTTTTGTGCTTGAACACTCATTTCATTCCCAACAACATTAATATAATCAGCTAGTAATTAATTAGGTCAACTAAACTACTAAATTATTACATAGAAATTTCTCCCATTTAAAGTTGTAAATATAATCGGGACCGGTGGTTTTAATTGACATACTTTCAGTATCGGCATTCAACCCTTTACTTATTCAGAATTGTCAACATGTACGTGCTCATTCACTGTGAGCTGTGGGAAAAAAGCTGTGATACAGCGATGAAACTTATCCACTATTTTGAAGACCAATAACCCGTAGTGATTATGCATTCACAGCACTGACATTAATATACATGTAGTCTACACAACATGTCGTGTGCACGGCACACACTATTAATCTGCAATTAAGGCAAAATGTAGTAACTGAAATGTAGTAACTTTAAATTGAAAAAATCAATTTAAAGTCATAATTTATGTCCTAGTAAGCTCTTTTTCGTTCATTTGATATACCTATGCTATCGAGCTGGAATAAATGGTTTGCCACCTTTCTGCACATATAGGCTAAACTGGGCCAGTATAAACCTTCCGGAGATGGTGAGATAAATGGGATAACACTGCCCTCCAGATAGTAGGGTCATATATGGGGGCTCTGTGACCACTTTGCTCTTACTTTAGTTTCCCAGTAGATCAAAATGAGCTCCTATGTACCTCTCAAAAACGCCGGGAAAATTTACCAAAACGACGTTTTTTAAAATGGCCGCCATCACACATTAGAAAATCTAATATACGCATATATTGTTCTTTATGTAATATAAAAACATGAATAAAATCGTGTTTTTGACTAGTTGAGAAATGCTGATTCAAATGGACGCATGAATTTGATATCTAATCACTAGAAAAATGCTTAAAATCTAAAATGGCCGCCAAAATGGTACCTTTTTGAAAGAATGATATCTTTTGATATTATATAATATAAAAAACACGCATAAAATGTTGTTTTTTACTAATTTAGACATGTTGATTCACATGGACGCTTTAAATTTCATATTCAGTCAAGAGAAAAATGCGAAAAATCCAAAATTATAGTCAAAATTGTTACTGTTTGACTGCTCTGTAAAATAAATGAAAAATAAATAAAATTAAAAAATAAAACAAAGTTGTATTGTGTACGGTTGTGCTATTAAATAGCACAACCGTACACAATAAAACTTAATTACCATTATCTTGGTCAATTAAGGTCTCAATGGTTTGTACACAACTGTATCTGCTTAGATATCTCTGACAGTCACATCCTATATAGCATGATATTTTTCTCACTCGAGTATTTTTAATTGCAATCCCTCCTGCAACCACATACGATTTTAACGTGTCATATGTGGTGGCTATGGTAGGTTTGTAGATTTAACTGAAATCATATTATCATTTACTACAGCCCATCCATTGTCCCCAGGTGAGCTTGGCGATGTAAGCTGAATTGTCTAGTGCTTTTTCAAATGTTGCACGCTGTTCGGAAGCAAGCGAGTTGCAGCAGCTGTGCTGATTTTTATTATATAAATTGTTGAATCTAAGCTATATATGACTATATCACATCCTTAGAAGTTGTCACTCTTGTGTTCACACGAAGCTACTTTGCCTGGTCTTACACATCTAATGTGATTTCAATGTGAGCACCAGCTATCCTGATGTTTTCGTTTTCTGTGAGTAATGATGGAGGCATTGCTTCATTCATGGTCAACGATAAAGTTATTAATGTCAATTTGGTTACTTGTGCAACAATTGTTATTTTTATGTTATTTAAAGAAGAGTATAAATGACATCACTCTTGTCAGGCCAGTCAATTTCGCCTTTATATATTTTTGGTTTCTGGTTCTGAGTTTGAGCCAACATGGGTGACAATATACTCCTATGACTATGATTTTCACGGTTATGGCAGATGTGTAAACGTTCACATCAAAAATAGAAGTTCTGCTGGACATAGCAAGGTAGCAACTGGTTTGCTGACCAAGATGTGAAAGAGGACCTCGTATATGTTAAGCAGTTGGGATTGACTACATTACCTGTCAACATATCAGGTGACCACATTATCAAATTAAACACCTTTCACACATCATTCTGATGCTTTTTTAGTGCTACTGACACAACCTTCTGAATATTGTACTATGTGAAACAAAGACTATATATTTTTGCTGTGACAGATACCGGTCATCAAGCATAGATATTAGTTCAACAACAGAGGTATGATACAGGTCGACAATTTGATGTCGAGAAACGTGTTCTTCCAACAAATCTCCCCTTTCTTGATTTTCTATGTTAGACAAAGTATCAAGAGGAACAAAGTGATACATTGTATTGCTTATTTGGTGATTGGTCAGAGCTTTGGTTCGCTCATCTTAAGACAGCTATCCATTTAATTGTGCTGCTCCAATGGGTCATGCAAACTTTGAGACATGGATGAGAACACCGATTACCAATAATTCTTTACTGGTTTGGCTGAATGCGACTACAATACTGATAAACTGCACTGGAATACCTTGCATATGACGGTTCTCCTATTGAAAAGATCATACACGGTAGATGTGTATGACCAGGCAAAGCAGCTCCTCGTGAAAACACATGATTCAAATTCGAACCCTGGCGGTTTGAAGGTAAGCTCGCTACTTTTCGGTGACGGGGGCTCCCTACAATATTGAATCTTTACGAGGTAGCAGAGAAGAAACATTTTTTTTTTTTTTTTAATTGAATACCATAAAGGGGCTCGAACTCGTGATCTCCGACTTTCCAAACAGGTAGCTTTAACCACTGCACCAGCTTTAACCACTGCACCTATGCTATGGGTCTACGCGCATTATACATTTTTGATTCTATTAGTGAGGGTACCGATTTTAGACATCTATAAGGGTTTATGTAAGAGCTTCTGCGCCATCACCACAACCAGATGATATCTGTAGGCTACTACAGCCATTTTCATTTGGTTTTTCAGTGTACTTGTCTCTGTGTGAGAGCTGGTGATACCTATGTTATGGATTTACGGCTATTTTAAATATTTTGTTCTCTTACAGTGCGGGGATCGACTTTAGACGTCATATTCTGACGTCTACATACGTCAGATTCTGACGCTGTGAGAGTTGATTGTTGGCAAAATTTGGGTGGCTTCCGTAGGGAAATGGTTATACACTAATATACATAAGAAATTGAATATTATTGTGAGCAAAGTTGAATAAAATGTGAAAATTGTCATATTTCAATCTTAATTTAATACAAATAGATATTCTCACATTTATAACATAATAATATAATTTAAGACTATGTTATTCGGTGTATTTTTCTGAATGATCTACATATTATGTTTATGATTATCTAACATTTCGATACATTTAGCAACACAATTGAAAATTTGTTTTATTTCATATCAATAAATGTTAACCTGGTCAATTTCGATGTTAATAAACCCTGTAGATATATATTTAAACATAATGCCCAATTTCATTCCACCTGAGAAAACAGTAACACATGAACAATTTAATAAAGAAAACAAGTGTGAATAGACATCAATAAGTATCAACAATATAATACAATAATACACAACCATGTACTAACATAATATTAACAATATTCAAAACAGTTTTGGACGGAACATTTTCTAGAAAACACGATACGTTGGCCCGATTTTATTCCCAGCATCACCGTCTGCAACGCTGGCCAACATTGAAACAACATTCGGCTAACGTTTCGTGTTTGCTGGGTTATATATACAGTAGAAAGTTAGAGTTAAATCCCCATCATTGACCAGTTAGTTTTCTGTAATTTATCCGGACGAAAGATGAGCAAAGATCATGTAGAATAAGATGGTCGACTCTCGCCAAAATGTGAAATACCCTGCTTTGCTGTTCTATCCGGTATGATTTTATCATAATAATTACAAGGCGTAATATGACTTCATTATATGCCACAAAAAATACATATTTTACAAATCATAAAAAAAATATTCATGGAAGTTAACCTTCATTTTGTATCCAATAATGTGTTATTTAGTTGTTATTATTAAATATTGTTACCTTTCATTTTTTATCCAATAATTTGTTGTTTAGTTATTATTTATTTGTAATCGTCATCTTCCCTTTGGCGCTTCAGGGGTTAAACGCCTCTATAAACAAAGTCTGCATATTCATTGCAGCCACATACAGCAGGTGATATCCAGCTAACACAAGACGTTGACCGAATGCTGGGGTAATTCTGGCCCACTGTCTGTGACGCTGGCCCAGCATTTCTTAGTGTCTCTTGTTTGCTGAGCAAGTGACGTTATGTGCAATGGTAGATTCTATGGTTTACGACATCCTGTTCTGTGACATGTATTTATGTATGTTGTGCACATAGCTCTTTGTTATTGAAATAAAGACATTTTAATCTTCAACATTTTATTTTAATATAAGATGACGTATCTGCTGTATTAGTGGTTAATATATTAATTAATAAGGTATTGTCATAACTGTCGAACCTGGGAAAAACATTTCGTTTGTTTTATATGATGATTCAAGTAACCATGGTAACTTTCCAACCCCCGTCAATATGTAATGTATTAAAATCATTCATATTGTGAAATTCGGAAGTCGACGATCTTATTGTACTATGATATTTTGGATTAGTACACGCATAATAATTACAATGATGGCACTAAGTTACAGCTCTCTCAATATAGAGCTGGAACTCCCACCAGAAACAACGAGCCCTTAATCAGTGAGGTAAAAAAGCTCAAGTCAAGACTGTTGTCGTTTTTTGAATTTCGTAGTTTTTTCAGGATGATTTATGTCTTTGTTCTAAAGACAAGATCGCCAATACCTTGGACTCACATTATTTTTTATCACATTTAACTATAATCACGACAACAGTATGTTTATCTGTTTTATCAGCTGAGCATATCACAGAAATTAAATGCGTGTATAAACATTAAAGAATCATTCAACTGCAAGACGCACATGTCTGGGACGGTCAAGTGTAGGCCAACAGTAGCCTATTGAGTACAGATTGACGGAATTAATATAGCCACTGAACTGATTACAATATACTACTTAAACGGGACATTGATCCAATGCTGTTTTAATGCGACGCTTGTCCAACATTGAACCAACATTGAATAAATGTACAATGTTTGAGAGAAAGTCCTCCTGCCCAGCAAACACAAGACATTTGTATAACATTTATACAACGTCGGCCCAACGTCTTCGACGTTGGATCAGCATTGCATAAAGTCATACAAATGTTTTGTGTTTACTGGGCATGTCAATACATGCTTGGGGTCAAGCAGTTTCAACATCCCCGCAGTAATACAGTCAGTTTGTTTGCAAGCCAGCGACCAAGTAGGGGCAAGGGCAAAGAGCTTTGAATTATTAACTCATAGATGTCGCTCAAGTTTATATGAACTTGCTGTGATTTGAGAACTTGCTTTGGGTATGAAACGCATATTTAGTATTATTATGGAATAGGGCCTTCGCCTACCCACGGGCACTATTGCCTTCTGGGGGACCCTTGTCCCGCGAATTTTGACTGTTGACCATACCTTTAAGCTTTAAAAATGTTTGATCTCAATTTAAAAACATATGAGTAATTTTTATTTGAAAACACACATTGGCAAATCTTGATGTTTAAACACTCATTTCATTCTCAATACCAGTGTTTGATCGGCTAGTAAGACGGATTAAAAAACGACTATTGTGGCGATTAGCGGTGAAAGGGTTAATCTAGATGAAGGAGTTTGGTTGGAGATAACAGCAACAAATGGTGACCCAGCAACACGACACATAGACCCAATGTTGGGCCGACGTCGTAGACGGTGGGCCTACATTGGTCCTACATTGGTCCTACATTGGTCCTACATTGGGTCGATGTGTCGTGCTTGCTGGGGGGCAATTTCAAAATTAGAGGCCTCAAAAAAGCCGTATCTACTTACTTTTGGGTTTGCACTGCAAAATTTGGCTGCTGGTTTGCATATTTATGAATTAATATACATAATTATTATATAATATTCTTGTAAAGTAGCCAGAAACTGCATTTTGGCTTTACAAAGGCAGTAGACCTATACACAGTAGCTCGAAGGAGCGATTTGCCCATTTGATACTATGATACATATAAATGTAATCAGTAATTGAACGACATTTCATGGAAGTGCGAGTACAATATACTTAAAAAATAAAAAAGTTTCTTATTTTAATAACAACATAATTTCTTTTAAAAAAGTTGTTTCCGAAGCGATGTACACACAGTCCTATTCGTCCGCTTTTGACTTCACATTAACCCTTTCAAGCCTGAATTTACCAATGTCATCTTCATCCACTATAAGCCGCGAATTTGTGTCGCAATTCTCGACTTGTAGTGGATGAAGATGATTTGATGTGGTTTAGAAATTAAAGAAAATTGCCATGAATTGATCAACCAGTTTCATGAAAATTATCATTATAAAACCCTTAGTTGTTGGAAAATTAAGTCTGTTTACAGTGATGTAAAATGATGCTTTAATGCATAGTGAGGACTTAAAGGGTTAAATATATATTAATATTAAATAATAAATTTTATCTCAGTTAAAATTATATGAGGATGCTGTTTTACCCTTCACCTACCCTGATGACATCGCAAGGCTCTGACACACTGACAGCCATGTTTTAGCGGGCTTGGCTCTACAGTGATCACCAGAGCGCGCTAGCTGACTAGGGCCAACACCGTTACCGTCTTATCGGTAGGCGGAGTCACTGTCTTTTTTACACGGGCAGCTGTGGAAAAATGGCCGTCAGTGCGGCCGAGCTCCACGCAATGTGAGTAGCTTGGCTTAGCCGGGTACCCTTTACCAGCTCGGTTATCTAATTTAATTTCTCACCCACTTTAAGCCGTGTCTCGTTACCGCGACCCACAGCTTTAAGTGGTCAAAATTACTCACATTTGTTTAATTTGCGACCAAACATTTGCAAATTATTGTGATGTTTAACCCTTTAACCGCCAAATTATTCAATCTGAATTTTCACCCACTTGAAGTTGTGTCTCGCTGACGCGATCCACAACTTCAAGTGAGTGAAAATTATTCAGATTTGACAAAATGAAGGTCAACTCTTTTCAAATCTTGCTGGTTGATGTCAGATTTTATCTCTAGGATATTTAAAAGGTGGTACTTAATGTGCTAGTAAAAAATAAAAACCCGAATATATGCGGCACCGGCGGTTAATGGGTTAATCACTCATTTAATTTCCACTAACAGTGATTTGAGCGGCTGATAACACGGATTAAAAACGACCACCGTCGTGCGTAGTGGTGAAAGAGATCAGCCATACCAAGCCTGTTGGCTTTGCACTGCATTCCTGCTGTGGATGGCTCCATCGCGGGTGCGGATCCAGACAGTTTCGCGCGGCATACTGGAGGTCAGTCAAACTTTATCCTGTATGGATATGACTGGCTTGCCAGCTCTCCAATGCAGTAACCCTGGGGAGTTTCCTTCTTTCATGTTTTCTATTTTTTATATGTCAAGCCATCGTTCTCTATTACCATTGAGGTACCGTGTGGATTCGTTTTCAAGTCATGGTAAAACCAAAGCAAAAGTCACCAGAATCAAAAGTTTGTGGTAAATGATTTGTGAATAAATATAAAGAGGCGTTTCTTTGTAAAAACATCTACGTTTCGTAATTTGAAGCTGGCAATGACGTTCGCAATTCTAACTTCAAATGTATGAGAACTAATAATACCCCCCATCTGGAAAAGGGTTTGTGTTTGTTGGACTAAGTGTTCATGGCGTACGAGCTCCATCAATAACACAACGGTCCGTCCTGACACAAAATTAGTTCAGTCTTCCATTTGGTTCCACATATTGCTGCTGGATTGGAGACCTTATTTGAACGTGTGGTCGGACTCCGGCGCCGCTTTACTCAAGTCCGGCAACACCTTGTCAAAGCCATCCTTTCCGGTTAGAAAGTACGTAAATACTTCTCCTTTACCCTGAAAACAACATAGAAAAGATAATTAGCGTTGTTGGTGTGATTTGCACTGTCCTGCCAAGCCAAACAGCAATAATTGCTTACCCCAAAAGTAAGCAGTTATTGCTATTTGCCCTGGCACGTCAATTGAAGTGCACTATGTTTTACTCAAGCTACAAATCAAGGCAATTATCATAATGTTTGGCAGTTTGGACCAAATAGAGAATATTTCTTCCTGGCCAAAGTAAATGTTAAACCTAAACCCCCAAAGCATCATTTTCCATATATGAAGAATTAAATATAATTTCCTACACCTGGGGGTTTTGGAACGGTAATTTTCATGAAACTGCTGTTTAAATAATAACGATATAGTTTCCTAATTTGTCACCCACTTGAAGTCATCTTCATCCACTACAAGCCGAGAATTGCAATAGCAATTCGCGGCATGTAGTGCATGGAGATGACAATGATAAATGTAGGCTTGAATGGGTTAAGCCCTACCGTAATTTTCTTTTATCCATTATTAGCAGATCAAATCTCAGTTATTGGGAAAAAATAGAGTGTTTAAACATCAATATTTGCAAATGTTTGGTCTCACATTAACCCTTTAGCCGCCAGATTATTCAATTTGAATTTTCACCCATTTGAAGTTGTGTCTCGCTGACGCGATCCACAACTTCAAATGAGTGAAAACTATTCCGATTTGACAAAATGGAGGTCAACTCTTTTCCAATCTTGCTGGTCGATGTCACATTTTATCTTTAACCTTTTTAAAATGTGGTAATTAATGTGCTAATAAAAAATGAAAACCCGAATATATGCGACACCGACGGTTAAAGGGTTAAGCAGATATTATGAGCAATGTTGAGCCGCTTGAAGTTGTGTGTCGCGGTAGCGAGACACAACTTCAAGTTGATGAACATTTTATTAAGATTACTGAGCGGCAAAATGGTTAAACTGGGCTATTTCTTATTCAATGTAATATCAAGCTTCAAATGAAGATATATAATTGCATGCTCCGCAGTTTGACCCAGACACGGAAACTTGTTTCCTTGCCAAACATACGTGTATATTAATATATTCTATCCCACGATCACGTGTCAATCCCTTGTTGAAAAACATTACTATTATGATATTTCGAAATCAGAACTACTATGCGAAAATGGCGAAAGTGAATCACTTAAATACCATATTGAATTCGTAACAAAGAGAAACTGCTGTAGCAATTTAGATGAACCGCGAGTGCAAAAATGCTTGCCAAGGTTTGAAAAATAGTAGTTGCCTAATCTTAGAAAATAATCTCTTCAAGTTTTTAATTTTTTGTTTTGTTGTGAAATACGTCAGAAAATTATAGGTATATAAACGTTGTGAATGAAGTACATATCACATCAAATAAGCATATATTGTTTTGAAATCCCATCACCGATGCTGCGATTTGACAACCACGGAGCTTAACCCTTTCAGCGCGGGGACCGTCATTATGCATCACAATATGACGTCTGTAGACGTCATATTCTGACGTATAAGGACGGTCCCCGCACTGAGAGAATTACAATATTTATAATGGTCGTTGACCCATAACATGGGTATTCAAATTAAACGAGAAGAATTAAGATATTAATGGTGAGTTTAAATTGAAAAAAACTCTTTGATTTCCATGGTTTATACATAAATAATTCAGCGTTCTAAGGCTGAATTATTACACCACGACTTGCCTTCATGGAGACCATGCCTCGCTCTACCATGTGGAATCCTCCCAGCTTGTCCAGGAGCTGCTTACAATCAGAGCTGACATGCACCCTTAGGGCTGGTGGAAAAAATAACAAAACAACAACACAACTTAATAAAATAATGTTAACCCTTTAACCGCCGGTGCCGCATATATTCATGTTTTCATTTTTTATTAGCACATCAAGTACCACATTTTAAAAATGTTAAAGATAAAATGTGACATCAATCAGCAAGATTTGAAAAGAGTGGACCTCCATTTGGCAAATCTGAGTTATTTTTCACTCACTTGAAGTTGTGGATCGCGTCAGCGAGACACAACTTCAAGTGGGTAAACATTCAAATTGAATAGTTTGGTGATTGAAGGGTTGATGAGCGTCAACTTAAATAATATTTATTTGAGAACTAACATCTGTAATAATGTTTACCTGTTGACTGTATGATAACATATTTTTGATATTTCTATGTTGCTAAAATTATTGCAAAAGACTACCCCAACGGCATATTATCGGTTATAATTTGTGGCAGTGCTTTCGTGTGTATTCATTTATTATAATAATAGAAAATGTAAGTGGGATAGTTATGTTAGGATCGCATAAATACAGAGGTTTAAGATTCCTAACAGACCGAATCATCATGTCCAACTTTAGTGGTGACAAAATCTACAGATCCTCGGAAACATCGTCCAATGTTTCGCACAGTACTAACATCATGATAATCAGACACTAACACGCCATGATACAGAGTTAAGCGATTTCAGTTCACCAGACCATGCGCAAAACCACATGCATTAATTTTGCGCACTTCCGTGGTCCTCGAACATATTCTGTGAAACGCAGTGACGTCACTCGGTGAAAATAAGGTTATGTAACACCCCTCCCCCATACTTCATTCTGTGAAACGCAGTGACGTCACTCGATGAAAACAAGGTTATATAATTAGAACCCTCCCCCATACTTCATTGTATTAGCCAGCTCGGTGAAAACAAAGGATGCCGAGTTCATTGAGTTTCACAGAATAATATCTTTTATAAATATATATGGTAACTCTCATTACAAAATAGCATCTCTGATAATAGAAGTCCCAACAAACACAAAACATTTGTATAACATTTATACAACGTCGGCCCAACGTCTTCGACGTTGGTCCGACATTGTATAAATGTTATACAAATGTTTTGTTTGCTGGGGTGCACCATGGCTCTGTCTTTGTAAGGACATGGTGAATCGACCACATGCTGACACAACATGGCTATGACGTCATGAAAACGGCTCAACTGAACTTTTCGTAACGCCAAAAATATTTTAATTTTGTTTTTCAGTGCGGGGATCGACTTTAAACGTCCGAATCTGACGACTATTGACGTCGTCTGACGTCTATCCCCGCGCTGAAAAAATTACAAAATGTGTAATAAAGTATAATATAGACCCATAGTATATGTAATCAAATGGAGCGGATAGAGCTACCCATTTATGATGATTTCAAATTGAAAAAACCCTTTGGTCTCCATGGTTTATAAAACAATATTTCAGCGTCTTTGGGGGGAATGGGGTGTTCAAAACACACTATATTTTCATGGCACATTGTATCGTTTTTACTGAGCTACATTTATGTCGTTTATTATAATTTTATTTCATGACACATGAAAGTGGCACTGTGACAGTTTTATTATCCTAAAGAATTAACTCGAGTAAAACGCACGGTTGAAACAGCGTTCAGTTTAATGTTGGGTCACAGCTTACGACGCTTCCCCAACATTAATCAAGCATTGGCACCGGATGCCTCGTGCTTTTTGGCGCAATCCCTTTAACCTGCATGGCTGCTAGCCCTTTAAACCTGCATGGCTGCTAGCCCTTTAAACCTGCATGGCTGCTAGCCCAATGCTGGGTTGGGGTCATCCCTGTGTCGCAGATGGTGGGCCAGCATTGACCCGATTTTGGGTTGGTGACTTGTGTTTGCTGCGCTCTGCCGCGCGCCGCTGCCGTTGGGTGAAATCGTTTACATTTTTATGAATGTACAAATATTCAATTACGAAACAAAAACATTTCAAAGGAAGTTCTATATATAGCGTATATTCCAGAATTTGTGTAACTGCTGTGTGGGAAGTAGGCCTATCTTGGGGGACCGGGAATAACGATTTGCAAAGTATACAACATCTACAACGAAGGATGAACCATAACAGCTCTTATTCGATTTAATTATGGTATAGATAATCTTACCCAGTCCGCTGGACTCCATACGAGAGGCATAATTGACAGTGTCGCCGAAAAGACAGTACCGTGGCATCTTGATGCCAACTACACCAGCTGCCACACCCCCTGCAAAAAAACCCACACAGGTATAATTATGATAATGTCGTTACCAAACTGAAGATAATGAGCAGCGATATTTATTCACCTTGAGGTGTTAACGCTTCCAGCGCGGGGACCGATTTAAGACGTCATAATCTGACGTCTATAGACGTCAGATTATGACGTCTTAAATCGATCCCCACACTGAAAGTGTAAAATATGTATAATAGCCTTAGACCCGTGACATAGCTATTCAAATGAAGCAGAAAGTGCCAACTAAGACATTTATGATGATCATTTCAAATTGGTCTCCGTGGTTTATACAACATATTTTCAGCGTTGTAAGGGTTGATATGGTTAATGGCTGCTATTATTCCCACCTCAAGTCGAAATAAAATTATATTTGATGGAATAATGTTCAAATTTGATACATAATATTTGTTTTTTTTTTGTTTTCAGGAAAGACTTTTTATGAATAAATACTGATTAACCAAATTATTATTCATTACTTTTAAAGCTGTGAAGCTATTATAGTCTTGATTTTAATTTGCTAAGAGCAGGTAATATCACATTAGTAAAATAGAAAAAAAATCACTTAGCGTGTTTCTAAAATAAAAAAATGTCACTTTCCACATCACAAAATCAGTTTCACACACCTGAATGAATCCCTATTCTAAGCTGCAACTGCTTGCTTGGTCTGTGACGAATTACAAATGCATTGATTTCACTGAGTACATCCAACGCCATCGTGCAAATTTCCCCGGCATGTCTGAGTAAAATCATGGACACAGTACAAAAACAAACATTTAAAGTGTATGAAAAGGTAAAATAATATATATTGTACAAGTATTCTGCTGTTTCGACAAAAAGTCATAGAACTCCTGCTAACATTCTTGCAATATGTGACAAAACAGTTAATGATCCATACATGTACTGCTAAAATTCAGCAAAGTGAGCAGATACTGTCTTTCGGCATTGCAGAACAGTATAAGCCAATCAGCTCTTGCTGATAGGTCGATCTAGACAAACGGAATTTGTTATGCCCATTGTCTGTTTCTTGTTTTCTATTTCAGCGAACCAATAGCATATCAAATATTACATTTGTTTGTTTACACAAGCTTTCGTGGCTATTTCTTCGTGAAAGATATGCTTCGTGAGACTTGATACCATCAACTCTGCTTAAGAATCATGTTTTCACCATTCAGGTCACAAATATTGCATTGCAAAAATGATTCTGTTATACTATTTACACCTATGATTTCGACTTGTGATCGAGAACGGCTAATCTCTCGATTGAACTTTAACTCTCAACTGCCGGTCTATAGTGTATTATTCGTTTTTATTTAGTATTAGTATAGCACATTAAGAACAGCTATTAAACATGGTAAATGAAGTCAATCGGCAAGATTTTGGAAATGCTAATCCGCATTTTGCCAAATCTGAATAATTTTCACTCACTTGAAGTTGTGGATCGCGTCAGCGAGGCACAACTTTAAGTGAGTGAAAATTACAATTGAATAACTTATCGGGTTAATAAAGAAAACTAAAAACTACAAAATGGAATCACAGTTAGCAGATATATGTGGTATATATTTACTACAATCTTACCTGTCACCATTGCGTTCGGGAAGACCGCTAGCGACCATATAAGCATCTCCTATGGTTTCCACCTTGTACACATTGAAGTGTTCAATCACGGTGTCGAAACAGGTGTAAAGATCGTTGAGGAAGTCAACTACCTGAAGCAAGCGCATGACAAATGTACAAGTCATCACAGAAATGGGGCGGGCCAAGCTTAAATTAAGATTAAAGATAAACACTGTAAATTCTTATTTTTCAAGCAAGAAGTTACTGCCTATTGGCTTTACAGAGCTGAAGTAATGTTAAAAGCAAAACCAAAAGAAAAATTAATTCCAACAAGTCCAGTGGCGCACTGTCATCTGCCAGCAATATGAAGCCAACCACATCGCTAAAGGGTGCGGCAAAGCCAAAAAGGAGTAACTGCTTATATTTAAAGAAGCCAGTTAAAATGTTTGAAAAGGTAAAATTATATATATTGTACAGATAATGTCTGCTATTTTGACAAAAAAAAACTCCTGCAAATATTCTTGCAATATGTAGATTCAACTACACAGCAATGTTACCTCCAATGGTGAGCTGTCAGATGCCAACAACGTGAAACCAACCACATCGCTAAAGAACACGGTAACAGAATCGAAGTACTCTGGAGGAACAGTCAATCCTTGCTTCAGCTGTTCTGTGACAAACCTGTAGAACACAGCATTATGACAGTAATTATCATTTGGCCATTTGAATATTCTTTTGAATTAATTGATCAACAGTGCATTATGCATTGCCATATTAGGATGTTAAACTTGTAAAGTAAATTATTGTAAAGTAATTTGGACAATAATTTATTACAACAGGGGAAAAGTGCACCACCGTTTAAATGACAGACAAACAAAATATTATTGATGGCGAATTATATTTTGAGAAAGCACATTTTGCAATCACATTTTGCAATATTGCTTATTTATTACATACGCCATCATCTAAAACTACATCTTAGAAACGCTTAAGATATTAAAGAGGCATGGGACTGTCACTTCGAATATAAACTTCTTCCTCATTTTCACAAATTAGCCAACTCTAACTGAATCATAACTGATCATAGCCACGATACGTTGTTCCTATGTTTGTTTCGTGTTGGGCCACCGTCTTCGACGGGGGTGGCCCAACACGATACAAACATAGGAACAACGTACATCTCACGTGTTCAAGATTCAAAGTGGGCTTAATTTAAAGGCGATGACACTCTACCTAGGAAGCATTCTACTGAGCAGTTCTTCTGTCTTCTTCTGCTCGATGGCCAGCTGGCCCGTCCTCTCATTCACAAGATCTTCCAGGTGGTCAGCGTACTTCTCCATCATGTGCATCATCTGATCCACAAGACTTGTCTGTCTGTAAATACAATCCAGATATATAATCTGATCTTGTATATACTCAGAAGACAACTGAGCGTCAATAGTATGTCCGATTGTGACCCATACGCACAAAAGCACACGTATCGTGCATTTTTTGGAGCATGAAATATAATAATGCAATCATGTGGCACAGTGTGACTATTCAATTCATCAGTAATTATCTCGATTCAAATCGAAGTTATTGATTTTTAAATATTGCACAAAACAATTGTTAAAGAAGATAAATTTTACAATTTCTACAATGTATTTTACAATTTTTAGCATTTCAACATATTGTAAAAACGCGCTTTGGTTTCTTGGTTTATATAAAAATATATGCGCTTTAAGTGTTCAAGATGTGAGTTGTTTGTGTTCATATTGTTACCTGCCCTTGCTGAGATTATTCAACATTTGTTTAATGCTGTTAAAGTTAGGTCTAAAAGCGGGTATCTCCTCCCAGCAGAGCTTCATCACCTGCACCAGCTGATCGTCGTCGTTATCATCGTTTATCACTTTAGGTCTGTATGGAGGTTTACCACCACGGCGTACACGCTCCACAACCTCTGTAAAAAAGCGAACACTTGTAGTCATACGGCGCACACACTGTGTCTCTTAGCAGACAATAACTCATTTTGAACATTTTTGTCAGCACGTACGTAACATCATATCTATTTTTAAACATGTCAAAGTTGAAACGTGACGCCAATCAATCAGCAAAATTCTGAATCGTTGACCCTCATTTTATCAAATACGCTGAATAATTTTCAATCACTTGAAGTTGTGGATCGCGTTAGCGAAACACAACTTCGAGTGGGCGAAAATCCAAATGTAATAATTTGGCGGTTAAAGGATTAATACTGTAGACAGATCAGAGTATATAATATTTAGGAACAATATTGTACAATTAGGCATCGAATTAAACATACATAGTCCTCATGGGTTACTATATCATAACGTGTGTCATCCACCACAATTTTAAGATGGCCGCCACTTTTCAAGGGGCACATTAAGCGCTGCAAAACTTTCTGTACAACAAAACTCTGTACAAGCATAAAGATAGTACACCCATATGTCAACCTCAGTTCATACAAAGACAACAGCTAGACATCAATGTATACATTGACGATCGTAATATTACAGATTTTTTTATAATGATACGTTAATGTACTATCGTTTGCAACGCTGGTCCAACAGTGAATCAACACTGGGTGAACGAATCCTGTGTCCTGTGAGTCGATTGTGTTCCTTAATAATTTAACCAATCTTAACCCTCTAACCGCCAGTCCCGATTATATATATTTTTTTTATTAGCACAGCTTTTGAACATGTAAAAATAAAACGTGACATCCATCAAAAAACATTAGAATATTATTCGTTGACCTCCAGTTTGTCAAACATTATTAATTTTCAGCCAGCCGAAGTTGTGGATCGCGTAAGCGAGACACAACTTCAGGTGGGTGAAAATTGCAATTAAATAATTTGACGTAAAGGGTTGATGCAATGTTGGCCCACTGTCGGCGACTCCGGCCCAACAGTAAACCAACACACGTTGTTGACGGTACTTCTTCCTATGCACAGAAAACATCACGAACATGATACATTCAACCAATGTTGTTATAAGTTTGTTACACCGTCTTCGACGCTGGGCCAAAATAAAAACGACGTTGGATTAGAGATTCTCACCTTCTGGAGACTCGGATGCCAAGTTAAACGGGGGTGATCTGAGGAATATCTCCTGGAGGACAATGGCGAATGCGTAAACGTCGCCCTTCTGGCTGGCCTGTTCTGTGACTGTGGGGCCCTGCCTCAGATGCTCAGGGGCCGTCCAAAGCAAACCTGAAAGGGAAATAAGAAATTAAAATATGAAGAATATAATTTAACTTTTATCCTTGATTTTAGGAACATACTGTCATCTTAAATACGCTTAATTTTCCCATAGACCGTCTGAGATGCTCATGGGCCTCTAAAGTAAACTTGAAAAGGAAATAAATGAAATAAATATGAAGAAAATAAGTTTTTTTTCATCCTCGATGTTTAGGGGTCAGTTTGTCATAACACATATGCTTTATTTGTCATGGACCGTCTGAAATGCTAAAGGGCCATTCATAGCAAATTGAAAATCAAATAAATCAAGAAAATATATATTTCCATTTTAAACATGTCTTATTTTTTTCGTGGACCACACATACTCTAAGACTCTAAATACTATTAGTGGAAGTAAATTATCAATCATTTAACCGCCAAGGTAATTAATTGGAATTTACTTTTACTTAAAGTTATGTCACGCTGACGCGATCCACAACTTCAAGTAATTAAAAATTATACAGATTTGACAAAGCAAAGGCCAACGATTTTAAAATCATGTTGATTGATGTCACTTTTTATCTTTATGTTTAAAAAATGATATTAGATGTGCTAACAAAAATTAAAAATAAAAGAATATAATCGGGACCGGCGGTCACAGGACTACTGAGAGCAAATTAAATTAATACTTACGGTAGTAATACGCATGTTCTCCCTCATTCGCTGTTTTCTCCCCCTCGCGAAATAATCTCATTCCAAAATCTGTTACTTTGCACGCCCAGCGTGAGTCCACCAGTACGTTAGATGACTTCAGACGACCGTGGCACTTAATGTTAGATTGGTGTAAATAGCACATCGCCTGGAAAAGTGGTCATTGCTTGAAGGAAAGAGCAACTATAAAATGAACCATACAGTATAGCAGGCAACATTTTTATTCAACGGCGTGGCACATAATTTTTGGTTCACTCGTGCATGTTATTTGTCTGAAAGATTAATATGATTGTGTGACACTAGTCAATTTCTTGAAGGTCAGTATCTGTGACGTTTATTTACGTAGGTCTTCAAAATGAGAACAATTGAAAATATAAGGGAAATCGTTACCAATGTTTGTTTTTTTTAAATCACCTATTCAAAGGTTGCGAGGCATTACTCGCTCGTAACCTGATTCCTATCTCTTTCGATAGAACAAATATGTTAATTTTATTGCAATAATGTTTGTGTCCTAATTGGCGAAAAGTGGTGTCGTGTGGGAAACGGTTGACATTTCTGAGATACGGTCCTTTTGAACAAGTCAAATATAACGTTTGATGTCGCTAGGTTAAATAGTTGCGTATTTAAAAAGTGAAAAGAAAAATATATTCACGATTATATTCGTGTATCGTGTTATCTGGGTGGTGGATTTTCTGGCGACGGGGGAGAAAGTGTTACCCGCATTGCAATGCGACAGTCCCCCCAAACAATCAACCAATGCTGCTTCAATGGCGGGCCAGCGTCGAATACGTGGGACCACCATTGAAAAAATATTATGTGAATGGCAGGTGTTTGCTGGGGTGTTGCTGCTAAGTACACAGCAGACAGCAGACATCCTGCTACTCAAACGTATTTCTGTCCAATGCAAACGATCAGTAGTTTTCAAGTAAGTAGTTGCTAATACATTTAAGACTTTGCAGAGCAGACAATACTGTTCTGCAAAGCCTAAAGGCTGTTTCCACTTACTTGTAAAGTAAACAGATACTGTCTTTGGGCTTTGCATGGCAGGAATAGATCCAGTCCAACCTTTTATAGAGTCACTCACCTCTGCGATATCCGTGGCGAATGAAATGGTAAAGATCCTGTCCAGCTTGATATTCTCATTCTCCAGGACATCTTGGAGGCTTCCCTTACTGCAGTACTCCGTCACAATGGAGACGTGTTGTGGCTCCACGCAGGCACCCACCACTGGGTTCAGATTCACGTGACTCAAACGGCGTATCTGCACACACATAAGCTCGCATTAGGATGCATAAATTATTATAAGCATACCCAGTAAACACAAAACATTTGTACAGTATAACATTTGTACAATGTTGGACCAACGTCAAAATCGTTGGGCCGGCGTTGTATAAATGTTATACTGTAAATGGTTTGTGCTTGCTGGGTTGAACACTCATAAGTACAAATTAAACTATGATCTAATATGATTTCAGAATGTGCTTAAGTCTCGCCTTTTTGAGTATACACAAAATAAATGTGCAATTATTTTAAAACACATCCGATCGCCAAAATAATTAGAGTTATAACTTATGAAATGAAGACATTGCAAATGTATGCAAATAAAACTGTTTAGGTTTGTAAAATATTTTTTATTTTAATCGTATTAAGGTTGGGAGCACAGATCACACAAAACACCAACTGGAAATATAAATTATCACAGGTTTGGTAGCATAGTGTTGGCACGAGACTCCCTGTGGAGATAGAACAGCCATATGGCTCTTTTGACTAAGTATGGCTGTTTCATACGAACAAGGAGTCCCGTGCCCCATGTGAGTTTATAGCTATTCTTCGTTCGCCAGGTGCTGAACAACTAAGTTGTAAATTGCTAACGCATTTTTCAGCCTCAAATGATGAGAAATGAGTATATGAAAAATGAGTATGTGAAAAATAGGCACATTTAATAATTTAATCAACTCAGCGTCTACCAAATTATTCTATCAATTTCAGCGTGGCATTTTATTGAAGATACCAGCTTGAAGCCATATGCCTAGCGGGACAAATAATTAGACCACCGTGAATCTACATAGATGATGTCACTCACCTCGTTCATCTCCTTGATAATATCTTTGGTGACGTATATAAAGGGCTTGTCGATCTTCTTGACTGACACCAGCTTCCCCTGGTGGTGGTACACAGTGGAAAACATCTGCTGATTACCTGCCACACTCATTGTTTCTGATTTATCCTCAGTGAATGAAGAGATCTGATCCTCAGATTTCAAACCCTATGAAAAAAAATAAAAAATAAACAAATACAACAAATACAAGCAAGCAAGCGAGCAAGCAAGCAAGCAAGCAAGCAAGCAAGCAGGCAGGCAAGCAAGCAAGCAAGCAGGCAAGCAGGCAAGCAGGCAAGTAAGCAAGCAAGCAAGCGAGCAAGCAAGCAAGCAAGTAAGCAAGCAAGCAAGCAAGCGAGCGAGCAAGCAAGCAAGCAAGCAAGCAAGCAAGCAAGCAGGCAAGCAAGCAAGTAAGCAAGCGAGCAAGCAAGCAAGCAAGCAAGCAAGCAAGCAGGCAAGCAAGCAAGTAAGCAAGCAAGCAAACAAAAAAACAAACAAACACGCAAGCAAGTAGGCAAGCGAGAAAAGCGAGCAAGCAAGCAAGTAAGCAAGCAAGCAGGCAAGGAGGCAAGCAAGCAAGCAAGCACGCAAGGAAGCAAGCAAGCAAGAAAGCAAACAAACAAACAAGCAAGCAAGCAGGCAAGCGGGAAAAGTGAGCAAGCAAGCAAGTAAACAAGCAAGCAAGCAAGCAAGCAAGCACGCAAACTAGCAGGCAGGCAGGCAGGCAGGCAGGCAGGCAGGCAGGCAGGCAGGCAGGCAGGCAGGCAGGCAGGCAGGCAGGCAGGCAGGCAGGCAGGCAGGCAGGCAGGCAGGCAGGCAGGCAGGCAGGCAGGCAGGCAAATAAGTAAGTAAGCAAGCAAGCCAACAAGCAGGCAAGCAGGCAAGCAAGCAAGCAAGCAGGCAAGCAGGAGGCAAGTAGGTAATCAGTCAGGCAAGCAAGCAGGCAAGCAGGCAAGCAGGCAGACAGGCAGGCAGGCAGACAAGCAAGCAAGCAAACAAGCAACAGAAAGATAAATAAATAAATAAGTGAATAAATATTGATTCAGGCACCAGGTCAGGATACTTTTCTAGGGATTGTGAGGTTTTTTTTCTTTTCAATATTTTTGGCGAGCCCTCATTTTTTTAAGTGCTGTGCATGTGCAGTCTGTGTATAATTATGTGTGATGACACAGCAGGTCCATATTGGTCGTGGGACTATTTTGACAGGGCTGTGAGACCAACTTCCTGTCACTTGGTCCGGATGTAATCAGCCTGACCTCAAACCTGACCTATACCTGCGGGCCCTTGGTAGCTAATCATCCCCAAACGGGTCATAGCTCCGAGATGCCTCTCAATGTCGCATCCTTTTATTGGATGAATCTTGGTCAGTGGTTTGACATACCCATTGAGTTTGTGTCTAACTAACCCTGGGTTGGGGGCGGTCGCAGAAAAATCCCCATCATTTCCGATGTGGGATTTGAACCCACGACCTCACGACTTTGTGGCCGCAGCTGTAACCACTAGACTACGGCGGCCGTAGGTGTCCAAAGATTTGCAAATACCTTGAATGTGGCACTAGAATGCCCATAAAACATCTGAAAACTGTCAAACTGCAAGATCCACTCCAAGCTGCCTTCATTCTTCGCTCGTTTTCTTTTTCTAAAATAATTACACAGCCATGAGAAGCTGATAACCATAATGAATTAGCATGATTAGAAGCTGGCTTATTAAACTTCAAATTAATTTAGTTTCTTGCAAATTATATTACAGTATGCAGGTATGTGCATGCAAAAAAATTTTGTCACATATATGTATAATTATATATATATAAGTTATATAATTTCCATTCCTAACCGAAGTTGTAGGTCGCGGCAACTTATTTATTTTCATAGAATTTGATTCAGAACTCATTATGCTAATCTGGCTAATTTTGTGCTGATAATTCGTCCTTAAAAAAATATCCGTTTCGAGGATAAATAAAAAGGCTGAAAATTACTGCAGACGTGAATAGCACTTTATCACATTAATCACCCGATTCACAAATTCAAGTGAGTGAAAATTATTATTCAGACTTGGCAAAATGGTGGTTGACAATTTTAATATCTTACTAATACATTGATATTAGGTTTTATCTTTAACATGTTTGATGCTGGTATTTAATGTGTTAATAAATTTTAAAAAAAAGAATGTAATCGTGACCGGCGGTTAAAGGATTAAGCATGACACGTGACGACTGCTTGGGTATAGGCAAACATTGAACCTGTATCTGGTGGTCCCGATCATTTTCGGTTTGCCTTTTTAGTTTGTCACTAATCAGCCAGATTTAAAAAGAGTCAACCTCCGTTTGCCCAAATCTGAATAATTTTCACTCGCTTGAAGTTGTGAATCGCGTCAGCGAGACACAACTTCAAGTGAGTGAAAATTACACCTAATACTTCCAATAATATTATTTAGAATAGGCATTAAATTAGGCGATTAGAGACTAAGAATCAAGGGTATTATACTTACAGACATAACTTAAAGACACCGATGCTGATAATGACAGCGATCATGGTGAAGATGACGACAATCAGAGGTATAATAAAATCTGGAAAAAAAAACAGAATGACATGTGTTTTCAATGCACATCTACTTAAAACTGGATCACCAGAAGAAACAGCATATTAAAGCTGAGACATTAGCATCAGACACAGCTGCTACAACACAACACGAGGTGCTATAAAATCTGAAAATGTATAACAGTAGAACAAAATCTGAAGGGGAATCAAATAATTTTATAATATTGAAATTCATAACCGTAGAACAGAATTAGGAAACCTAAAAAACCCCATAAAATGCATAATAAAATATATAACCCGAAAAACATAATAACGAAACATTGAGACAGAAATTGATAACTGCCGATTACCGTAATCAATGTTTACGGAAAAAGCCACCAGTCAGCCGTTTATTTTATATGGGAATATTCAATTGTTGTATAGAATATCATATGCATAGGGCCTACCGTTACTATTACAAAAACGGGTTCTCTTTGTTGATTCCATGCAGAAATAATCAAAATATAGAGCAAAAACATTTATGGTAAATGGCTCATAATAGGCACTACATATTTTATTATGAGCATTTATGCTAACTATTAAAAATATTGATACAAAATGAAAATAATAATGAACTTGATTGTGAAACTTTCGATTGTGAAGCAAGGCATATCAAATCAACTCGAAATCCAACAATTTAAACTTGTATAGTCAAATGAAATTTTGAATATAAGAATGGGTGCTCCTAACAGGATCATATTATCTGTTTTCATCCCAATATGTTTGGACTATTTTTGTAACCATTAATACCATTACTACGGATGCATTAATAATTTCAAATACTTTTTTATTGAAAATATATCCAATTAGGAATACAAAGCACAATTTGTTCCCGAAAACCCCCCACTATGAGCATAATAATGCTCACACTAGGAATAAAAACGTGTGTGTTCATGCTGTAAATCTGGTAATTTTCGCGTGTTTAGATTTTCGCGAATTTGTAACGATTATTTAGAAGAAATAAAGTGAAACGAATTGAAGAGCTTAATGCCAAAGATCCCAAAAAATTCTGGGCTGAAGTCAATAATCTTCTGCCATGTAAACCCAGACAAATTCCCCTAAAGGTTCAGCGTGGTAACGATTATATTACTGATGTCAATGATGTATTACGTACATGGTCTTCAGATTTTTCTGGACTTTAAAATAGGGCACCGCGGGATGCCCCAAGTGATAACTCAGATGATTTTTATGATAATTGCATGTCTCATAAGAATATCATAGAAAATGAAATGGGAAACAATTCCGGTGGTATTGCATTTCTAAATGAAAATATTAGTTATGATGAGGTGGAAAAAAATGTTCTTAAACTAAAACGGAATGAGGCATTGGGAATTGATGGCATACCAACTCATGTCCTGCAAGAAAGATCATTCCTAGTACCTGTATGGTTATTTATTACAAAATGTTTTGAATATGGTCGCATCCCATCAATATGGCAATATGGGATTATATCTCCTATACCGAAGAGTCGCGACAAAAATCAGTATGTTCCACCTAACTATCGAGGTATCAGTTTATTGTCTATATTTTCCAAAGTCTACTCTTCGGTTTTAAATACTCGACTTTCTAAATATTTAGAAGCGGTAGGAATATTGAATGAGGAGCAAAACGGGTTCAGGAAAAGCCGTTCTTGTGAAGAGCACGCATTTGTATTGTCCAATTTAATTAGGTCAAGATTGGACGAAAAAAAACACTTTTGTTGCATTTATTGATTTCGAGAAAGCGTTTGACTGGATTGACAGAGATCTGTTATTATATAAACTTTTGCTATGCCCAATAGATTGTAAATTTTACTATGCAATTAAATCTTTATACAATCAAACATATGCAGGTGTCAAACTTAATGGGCATATTTCTAGCTGGTTCGAAACGTATACTGGAGTAAGACAGGGTGACGCCTTGTCGCCTACGCTGTTTAACATATTTATTAACGATCTATCAAATGAATTAAACAGTCTTAATTTAGGTGTGAAAATAGGGGATATTCTGCTCTGTCATCTACTTTACGCTGATGATCTCACTCTGATAGCCGACAATGAAGGTCAGCTTCAATTACTGTTGGATTGTGTACATAAATGGTGTGAAAAATGGAGAATGAATATAAATTGTCTAAAAGCTAACGTAGTACATTTTCGTAAGACGAGAGCTGCTAAGAGTAAATAGTCTTTTAAATTAGGAGATATGTGCTTAAGTACTGTTGATAGATATAAATATATTGGGCTTATTTTTGCTGAGTACCTGAGCTTTGATTTAGGGGTGAATGATCTCTGTTTAAAGGGTGGTAGAGCTCTCGCCGCATGTATATCTAGATTTAAAGCTTTGAAAGATGTTGGATTTATAACTTTTACTAAGCTATATAACTGCATGGTTAACCCTGTATGTGACTACTTCTCTGCACTCTGGGGTCACACCTCATTTCAAGAATTAGAAAAATTACAAAATCGTGCCATCAGGTATTTTCTCGGGCTTGGGCCACGGACTCCCATCTTGGCAATGCAGGGGGAGATGGGCTGGTTGAGTCCTACTGCTAGACACTCATTATCGATTATACATCTATGGAACAAGTTAGTCCAGCTAGATCACGCAAGATTGCCATACATTGTATTCAGCTGGATGTCCACGACAAATGGTGGCTGGTTTCGCCGAACAACTGATTTGTTTAAAATATATGATTTGCACTGTTACATTGTAAATAAGGAAGTGATACCCCTAAGCATAGCTATAAACAAAATTACTTTATTTGAAAATAATAAGTGGAACACTAGCATGCCGTTGAAACCTAAGTTAAGAACCTACATTACTTTGAAAACTATTTATGCAACAGAAATGTATGTAAAACCACTGTTTTCTAAAGCTAAAAGATCAATTTTGTGTCAATTAAGATGTGGTGTACTACCATTAGCTATTGAAACTGGCAGGTATACAAACACGCCAGTAGATCAACGATTATGCAGCCTCTGTAATTTAAATCAAATAGAAGACGAATCCCACTTTGTATGTCAATGCACCCTATATAAAACAATGAGAACGGAATTATACTTGCATATATCGTCTATTTATCCAACCAACTTTATTTTATTAACCCCTAATGAACAGCTTAAAGTACTTATGTCAGAAGAGTTTATTTATTTAACAATAGATTTCGTTGAGCAGGCATGGAGGAAACGTCAAAGTGTTATGTTCAATTAGCCTAGTTATATTTAAAGCAATGTATTTTATTTTTATTATCATTATTATTATTATTATTATTATTTTTAAATTATTATTATGCTACTATTATTTATGTTATGCAGTACAATTCAAAGTGACTAATAAGCCCTTGAGGGCTGGGTACCAATTTATTATACTTTATTTTCTGTTTGTACTATATGTTTGTACTATGTCACTATAATAAACAAATACAACAATGTAATTTTGGGATTTTTTGCGAAGTCTAGAATTCGCGAATTATCGATTTTAGTGATAGGTAGCACTATTTTAAACATTTTCGCGGGATTCTTGAATTCGCGAAAATTAAAACTTCGCGAATAACAACTGATCTACAGTATTTGAAAAAAATGCAATTTTGTTTGTACTGACGCTTCGTAGCTTCAATCACGAATTAACCTACCCTATCACTTTATAACAAGCTGATATCGTTTTCGTGCTATTCTCGCCATGACACTATGATTTTCATAATTTCCCTCACCTTTATCATACTAGACAATTGGTTGTTTTTTTACCATCATTCATTTCATGTGTTATTTGTGAAAAGTAATTCTATTCAAATTTACTTACAATGGCTTCATTTTAATTACATTTGGTTTACTGGTGATTGGTAACAATAGTAATGCCGCTGCTGATAACTAGTATAAGTAAAATGGTCTATGCTCATATTAGGACCATGGTCATATTAGGCGCACTCACACTAAGCCTATAATATCATAATATGAGAATGACGAAGCTTGCCATCGTTGCAGACTGTCAATCAACATTAAGCCAATATTCGGCAATCATGTCAGACGTGTTCATTGGGAAGAAGCCCGACAGCCCCCTTAGTGTGGCAAAGGGAACTGCTTTATATTATTGATTATGAATCGTTTCATTAAGATATTCTCAATTCGGATCTAACACCAAAAAACAGAGCAAGATTTCTCGGCACTATGTCAACAGTATGATTCTGTCCTTAGCTCTATTTTAGACGAACACGCTCCTGGAAGTACAAAAACTATGCCCAAAAAACCACCAACTCCATGGATGACTCCGGAAATAATGAAGGCTAAACCCTTCGCCACAATTTCGAGCGAACATGGCGCAGATCTCGCACACATCTAGATCGTACTCGTTACAAACACCAATGCCACCTGTGTAATAGAATGATGACAAAAGCTAAATCGAAATATTTAGCTGAGGTTATTTCAGGCAATTCGGACGATCCCCGTCGTCTATGGAACTCAATGACAATCTGCATAAAATTCCACCGCCAGCTCTGCCAGAATTGACATCAGTAAAATCATTTCTCCAAGTATGTTGTGGATAAAATTGAAACTATTCGTTTCAAATTTCCAGATAAAGTACAGAATATTCCACCAGTGCAAAAACCAGAAACTATATTCAAAATGAACGCTTTTGAAAGTGCGTCAGAAGATGAAATTAAAAAGCTTATTTCCAGCTCAAGATCATGTAATCTGGACCCCATTTCTACAAGCGTGTTGAAAAATTGTCTTGACATATTAATAACTCCCATCACCGACATAATGAACATTACAATGGACACTAGTACATTTTCTCAAAATTTCAAAGAAGCTCGTGTAAGACCACTACTTAAAAAACATGTCTACCAAAAAAAACGAACTGAAAAATTACAGGCCTGTATCCAATTTGAGTTTCATTTCCAAAATCTTAGAAAATGTAGTAGCCAATCGGCTGCAAACGCATATAAACATGATAAAAACAACCGTTTATCTTTAATTCATTACAATCAGCGTACAGGAAACATCATTCTACATAATCGGCTCAGCTGAAAGTACATAACGATAATATTATTAGTATGGACAAGGGTGAAATTACGGCTCTGACCTTGCTTGACTTGTCGGTCGCCTTCGACACCATTGACCATGCTGTATTAACATATAGACTTTATGATTGGTGTGGGATATCTGGTCAGGCTCAATTTTTTTTTTATCTTATTTGCAAAATAGGCACCAATCAGTAAAAATTAAAGATACTCTGTCAGATAAAGTCACACTCTCATATGGAGTTCCACAGGGCTCTGTGCTCGGTCCAGTGCTTTTCACCTTATATACTACACCACTCAGTGTTATTATATCTAGTTTTGACATACACCACCATCTCTATGCCGATGATACTCAAATGTACATGTCTCTATCAGTTTCAAACGCTAAGGAATCTCTTGACAAGTTGCAACAGTGTTTAATGGGTGTGTCGGGGCCTGGATGACAGGGTCTAAGCTGAAGCTTAATCATAGCAAGACATAATTTCTTCTTATTGGGACCAAACTTCTGCGAGAAAAATTCTTGCATAATTTCCCATGCTTAATTTTAGGTCAGGCCACAAATCCATCTGCATCAGCCAAAAATCTTAGTGTAGTATTTGACAGTAGCCTGAATTTCAGAAAACACATATCCCAAACATGTAGCGCATGCTTCTATCATATCCGTGCCCTGCGTCGAATTCGAAAAAAGTCTGTCCTTAGATCTTGCCAACAATTTGCAGTGGCACTCGTCAGTAGCAAGTTAGATTATTGCAACTCACTTTTTCACAATATGCCAGAAAAGGATATTGCTAGATTACAACGCGTTCAGAACTGTCTTGCAAGAGTGGTAACCAAGGCCCAACGATTTAGTCGTTCCATTCCTCTTCTAAAACGATTACATTGGCTTCCTGTCAAGTTTCGCATTCATTTTAAAATATGCACAATAACTTTCCGAACCCTAAAAGACAATCAACCGGCATATCTGGCTGCCTTACTCGTTCGGCCGAAATGCGCAAAATATCTACGCTCCACAAATTCAAATAGATTTGTTGTTCCTCGTATAAAAACTAAGACTGGGTCAAAAGCTTTCTCTTTATCTGGCCCAGTCTTATGGAACGCCCTGCCTGTGCCCGTACGTAATGCCGAAACAATTTTAACATTCAGGAAATTGCTTAAATCTAACCTATTTGATCTGGCTTTCCCAACCTAGCTCCCCAGTAGTCCGGCTCCCTGTTGACGAACCTACTTTTGCCTCGACTACGACACAAGATCACGCTAAGGATTTGTCCGCCTTTGAGCTCAGTCCGCTGAGGACATGAGCGCTATAGAAGTTTTATTGATTGATTGATTGATTGATTGATTGATTGATTGATTGATTGATTGATTGATTGATTGATTGATTGATTGATTGATTGATTGATTGATTGATTGATTGATTGATTGATTGATTGATTGATTGATTGATTGATTGATTGATTGATTGATTGATTGATTGATTGATTGATTGATTGATTGATTGATTGATTGATTGATTGATTGATTGATTGATTGATTGATTGATTGATTGATTGATTGATTGATTGATAGGCAGTGCATGTAGGAATATTTGAATAATGTCCTTACCTTCTTTATCACAGTGGGATCTGTCCCATTCACAAGATGATGTATCCAGAAGATATCTACCATTAGGCCACAGGATCACACTGTCTGTAATGTGCAGCTCATAGCCACTGAAACAGGCAGACAAAGGTGTCCTCAAATATATCTTGCTTGGGAGGGGAGGGGGTGGGGTCACATTTATCAGTTTTCTACATCACTGTACAAATTCCCGTATTTCTTGTTTTTGACATGGTTGTCCAAAATAAGAAATCAGGAATTTTGTCTTTATATCTAGCCTGACTGGTAAATGCGCAGCACAAAAATTAAAAAACTTTTGCAGTTCTAGTCTATGGACATGTTTACATTATATGGTCATATTAATAAGCCAAAATAAAATCACCGATTTTTTATGATTTTAGCCTGAGCCAGACTCTTTAATAATTGTATCGAAATTATGTACACGCAAAAAAACAAGAAAATCCATGAATGGAATTAATGCGAATAAACCATATTGTACAATTAAATAAAAATATAATCAAGGTTGCATCGTAATAAAAATGCAAAAGTACATGGTATACCAATTCGTCAATCATTATGATTATATTAAAACACCCCCCCCCCCCCCACACACACACACACACTCACACACACACAGCAAGGCTAGACATCTCGAGAAGTCCAGCCCTGTTGTGGGAACATTTTTATATTATAGTTATTTGTAAAACATTGTAAAAATACGTTTTTACAATATACAATTAGACCTGCAAGCGAAGTTTATATAATTATATATATACTATATTATTTATTTCGGTTGGGCAACACTTAAAGTGCGGAATACCATACGAAATTTATGCATGTTCTTTTTAATGTTATTAAGTTTTGATTTGTCGTATTGTAATGGTGGCTGTTGGATTTAAAAGATAGAGTAAGATAAAAAAAAAGGCAGTTTGTTATTAACATAGTTATGATAAAATGTGAGCTGCTGTAATCTCTTGTTTTCAACCTGTATTCGCCCCTGTTGTTCAAGGTCCAAGCATAAGCCCATATCAAGAATGAGCCTTGGGCCCATCCCACTAAAAATCTTCGTATTAAGATCAACTTGACTTTCTCTAATTTCCATTAGAAAAGTCAAGATAAATCTTAACTTTTCTAATGGGAACTAAATAAAGTTAAAATATTCTTATGTTTCTTATTTTTAAGATTCTTAGTGGACTGGGCCCCTGGTCTCTTAACCATTTGTCTTCTAAGTGCTATTATTTCAGCTTTCATCCACTTAAAGTTGTGTCTTGCTGCCGTGACCCACACTTATAAGTGGACAAAAAATATTCATATTATCATATTATTTGCTTACATTGTGACCAAAGATATTTGATGTTTCATTTTTCATGTGCTGCATAAATAACCCATTAGTGCATAACCTCCTCGTACCTCTTTCGTTGAGTATATTCCATTGCCGTGACCAGCGTGCCGTTCTTTACGTTACGAAGTACTAAATCTGACTGAGTGTCACCAGATAACGTCGCCGTCAGGTTCCCGCGTGTGCCTGTAACCATGACAACAGCTATTACGATAACAAAATAGATATCCAGCGATATATTTTTATTCTAAAACGTGCATCACGTGGATAATATGTGGGAACTAGGCTATGCACAGTAAGCTCATGATGTAACGCTGGTCACACTCTCATTCATTTATTCATTCATTCATTCATTCATTCATTCATTCATTCATTCATTCAGTCATTCATTCATTCATTCATTCATTCATTCATTCATTCGTTCGTTCGTTCGTTCGCTCATTCATTCATTCTTCCATTCATTCATTCTTTCATTCATTCTTTTATTCATTCATTCATTCATTCATTCATTCATTTATTTATTCATTCATTCATTCATTCATTCATTCATTCATTCATTCATTCATTCATTCGCTCATTCATTCATTCTTCCATTCATTCATTCTTTCATTCATTCATTTTTTCATTCATTCATTTATTCATTCATTTATTCATTCATTCATTCATTCATTCATTCATTCAGTCATTCATTCATCCATTCATTATTTCATTCAATCATTCATTCAGTAATTGATTCATTCATTCATTCATTCATTCATTCATTCATTCATTCATTCATTCATTCATTCATTCATTCATTCATTCATTCATTCATTCATTCATTTATTCATTCATTCATTCATTCATTCATTCATTCATTCATTCATTCATTCATTCAGTCATTCATTCATCCATTCATTATTTCATTCATTCATTCAGTAATTCATTCAGTAATTCATTCAGTAATTCATTCATTCATTCATTCATTCATACATTCATTCATTCATTCATTCATTCATTCATTCACTCATTTCTTTATGCATCCCTAGTTATTTTGTATTCTCTTAGCCAGCGCGTCTATTGGACAGTACTATATTATAACATAATACCTGAGAAGGTCCTGTTGAATAGATATTCGTTTATCCTGCTGGTTACATTGTCAGAGTCCTCCTCGAGGCAGGCGTTCAATGCTTCAGCGTACAGCAATATGGCATCATACAGGAGGTAAGCATTTGGATCGATCTGAATGGAGTAATATCACACAATTACATCTGAAATATTTTAGTGATGCATGTCACTGCATGGTACCCCGAAACTGTAAAAAAATAACAATAAATAAAACTAGAACAAGAATTCTCGAACTCCGAGGCCCGGCTTTTGTCTGTTTGAGTACTATAGACAAAAAAACGGCTTAATATTTTCTAAACATAACAGTGTATCGGCCTTCTTCATGGGCCAGTAGCCTAAATGTTAAGGATATAATCAGAGATTGTTCATTAGTAAAATCTCCGATATACTTACGGAAAGATCCAAGGAGATGAGTTAAAATATATCTTCAACTTGTATTCCTTCCACCACCATTCGCCAGTGCCGACCAACCTTCATTCAATACTTGCCTACATGTACCCCGTACAGAGGATGTAGGCCTAGGCCTACTCACCAAAGTCCCGGTTCAATGTTGAGCCAGCGTCACCGCCCATTGCTGGATCAGTGCCAGTCAATCGTATACGACGCTGGCCCAACACTAATCCATCACTGGGTCTGCTTTATACTTTGCACAAACACATGGCATTCACCCAATGCTGTCTCAATGTTGACCCAAAGTCTTCGACGCTGGCCCGACAATAAAACACCAGTTGGTGATTGTAAACATACAGTGTTTTCTGACTGCTGCATGCCGGTGACTATGCGGGTGACGCTTTCCATTCCGCGCCAGAAACACCAGATAACATGATACATTGGCCTAATGCTAATGTAATGCTGGGTCACTGTCTGTGACGCTCGGCCAGCACTATTCCAACCAAAACCCTTTAGACTCTAATCAATATATTTAATCGTGAAGGTATATTTTTCTGAACACTTTTTAAAGACGGAAGTACTTAACCTGAGAACCTCAAACGTTATATTAGACATGTTAATAAAGGACTGGTGTACAGACATGTCAACTGTTTCCCACACACGGGCGGGGGCCCTAGGGTAGTGATTAGCACCGCTGCTTTTCACGCCAGAGTTCGGGGTTCGGTTCCCGGTCTCGGCGGTTTCAAAAAAACAAAAATGTTTCTTCCCCATCCACGTGTGAGAGTCAGTATTGTGGGGAACCTCCGTGACCGAGAGGTAGCGTGCTCGGCCTCAGACCGCCAGGGCTTGAATTTCGAATCCTGTGTCTGGAGGACAGTGTCATCTCATTCATCTCATCATCCTCAGGAGGTTCTCCTGGCCCAGTTTAGCCTATATGTGCACAAAGGTGGCCTAAAGCCCGATTCATTTCATTTTTATTTCCCACACACATCAGCCCTCTTTCCACTAAATAGGACACAAACTCAAGTAAAATACACTTAATTGGCTACCGGCCTATACAGCCTAACCATTAGCTAGAAAGTTCCAGATGCATGGCTATTTAACTTTACTAACTACTCCTAGATATAATAATCAGCAAGAGCGTTCATAGAACATAATTGAGGGGGCCAATCGGCAAGGGCCATTCAAAATCCCCGCCCAGCAAACACAAAACATTAGTATGACATTTATACAATGTTGAACCAACGACAAAGACGTTGGGCCGTCGCTGTATACATGTTATAAGAGGGTTTTGTGTTTGCTGGGCGGAACATGACAGATTTTAGTTTTCCTCAGACGAATTCAGTCTCGAATTCAGACTCGCAAACACGAGACATCTACCCAATGTTGGGCCAGCGTCGTAGATTGGGTCGATGTCTAGTTTTCGCGGTGGAGCATGCAGTTGGGAGGGGTATTTTATCAAAACATTGTTTAGTTTGTCAGAAAAGGGAGGTCTGGGGTGGGAAATACATCCCTAAATACATCCCTATAATTCTTATTGGCGTTTTTATTCTTGAAAATTCAAATGTGAGAGTTTCGTTTAAAACAATGTTTTTAGATATTATGTTATAGCAGCCAGAGTATCGTATGTCTCACAGTCACATTACTTTGCCTGCTAGAAGACAATAAAGTAGATAACTTTACCTGTTCTTCCTGTTGAATGTCAATATAAAACGGAGTGTTTTGAGATGCCGCCAATATGTCGGGAGCCATTTCTGCAGCCTCCTCCGTTACAACGAAGGAAATGTCCAAAAGGCCTGCAACAGGACAAAAAAATGAGTTGTCTTCACCCTTAAAGCGCTGAATTAAATAATTTAAATTTTCATCCACTTGAAGTTGTGAGTTGCGGTAGAAAATTAAGCATATTTGTTTAATTTGTGACGAAATGTTTGTAAATTTTGATGTTTAAAGACACATGTCTTTCACAAAAACAATAATTTAATCAGTTAGTAAAACGGAATTAAAACGACTATGGTCGTGCTTAACCCTTTAAACCCTCACGATGCATTAAAGCATCATTTTACATCACCGAAAAAAGATTTAATTATCCTACAAAAAAGGGTTTTAGAACGAACATTTCCACGAAACTGGTTTACCAATACATCGCAATTCTCGTCACTTTTTCACCCACATCAAATCATCTTCATCCACTACAAGTCGAGAAATGCGACAGCAATTCTCGGCTTGTAGCGGATGAAGATGACAATGGTAAATTCAGGATTCAAAGGGTTAACGGTGTAAGGGTTAGGAAAAACGTGAATATTGTAAAGTGTAAATATATTGTTATGATTTTCATTTTGTTCTTTTAAATCAAATCAGAATTCCACCGTTTTTACTGTGTCGGAATCCTCGCTTCACGGGCGCTGAAGGTGTGACTGCCTCTAGAGGAGTCCGGGGTATACCCTCGCTTGGCGGGCGCTGAAGGTGTGACCGCCCACTAGAGGAGTCCGGGGCATATCCAAGCAAGGAAATTCTGGTTTTACCCCTTAACCCTTAAAGCGCTGAATTATTTGTTTAAATAAACCGTCAAGACCAAAGTTATTTTTTCAATTCGAAATCATCATAAATGTCTTAGTTATCTCTTTCCGATTCATTTGAATGTCTATGTTATTGGTCTACGACAATTATACATAGTTTTGCTCTTTACAGTGCGGCGTAGACTAAATAGTCGTCAGAATCTGACCTCTACAGACGTCAGATTATGATGACTAAAGTCTATCCACGCGCTGTAAGGGTTAAAGCGCTGAAATAATTTTATACAAATCATGGAGACCAAAGGTTTTTTCAATTTGAAATCGTCAAAAATGTCTTAGTCAGTCCTTATGCTTTATTTGAATACCTGTGTTATGGGTCTACGGTCATTATAATTTTTTTTTTTTTTTCGATCCGTATATACTGATCTGCAAAGGCAAAAGGCAGTATATGATTACTTGTAAAATCACTCGACTAAAATCACGTTCACACATTATACGGATACGAACCCCGGATACGAATAAGGCGACGGGATACGGCAACGACAATTTATGTTCAAAGTATTTTTTAGGTTAATGGACTGAACAAATTTACCCATTGGAACGTCCAGTGGATAAAATGCTTAATCCCATAATCGAGTGCATGAAGGGTTAACGAGCCTTTTGTCAATAATAGATTATTAGTCCAAAAGTATTTGTTGGATGTTAAAGGGACATGCCCACGTCTAAAATCATCAAAAAATCGGTGATTTTATTTTGGCTTCTTAATATGACCATATAATGTAAACATGTCCATAGACTAGACTGCAAAAGTTTTTTTATTTTTATGTGCTGCGCACTTACCAGTTAGGTTAGATATAGAAACGAAATTCCCGTATTTCTTATTTTTGACATGGTTGTCAATAATTAGAACTCAGGAATTTCGTCTCTATATCTAGCCTAACTGGTGAATGCGCAGCACAAAAAACATTTTGCAGTTCTAGTCTATGGATATGTTTACATCATATGGTCATATTATTAAGCTAAAATAAAATCACCGATTTTTTGATGATTTTAGACATGGGCATGTCCCTTTAAAACACACCACTACATTATTTTCTTTGTCCAACCACTACATTCGAAGCCGGGAAGTGAGAGTTATAGTTGATCAGGTACAGACCAATTATCATGATAGGCCTATGGTACTATAATCAGTCAGGTGTGACCAAACTGTTGATTATGAGGGATCTTCATTATGGTAGGATGTGTTTTAAGTGAGTTAAAACCCTCGGAGCTCTACATTCTTAGCTTTGAAAAAGGCCTTGGCCGAAGGCCGAGGCCTTTTTCAAAGCTAAGAATGTAGAGCTCCTCGGGCTTTATCCTATACATAATGCCATAAAGTCTTGTTACATCAGGTCGCAGATATGGCATAGCGCTCTCACCTCTCACCTCATAGTGCACAATACAAGATCTTTGGTACCAAAACGTAAAGGCAAATCTGATTACTGGAGTAATGCCGTGTTAAGCCTGCTAATTGTTGTAAAACACACCACTACATTATTTTCTTTGTCCAATCATTACATTCTAAGCCGGGAATGGTAAGTTATTGTTGATCAAGTACAGATCAATTACCGTGGTAGGCCTATGGTATTATTATCAGTCAGATATGACCGAGCTGTTGATTATGAGGGATTTTAATCATGGTCGGATGTGTTATCCTATACGTAACTGCTTACTAATAACATCAATGATCAATAAGGGAAGTTGCAAAATAAAAATTGGAAGTGGGTGGGTGAACTCTATCCCAATTTGTTTGGATGTCTGGAATTTTTTGAACTTTGCAAGGCCCCTAAGCAGTACTATAGCTGCCTTTGCGGGGCAGAGTAACTGCCCGCTCTAAATGTGATGTGAGTAGTTTGTTTGCAATTTCCCAGAAAAAGAAATCATACCACCTTCATAAATCCCGAGGTTATCTTCAGGTCTCCATAATACGTTGTCGCCGTACGGTGCAGCCAGAATGCTGAGAAAAGAGATGAACACGTAGTCATGCTGTGCGAGGTCTAAGTTTAAAGCCGCCATCTCCAGGAAATGGTGTGTGTCATTTAAACTTGTCACCAACAGGAAAACTGTGATAAAAAGACAAGCAGTTTAAAGGTTAACATAACAATATGCTATGGTTCTGTTTTAGTATATACACACTGTAATCGTAAATACTCTGATGACATCGCAAGGCTCTGACACAGAAGCCATCTAATTTTAAATTGAATAGCTCTAATGCGATGACTGGAATTCACCAGTTTTTCGGTAGTGAGTGTCGTTGATACACAGGTTGCTGTGTTTATAAAATGGCGGTCACTGTTAGACAGCCAGGTCATGCCGGGTAAATCGTAATGGGAAAACGCTTGAATCAACACGATGTAAGAAAATTGTTGCCCTGACTTAAAGCTGTCAATCGCGTCCGCGATACACAACTGCATGTTTCTGAAAATTCCAGTTTAAGTTACAGTTATTTAATTGGAGTTTTCACTAACTTGAAGTTGGGTGAAATTATCTAGCTTTGACAAAATGGAGTTAACTGTTTTCAAATCTTGCTGATTGGTGCCTCGTTTTATCTTTTGCATGTTTAAAGGTGGTACTTAATGCGCTAATAAAAACGTGGGGAAAAAATTCGAATATAATCGGGACCGGCGATTAAACAATTTATTTACCGTTTGATACTGTCGCAGCACTGCGACGGAATGTCTCCGATGGGTCCGGTTCTGATGAATTGTTGTCAGGAGTAGGCCTAAAGATATCCACTACCTCTGCTTGTATATCAGCCTCTCTTAATTGTGTCTAACAAAAAACAAAATACAACTTTATAACTAGTCGCATTGGTATCAAAGGGTTGTATATCTTCCATATATCACCTTTTCAGAGTGGGAACCGTCTTTAGACGTCAGAATCTGACGTCTATAGACGTCAGATACTCACGTGTAAAGTCGATCCCCACACTGAAAGAATTAAATATTTCTAGCGGCAGTAAAGCCATAACATACATGTAGGTATTCAAATCAAGCGGAAAGAGCTAACTACTAAAGACATTTATAATGATTTCACATAGTTCTCTTCGTTTGTATGACAATGTTGCAGTGTTTTGTAAGTTAACCCTTTCAGGCCTGAATTTACCTTTGTCATCTTCATCCACTACAAGCCGCGAATTGCTGTCGCAATTCTCGCCTTGAGGTGAATGAAGATGATTTGAAGTGGGTGGGAAATTGAAGATAATTGCCATGTATTGGTAAACCAGTTTCATGGAAATTTGTATTCTAAATCCCTAGTTATAGGAAAATAAAGTCTGTTTTCAGGGATGTAAAATGATGCTTTAATGCATCGTGAGGGCTTAAATGGTTCAGCTTATCTTGACCATATATCTAACCTACCTTTATATCTCGGGCTATAAGATGCGACGTTTGGTCAGCTGAAGTCATGATCACTAAATCACCCCAGCCAAACTGCTGCATTATGGCGAGGATGAATTGTCCGCTGGTCGTGTGTACCGAGCTTGTCCTCGCAAACGTGGGGTACACCGTTTTGTTGGATAGCAGGGGTGACACGCAGCCGTAGCTTATCATCGGCGTGGTCCAGTGACTGGCCAGGATCCCAGCCGTAGAACAGATCTCATCACATGCCGGACCTGAGTAAAAACAAACAGAGATGTCAACTACCCAGCAAATACGAGACGTTGGCCCAATGTTGGGCTGATGTTGGGCCAGCGTCGTGTTGTCGGGGGTAGCAAGCAGAACACTTTCTGTAGACTTGTCATGCTCTTTCTAGCATGATGTCCTAAAGACTCTCCAACATGCACATATGACGACCATGCAGTAATTCACAGTTTTTGCGTATTTACCTATGCTAAAAAGATTATATTTTTGTTTAGATATTCAATGAAGACGTAGCTGTTGTACCTAAAGTGAAATAGATGGCCGCTCACGAAAATCAGCAAGATTTGAAAATAGTTGACCTCCGTTTTGTCAAGTCTGAATAATTTCACTCACTTGAAGTTGTCAATCACTTCAGCAAGTGGGTGAAAATTCAAACGAAATAATTTGGCGGCTAGGGGGTTATCCCCAAATTGTCGGATTGCCAGCTGCGAGTGACACATGTGTCGTCAACTTTTCGCGTGCATGTCTTAAGGGCCTGCCACCTGTCACTTGTCAAACTGTCACCAGACGGGTGGCCTGTCTGGCACTGCTAGACCGGGAGCTCACAACTTTTTTCGAAGAAAAAGGACAAAATTGCGCGACCTCGTGAATTGAAAAAAAAAAACATACCCAAAATGGATTGCTGGTGGGTTTTATGCATGACCTTCACTTCCAAATAACCATTACTGTTATTAGTTTCAAAATATCTATTGACCAACCCCCCCCCCCCTCCTGAAGTCCAGAATGAACCAAAAATTTTAATCAACCGGTATTGTGTTTCGCATGTGTATGCAATATTCACATAATATATAAACTTTATATAGTTCTGCAACTATGTTTATATATAGATATGTATGATGATGCCTGTATATATATACGTACTCCTACATAGACATTCGCTTATAATATTAGAACACCATGCGAATAATCCAGTGGGCTCAATATGATTGTACATGGTCATTGTTTAGATATGTTTTTGTTTATATAAATACTGTATATATACGTTTTATGTTGCTTCATTAAGTGAAATACATCTATTCAATGTTTGTTCCATGTAATTATTATGATTATCTGCAGCTGGTAAGATTGAAATATATTTAAATAAGATTGTTTTGCTGTAAATATAACGTAGGCCTATAGGATTTGTAGGTATATTAGCAACCATATGTGTAAATAAAGTGGAAATTTGTATTTTTTGCTATATATACATTGTTTCTAGTTAAGCATACTTTATTACTTCGTTGGTATATGAGGGCCTCACGACAGATGAGCTTCGGTCAGTGGGTTAGATAGATATATATGAAAATGCCTATTTTATGAACAATTTGCATGTATACATGTATATTTTTATCTGTACCCTCAGTAAGTAAAGTCTGTATTATTATTATAATTATCATGACATTATTCTTAGGAGTGGCTTTACCTCTGACAGCAACCTGAGAAGATAATAAGGAAATGTCGGTAAAATAGTTTTTATTCAAGGGAAGAACGCCAAAGTTAAACAAGATGTCAGCCGGCCACCATAATCCCCCGCCCCGCCCGCGTGATAGAAATTTTACAGAGTTCTACAATAATGATCCACCTATCTAATACAGATTACTGTGTATATTACAGATATTAAAGTCAATGATGGTCGCAAGTCAGCAATTTTTTACTTTGATCAAGTTCATATTTTTGAGGGTATGTCCCTCACCGAAATCATGCATTTTGGTTTATGGTAATTATGAAATGGTACATATCCCATGGATTTTTTGTTTCAAGGGCTGATGTAGGAATGCTTCGCATATATTTAAAGGTTCCATGTAGTCCCCAGACCTACTCTGCACAATGTCATATGTCATACTTTTTTAAAGGACTTTTTTAAATATTAGAGTGCTCAGCTCCCATTATAAACCACTGGGAACGATTGTCCGAAACGCAAAAGTAGCGGGCGGAGCTAATTCGTGACGTCAAAAGGTGGAGACATGCTTGGCTGGTTATAATACATGTACATGTACATGTAGCTGATGATCACGCTCGCCTGCAATTGAGATATAGATGGGGACACTTAGTGACCGGAGATTGAACCGGATCTGAGACCCAGAGTCTTATGTATGAAACGGGTAGTTATTCGGGATTGGCGAAGATTCAAAGGCTGAAGCATGGATGGTCTCTGCCATGGTGTCCACTACTCTCACCATGTCACTCTCATTTCACTTTAGGATTTTTATCGTGTGTTATTACCATCAGCAATATCATTTTCTGTGACAGCATGAAACTTCTGGCTGAACTCCCAACATGCCCGGTCACTATAAACACAAACACCATCTCAATTGCATGCGAGCGTGCTGATGATGTATTGTATGATTTTATAAAACTGACCAAAGTCAACACGGAACGCCGGTCCAACACTGCCTGAATGCAGGTGCAGCATTAAAACTGAATGCCAAAACTGCGACCGCTCCTGGCCATAGTCTAGCATTCCCTCGCCCCTTGTTCACCCTGTCAATGCGGGCGTAAATAGAAATCTAGTTCAGTTCATGTACAAATACAAGAAACATGAAACATATACTCAATGCAGTTTCAATGTTAATTCAGATTTAATAAAGGGTGGTTTTCGTGTGTGAAGTCATGAGGTGGGAGATCGGTCCAGCCCAAGAAATGTGCACATTTTCAGTTTTTATTTTTGAAAATAACTGATAATTAGTGGACTAAAATAATCTGCTAAGTTATGAGATTGTGATATATACCCCAATTATATTGATAAACTGAAATCACTCCGCAGGGCCTTTATTGCCTCATAATATTACTGACATATTTTGATTCGACGCGAACACATCACACTTTTGGTACCATTTTGAGAAAGCAGTAAAACGATCGTTCACGATAAACTTTTGACAATGTATTAAAACCAATGTAGTTCGCTTAATGCATGATATTTATTAATAATTATAGCCAAAACGTCTGCAAATCATAGCTGGTAGGTAGGGCGTTTGGATTTCGAGTGGAGGGCATGTAGTACAGGATTAAGCCTCACTTTGTCCAAAATCCCCACGTGCATTGGTTAAGTAAAGGACAAACCGAGCGTTACTTGATCAAATACTCCTAATGCGTCGTAAAACCACAAAATAATGAATTATTGATTCGAGTAAAAAGCCCCACATGAGGTGCCAGCACGCTATCAGAGTCAGTCCGGAAATTACCTTTTATGTAATTCACAATGATACTCCAATATCATATCATTGTAGATTTTAGCACAAATAACCACGATAATAGACTAAGAATTATGATCCTTATGCTTACATGTATTTCAAATTTAAAACAGAAAACTGAAACTGTTTCACTTAAAATTGTATCCGGCCATGGTTAATAATACCTTCATTCAAATGTGAGAAACGTCATTATTTGTGAAACATCGATTTATCTCTAATTGCTTTATTTGAATAATTAAGTATCTCACACAAACTATTTGTATCAATGTCAGGGGCATTTTATTTTTATTTGATTATAACCCTTTTAGCGCGGGGCCCGTCTTTATGCTGATTCTGAAGTGTAATGAGGATCCACGCACTGAAAGAATTAAAATATTTATAATGGTTGTATACCCATAACATATGTATTCAAATGAAACAGAAAGAGCTAACTAGCATATTTTTGATGATTTAAAATTGAAAAAAAAAACTTTGGTAACTATGGTTTTGTACACGAATAATTCAGCGTTGTAATGGGTAAACTCTCTTTCACCGCTAACCACGACTTAACTATTTAGGCCCTCACGATGCATTAAAGCATCATCTTGCATCTCTGAAAAATGACTGATTTTTCGTGGAGCCTAGCGGTTTTGGAACGAAAATTTTCATAAAACAGTTTTAAAAAAAATAACAGTATTTTTTTTTCTTTTGTCACCCACTTCAAGTCATCTTCATCCACTACAAGTCGAGAATTGCGACAGCAATTCGCGGCTTGTAGTGGATGAAGATGATAATGGTAAACTCAGGCTTGAAAGGGTTAATCTGTTTTATTAGCAGATCAACTCCCCGTTTTGGGGATCGAAATTGTTTGCGAATGTAAATTCTGAAAATAAACATAATAATGTGAGTAATTTTCACCCGCTTGAATTTGTTGGTCGCGGTAGGAAGACACAGCTTCAGGTCGGTTAAAATTAAAAAAAGCTAACACGTGTATTTATATACGGATCTAGAAGGACAGGGGATGAATCCGTAATATCATCGTCAGGGATTATGGCGGCTATATTTGAGTTGATATATTGAGACACACATCCACCTTAATAACGATCAATACATTGACCTTCCTTATTTTGCATTTTTTTTGTAGAACTTTGCAACCATCAGTGGTGCTTTTTCTGTGAGTCTGTTTCTGTATTGATCTAGACCCTGTCTACCAGAACACAGCTTTGATCAGATTCCTGGAAAAATTACGGAAATTAGAGCTGCTAGAGTTTCTGAAGAATAAACCGTCACATCCTATCACTTCTGAAGTTTATTACGGCTGTGAGTGGCGCGGCGTGGTAATGTAAATGTTTCTTAGTGTGTTTTTTTATGAACAAAGAACAAATAGACAGTAAAGTTCGGTTCGAGCATGGTATTCTATCCCCTAATCTAAATAACAACTTACCGGATTGGCTAATCTCGTCATGTGACGGGCCTAAGAACTATCATGATCAGGGGTGATCATGTTAGCGCGGCGGCATAAGCATACACTCTAAACAGTAAACAGTATAGGTTTTTTTTTAAAGAACCCTTCAGTACTATCACCATGCAACCCCAGGAGAGCCCTTCAAGGGTTCTCCTGGGGTGCATGGTGATAGTACTGAAGGGTTCCTTCTAAAGAACCTATATTGTTTAGAGTGTATTTTTCATGTTAGCGTGGCGGCCATCTTCGATTTCTGAAGAGTGCATAACTTTGAAGTTTTTATTTGAACTGTTTTGAATTACTCATGTACAAAAACCTAGGTGTATGCAACAAAACAATTCTTATTGGTAAATAGTTTGAAAAGTTATTAGCAATCATAAATTTTTCACGTCAGCCTAGCGTCCATCGTTGCTTTTAGTTTCCTTCACTATAGGTCTAACTTTTTAGAAATCTACCCTGGTTCATTTTATAGAGAGATGACCTCAATGCAAAGTCAAACTCTCTGCCTCTTTCATTTCAAACAGGGGTCATATTACACTCCCTACAGTGCAAAGTGTGACGTCCCGACCATATTGGGGACAACATACACCGTGCTGGGTGCAGGATCTTATGGCAGGGCTTGGATTAGGACATAAGAACCACACAAAGAAACATGAATCCCCGTTTCTGTGACTCAAAGACGTTGATCCCTTACAACGCTGAAATATTTCTGTATCAATCACTTTATTTTCAATTTCAAATAAATACAAATGTAATACATAAATACGTCAGATTCTGACGTCTCAAATCGATTCACGCGCTGCAAGAGTTAAAGACTTTTAAAGATCGCTAATATGGGAGAAAGTTATCACGCACGCCCGCAAATTATCCCAAGAACACAAAATATTAAGCCAATGATGGATAAACGGTGCCCCACCGTCTGCGACGCTGGCCCATCATGGAAACAACATTGGTTCTTGTGTTCGCTGGGTGGCGACTGCGTGACACACAGCTGTAGCTGAATCAGCAAAACGGGAGCCGCCGCCTATTTTATGAGTTGATGAGGCCCCACTTGGCTAACGAGGACGGCCGTAAAACTTCCTTGTCAGAAAAAAGATACATCCTTCCTTACCAAATGAGTGCTTCAGGTTTTAAGTCACGTCAAGAATTGCGATACGTCATTTGGTCAGGTACCTTTTAGCGGAATGATGGAGTGGGCGTGGTTTGGAGTGGCCCAGCAAACACGATAATTTGATCTAATGTTGGTTTGATGTTGGATCAGCAGCGCAGACGGCCTTATCGGGAGATATCAGAGATGAAGTCGGGATTTTTTTCTTCGATTGCAACTCCAAGTATGTGATTTAAATGGGAGGGATGAAAATTATTGATGAATATATTCAGGCCTTATTGAAGGGCGACGGCGGCCCAACATTAACCCTCTCAAGCCTGAATTTACCATTGTCATCTTCATCCACTAGAAGCCGCGAATTGCTGTCGCAATTCGCGACTTGTAGTGGATGAAGATGATTTAAAAATAAAAGAGAATTGTCATGTATTGGTAAACCAGTTTCATGGAAATTTTCATTGTAAAACCCTTGGTTGTAAGAAAATAAGTGTGTTTTCAGGGATGTAAAATGATGCTTTAATGCATCGTAAGGGCTTAAAGGAATTAAACCAGCATTGGTTCAACAGCATTGGTTCAACAGCATTTGTTTACTCTGCGGGTCACAGCCCTCTGATGGACCGTACTGCAGCAGGTCAAATGTGCTGGGACATAATGGGCAGACAAAGCTAATGAGATAATAGCTCGCATATCAAAGACGGTGTCCAATCCCTGTGGGACTGTGATTTGTTCAGCAGGTATCCGGGATACCAGCAGGAGGCATTAACTCATTAGCTGGCATCAGAGGCCCGGGAGGCTGAGCATGGCTCAATCAGAGCATATACACCCCCTTTCCATAGGGGGTGCCTATGATCAGTGCAAGAACTGGAGACCAAGCAAACACGAGACATTGACCCATTGCTGGATCGATGTTGGTCCAGCTTCGTAGACGCTGGACCAACATTGAACCAACAATGACTCAATGTGTCGTGTCGAGAGATTTGTTGATCAGGCCATTGAACTGCGGCCGTTATTATATTTTATGGGAGAGCCAAAAGGATGGAATTATATTTCTCACTTCGTTACATTCAACATTTTCAGCAATCATATTGGTATACTTTCTTCGGCTGACATATTACATAGCAATTTATCCGCTCGTTTGAATTATTCTAATCAATGCGATCCACATTCATTATAATAACCCTGTCACAAAGGCTTGCACGCGCTCCCATTAAACGACAGGAAGACATATTAATAATACAAATAATACGAACAAATAATAATAATAATGACATTAAGGTACAAATTATTTAATTATTATATTATCTTCTTTAAATTTAAAATTAAACATTGCGAATGAGTGAAGGCTGGTGGGCCATAATTATCTTCCCCATAGCAATGCTTATATAGGCGTCTGCGAGACCAGTCTGCGACTTATGAGAAGCCTAGCCTTGCTGTGGAGAAGATGATGTGACAGCTACCTTACCAGTGTTGACATGATGCGGCCAGATGAGACCAAGTAAACCACAAGTTAACTATTGCAACGCTTAAATATTTTTTGCATAAACCATGGTGACCATAGGTATTGTTCGATTTGAAAACATCATACATGTCTTAGCTAGACTTTTCCGCTTCATTTGAATACCTAGTTTATGGGTTTACGACCATTAGAAATATTTTGATTCTCAGAGTGCGGGGACCGCCGTTAGGTCTAACCGTCTTTATACTTCAGGATCTGACGTCTACAGACGTCAGATCCTGATGTATAAAGACGGTTCCGGCACTGAATTAGTTAAAGTCCAGGTGAAATAATTACTGTTTAGCAAAATCACAGAAGTATTATGTCAAAATGACCCAAGCTGTGAATGCGCATGCTTATAATGTCAACTGGTCATTAGTTATTAGCATAAGATATGACTGGAAATGTACATTCTTTCTGTGTTGAGTGGAGTTTCAATAGATGACATCACACACGAGGTCCGCTCCTTATTGAACATGAACAACTTTATAGTCAAATCTAGAAGTTTACCGCCGCCCCAGTTGAAGTAAGCTTTGTCCACTGGTATCCAGGAGATCAATCCCAAGCTAAAGCGTACCGCTGAAATACTTTTGTCTATCTTTTTAAACTTCATTTAAAATAGTGCAGTTCGAGTAGTTCTGAAAACATCACTTGTCCTGTAACCCTTACAATGCGGGGATCGTCAGAATCTGACGTCTGTAGACGTCAGATTCTGACGTCTAAAGTCGATCTCCGCAGTGTAAGAGTAAAAATATGTATTCTGGTCGTAGACACATAACATGGTATTCAAATGAACCGGAAAGAGCTAACTAACACATTAATGCTGATTTCAAATTAAAATAACCCGTTTGGTCTCCATGCCTTATACAACATATTTCAGTGCTTTATTAAGGTTAGATGGCAGTGACGTTTAACTTTACAGGAGTGCAGGGTCAGTATTCTCGAACAAGTTACGATATATCATTATTATTCTAAACAAACCACCGCGACGTTTGGGAAAATCATATGGTAGAAAATGCCAATCGTCTCATCAAACAAGTTAAATTATGTTTGATTAATTCATATAAAATTGATTGGTCTAGCAAAGCCCGAACGTACATAAAGTTTAAATTCGACCACTCGCTAGAAGAATATCTGTTTTACATCCCCGACAGCATAAAGGCGCCATCAAGATTACGAATATATACTAGAAATTGAACGAGGAAGGCATGTCAAGCCGCAAAAAATACCACTAGTACAGCGCATATGTCAAAGATGTATATCGAACTCTGTTGATAACGAAATTCACTTTTTAATTACTTGTTCTTACTTCGCTACACATAGAGCTAGTTTACTTGCCAAAAGAAAACTACACAACACTGAGTTTGATTCACTCTTAAAGAACGACAAATGTATATACATCATGTCATCTACACATCTACCGTTAGTAATATGCTTAGCAAAATAGACCTAAACCTGTTTTCAAACCTTAAGCATACCACATATCGGCTCTTAATAAACGGTTGCTATTACGTTACATTGTTATCTGGAACAATTATAAGTCACTTGTTTCTATATTATCCATATTGCATGATCTGACTGAGCGTATCGCATATCAAGACGGCTGTTGTTGCTCTCGGATTTTATAATTTGGCTTTTTAGGGCCGGTTAGGTAGCCTACGTTTCCGTCGCCTTTGTTATCAGACGAGGTAGGGCCTTATGGAGGATCTCAGAGCTGCTAAGTCAACTGATTTTCTCTATGGACGCCTTTATGCACAACCGGACCAACCCCAAAAAGTTCGTTTTGAGATAAATGCAGTTGAAGTTTATGGTCTACTGTAAATTCAAGAAAACGAATGAGGAAAATATTGAGACAAACTAACACACGACATTCACATTCTATTTTCATGGAAAATATCCACATCTTCAAATACCTCCGGTTTCGAGCCTCCCTGCCTAAAACAAGCTGTGGTCCAGCTGTGCATAAATAACAATGACCAGTTTGCTTTATGCACAACTGGACGAACCCACATTTATTGTAAATTAAACAAATATAAATATATGTAGACAATTTACAGTGATAAGCATTACAGTCCATCTATTTCTTCTGTAGATCTCTTATAATAAAAAGATATGTAGGCCTACCTTTTTAAAGTTTTGGTCAAATAACGGGGACTGCGAGGATGATTGGAAAAATAAAGGTGTGGGTTGGTCCAGCTGTGCATAAATCAATTTTAACATTTTGATTAATCTACAAGTGGACCAAGCCACATGTATTGTTAATTTAACAAAAAATGTAGTAAAATACATCGATAAGCATATTACAGGTTCTCTATATCTTCTGTAGATCTAGCTGTGACATGTCTTTAGTGAAATGCGTGTAACGTTTATAGCTTAGGTAAAATCACGGGGACTCTCAGGCACTCGATAATATCACTCAATAATAACACTCGATAATATCAAGGAATCTCCGGGCACATAGCGACTGTGCGTGCATGGTCACATGGCTCGCAGTTACTTGTTTTGCGGACGTCCGATATTTATTACATTTACCTGAGATTATGTTTGTTTGATTTTTAAAGTACTATATAATCCTTAACGTCGTTTTACTACATCACTGTACATACTCCGATATCATAATTAAGCATTTGTATATATCTTTAGGTTTCTACGCTTTCCAGGGTGTCTTTTTTGCTGTCATATATGATTTGTAGATCATTCATACTGTAGTAGCTATTTTATCTCTGGTTTTGGTGCGGGAAACCAAAAATAGACCTCCTGTGTTCACATATTGGCATTGTTCAAGTAGTGATCAATTATCTGTTTTTTTTGTATCGCAATATTCAGTGCCTTACAGTATGGCAATGCCCTTTAACCCTTTAACCGCCGGTGCCGCATATATTCGGGTTTTCATTTTTTATTAGCACATTAGGTACCACCTTTTAAACATGTTAAACATAAAATGTGACATGGATCAGCAATATTTGAAAACAGTCGACCTCCATTTTGTCAAATCTCAATAATTTTCACTCACTTGAAGTTGTGGATCGCGTCAGCGAGACACAACTTCAAGTGAATGAAAATTCAGATTGAATAATTTGGCGGTTAAAGGGTTAAGATGATTTTAATTCTGTATGAGATACCATGTAAATTGTCGTGTGATTAACCATCTTGTATATACATGTGGGCCTACATAATTCTATCATTTTTATGACAAATAACTCAGTAATGACTTTTCTTTATGTCAATAAATTTCTAATACTATCTACTATATCGTAGGCTTCTGATTAGTCGAGATGGTCATTTCGACCAATCAGCCGACGATATATCGTAAATTGTTCGAGAATACGGGCGCTGATGTGCAAGCTGACAAACACGTCAAGCAGTCGACATGCCACTAAACATCACCCAGAAAACACGAGACGTTCACCCAAGGCTTGTTCAATGTTGGACCAGCGTCGCAGACGGTGGCCCAACATTGATCCAACCTTGGGTGGACGTCTCGAGTTTGCCGAGCAGTCACAGCTAACCCTTTAACCTCTAACCACGACGATAGTCGTTTTTAATCTGTTTTCTTGGCGGATAAAACCACTGTTTTTTAAATTAAATTATTGTTAAAACAATATTTTCAAATGTTTGGTCCCAACTTAAAGTTATATAAGTAATGTTCAACTACTTTATGTTGTGGGTCGCGGTAGCGAGACACAGCTGCAAGTGGGTTGGAAACGATAACATGGAGGAGAAAGGGTGAATTGTCAAATGCTTTTTAGCTTTAACATATAGGTCTAGATATGTTTTTTAAACTAACTGGCATGGTAAAGTAGGTGGGTCGTCTTGATTCGCTGAGTGAACATTATGGGCACACAAAGCAATGACGCGTATGTGCGGCGTTCTCAACGCGTTGTCAACGCCAACAGGGGTGGGGTCCGCCGCAATGTAAGTATTATGGCCCAGTGAAGCACAACGACCCAGATGTTTTAATTGCTATGGCAAGCACAGTCATTGAAAGACCACTGCTGTTGTATTAAATGCAAAGGAATTGTGACCTATATTAAAACTTGACTGACATCAAACGTTTGCCCTTCATTGTAACATTTTATATTATAATCAAACAGCAAAAATAGCAATGGGTGTGTCCTGTTGTGTAGCCTCCTATCAATTATTAATGGTTTGCTAATGGCTTATCCGTAAAGGGCCTATACCATACTTCAATACAATTTCCTGCGGAAGTGTCGTTCCGGTGTCACGTGTCAACCATGGTCTTCCTTCTTGGGGAGAAGGTGTCACGTTCTGGCCGTGTTTGAAAGGTCGCGTCTCTTTGACAAAGACTGGTCTGTATCCCGACCTAGCAAAGACAAACAGTAGTGACTGCGTACTTTTCAAGTAAGGAGTTACTGCTGTTTCCTTTGCATGTCAGAACTGCTATGCCTACCTCATCTATTACGGATACTAACAGTTCATCCTACCATATTTTCCCTGGTGCATGGGCAAATGGATTAGTGTAGTAGCATTACAATTATTATTATCGGCTTTGCACTGGCAATGCGTATTATATCCGACTTATAGGTGGTGGTCTGGTGTGGTGGGTAACCGTTACGCAGCCCGCCTGTCACGCTAGAGTTCGTCCTAGCTCTCTTATCTCTGGTATTCAAGTTTTAGCCCTTTCAACGCTGAAATATGTTTCTATCAACTATGCAGACCAAATACGTTTTTTTTTATTCATCAAAAATGTTAGTTAGTTATTTCCGCTTCATTTGAATGCATACGTTATTGGTGTCCGGCAATTATATTTTTTAAGTCTTTCGAGCGGGGATCGACTTGAGATCCCCGCCCGTATTCATCAGATCCTGACGTCAAAAGACCCACGCTGAAGGGATTAAATTCCCGCTCACTCGTGAGGATTCAGCATTGTGGAAGAGTCTAGGTGACCGAGAAGTAGCATGGTCGGCCTCAGAACGCCAGCTCTTGTGTTGTGTTGCATTGCATTGCATTGCATTGCATTGCATTGCATTGCATCGCATCGCATCGCATCGCATCGCATCGCATCGCATCGCATCGCATCGCATCGCATCGCATCGCATCGCATCGCATCGCATCGCATCGCATCGCATCGCATCGCATCGTATCGTATCGTATCGTATCGTATCGTATCGTATCGTATCGTATCGTATCGTATCGTATCGTATCGTATTGTATTGTATTGTATTGTATTGTATTGTATTGTATTGTATTGTATTGTATTGTATTGTATTGTATTGTATTGTATTGTATTGTATTGTATTGTATTGTATTGTATTGTATTGTACACAACGCCTGTTCTGACGGACTCATCTGCAGTGTGTGGCCAATATTACCGTGTAGAGCCAAAGTGAAGTATCGGCTAACTTTACAAACAAACACATACAGCCTTTTGGATGTGTATGACAGAATAGTGGACTAAAGCCACAATAATAATATTCATTTCTTAATTCAGATTTGTATTTCGGAAAAGTTTACTTTTGTTTTCATCTTGGTCAATGCTAAACGTAACTAATAATGCTATGCGGGCCGTATGTGAGTGAGGAAGGATTCCTGCAATCACCCACCTTACACGAGACATTGGCCCAATTTTGGGTTAGCATTGGCCCATCGTCTTAACGCTGGACCAACATTAACCCAACATTGGTCCAATATCTCGTGTTTGCTGGACAATCACCCATTCCAGTCTGATAATAATTTGTGTAACATAACCTCTGAGAGATAACTTGTTTTGCTTAGCCCTTTGCGTGCTTATCACGACTACGGTCGATTTTACCCTGTTTTATCAGCTGATGAAATCACAGTTAATGGGAATGAAAAGAGTGTTTAAACATCAAGATTTGCAAATGATTGTTGTCAAATTAGATCAATATCAATAATTTTCAGTCACTTGAAGTTGTGGGTCGCGGTAGCGAGCACAACTTCAAGTGGGTGAGAATTTAAATTATTTAATATAGCTGGATATGGGGATAATATAGACTGTGTTAACTAATCAGTTAAAACTATTGAAATTTAATAAATACCTTTATATCAACAACAAATTACAGAGAACGTCGTTCAAAAATGTATGTACACATTTAGATACATTTGAAGGTACATGTATATCTGCAACGATCGCAGGGGTGAAAGAGGACCAGAGAGGCGCACGGAGAGCCGGACGGATGAAAATTTAGTATTCCACTTTTGCGCATCCATATCGTGAGGAACGCCAATTACTGATTATGCAGCTCACTCATTCCGGAAACCATTCAAATGATATCAAAATAATATGTCGTGAAAAGGTGACCAGCACTAACTGCTTACTTTTCAAGTGGGTGGTTAGAGCGATAGTCGAGGGCTTTCCAATGCATAGTAAAGACAATACAATACAATATATACATGTATACATAGCACACTGGCGTTTGCCTTTGCTTTTTAGTACTCACAGCACATGAAAACCACCTATTAGGCGCCTGTGAATGAGAGAAAACATGACAAATTAATCTGTTGTACCTTGTTATCACTGTGATTGCAGATTCTCCTTCCAATGTGACCGGAAATCAATCGTCCATGCATTGCTTTATTGTGAATGTGTGGTCATAACAGACATAAAAATAACAATAGATTAGCCATGTGTTGATGGGCTATTATTATATATAGGCCATTAACACATTTCTAGCCTATTGATGACCAATCACGGCTATTATCGTATTTTAACTCTTACAGCGCTGAATATTTTTATGAAAATCGTGGAGGCCAAAGGGTTTTTTTCTGTTTGAAATCATCATAAATGTCTTAGTTAGCTCTTTCCGATTCATTTGAATACCTATGTTATGGGTGTACGGCCATTAGAAATATTTGTACTCTTACAGTGCGGGGATCGACTTTAGACGTCAGAATCTGACGTCTACAGACGTCAGATTCTGACGACTAAAGTCGATCCCCGCGCTGTAAGGGTTAACCCTTATAGGGCTGATCACGACTATGGTCGTGCTTATCTGTTTTTTTAGTCGATCAAATTAATGTTATTGTGAATGAAATGTGTGTCTAGATATCAAGATTTGCAAATATTTGTGCTTCGTTTAACTAAATAAAATGACTAATTTTCACCAACTTGAAAAAGTAGGTGGAAATTTAAATAAATTACCAGGATAAGGGTTAACATTTTTGTAGTCACTTTAACCCTTTAAGCCCTCAAGATGCAATTAAAGCATCATTTTACATCCCTGAAAACAAATTTTATTTCCCTATAACTAGAAGTTTTAGAACAAAAATTTCCATGACACTGGTTTACCAATATATAGCAATTTTCTTGATTGTTTAAACCACATCAAATCATATTCATCCACTACAAGTGGAGAATTGCGACATCAATACGCGGCTTGTAGTGGATGAAGATGACAATGTTAAATTCAGGCTTGAGAGGGTAAAATGTATGGTGTATTCAATCAGTCAGTTTTTATTTGTTATATTTTAATAAAAGTAATCTGAATAAGTTTCACTAGCAAGTGTTTGCAATTTCTAATTATAAACTTGGCGGTTAAGGAGTTTAATAATAATATTGTGAAAATATAATACTGATCTGCAAAGCAAAGAGGCAGTATCTGTTCACTAAGTTATCACATGTATGCAGACGACACACAACTGCACATTTCTTTCTCGCTCACAGACGCGGAAACATTCATGCAGCGACTGGAAGCTTGCATTCGTCACATAGATATATGTATGGTAAAAAAACAGACTAAAACAAAATGGGGAGAAGACAAAAGTCCTCTACACATACAAGGCTGGATTTTCGTCCAAACATTCTCTGAGACCATTGCAAGTTGGTGGAATAGACATTCTTCCTGCAGAGAATGTGAAGAGTCTTGGAGTGACACTGGACAGCTGTCTGATCCTTAACAAACATGTCAGTGCCGTTTGCAGTGCTGCTTCTCTGCACATCAGAAACATTGGAAAGATTCGACATCTTCTGACTCAATCTATCATTGAAAAGTTGGTACATGCCTTCAACAGTGCTCGCCTATAACAGCATCTTGTACGGCGTCCCCAAGAGGATTATTCAGCGTTTACAGCGTATTCAGAACACAACGCAGCACGCCTGGTGACACGCACTAGTCGAGATGATCACATAACACCAGTGCTTAAAAGACTCCATTGGCTACCAGTGCAAAAGCGAATCATCTTCAAAGTACTGCTGCTCACGTACAAAACAATCCATGGCAGCGCGCCATCATATTTATCCGAGTTAGTTTCAAGCTACACTTCAAGCAGAAGCCTGCGCTCATCATCAAAAAACCTTCTTTGTCGGCGCAAGACTAAACTCTTACAGTACGGAGGCAGAAGTTTTTTCAGTGCAGCGCCAAAGCTGTGGAACGAACTCCCGGATTCAGTGCGGAAGTGCGAATCCTTAGATGTCTTCAAAAGCGCCTTGAAGAAGCATCTTTTCTGTAACGCCTACCTTTAATTGTTTAAAGCGCACAGAGCACTGTATGTGCGCTATAGAAGAACTTTTTATTATTATTATTATTATTGAAAAGTACACATATACTGCCACAGGGCTTTGCACGGCAGTATATCTGACTGTAATAATATAAACTCTGCATTGAGATAGCGTTCAAATCAAATAAAAACGGCAATTTTATGTAATTCTGACAAAAAGAAGTATGGGAATAAGATAATCATATTGGGTCTACAGCTATGAAGGGGTTGATTTCGTCACCACCTATTTGTGTGAGATAATACAACAACCAGGGCCCGTATTCTCGTACAAGTTGCGATATATCGTAGGCTTCTGATTGGTCGAGATGGCCATCTCGACCAATCAGAAGCCTACGATATATCGTAACTTGTACGAGAATACGGCCCCAGCGAACCAAGCACCTCATTGCGGTTGCATATTTTTTATTAGCATCTCCCAGCGGTAATACAAGTAATCATGAGCGATTGTGACCCAAGTATGGTACAATTCACCCCCTTAATTTAAGTAGCTGCGGTGATTAACTGATCTCGTCATGCGACAGGCTGAGCCACTCTGTCATTGGTGGCGTGGTAGAATACTATACTTGGTCAGCTATGTGTTTGCATTTACATTATGGTAACCTCTAATTTCTGTGATTTTTTCTATTTTATATTCAGGTAAAAAATGAACAAAATAAATTGAATTTATTTAATAATGATTGTACACATGCCTACTAACACAATCATTTAAACTTTACTTGATTGAAAATGTCCACTGAGAGACACAATACATTAACTGCGAGTATCTGAGAAAAAACGATACCCAATATTGGCCCAGCGTCTATGACGCTGTTCTAACATAAAAACAACATTGGATCGTATTCGCTGAGATGTGTGTCAGGTCGGATGTTCGCTTACCACCTGTGACTGAGAGAAAGTGTCATCTCATTCATCTCATCATCCACAGGAGGTTCTCCTGACCCATTTTAGCCTATATGTGCGCAAAGGTGGCCTAAAACCCCATTCGTTTCATTTTTTGCGACATGTGACACTCTGCAGGAGTCTATATGGTGCATCAGCATGAGTAATTGTTTCGACTGAAGGTGGAATGTTATACCCCAGTCACACATACACGACGCAAAGCCCACACCTTGAGTGACAAAAAATAGAGCAGTGCGTCGTTGTGCGTCGATGAATTTTATCAGGATATGAGATGATCCAGCGAGTTTAAAACGATTATACAGCGTGTTATAAAGAAATCAGGTGTATAAATCAGCGAATACACAGCGTTTCGCCATCGCGCTGCGCGTTAGCAGGGCGACAAAGTTAGCGAATACATCGCGCATCGGCAGCACGAGGCACGAATATGTTAGAAAGCATTTAGAACGCCCCATATACGTTATATGTTCGCTGGTCATGCGTTAGAAACACGTTAGTTGGGCGCTATATGCGCACTCAGTGCTGGCATTTTGAGTTTTTTTCTAGCCCTAAGGCTCAGTCACACATAGTCGACGCACGATCCACGCACTGAAAATTGATTATTTTTTGCTAGAGCGTCGGTCGTGCGTCGGTCGTGCGTCAACACTCGCTACTGGTTTGTGGAGCGCGCTGCAGTAACGCATATTTTGTGCGCCCTCTAATCGTCAAAGGAAGTTGGGTATGTTTAAAATATTCAACGCATAAATGAACATGCCTGAAGAACGCCAGAAACACGTAGGGCGAGCTAGAACGACGTCACATCAACGCTAAATACGTTTGATTTGTATCACATGGCTGCCCTTTGAGAGCGACAGGCAATCGCGGGCAACGCGCCTGCCTCAGCGCTCGAAAATGGCGCTGTGAACACGTCGTCAGTTCGCCCAGCGCTCGAGCAACAAGCTGTGACTATGTTATTTCTGCAGCTTAACCCTTAGGGCTCTGAAGAACGACAATTTATTTTTAATCATTTGAGGTGTTTTTTCACACGACACATGGCTTTAAGTGCAGAATTTGTTTTTAATTTGTCGAAATTAGGTCCAAACATATAATGTTATCATATATTTAGGACACATTTTTTTTCTTTTAAAATTGGTTACATATGTACATAACAAACTGATAAATGTTACTATTATCGTCGACATTAGCATTATAGGGTTTAATGGGCACTGTATATGCGTCCAACGCGTTAGCAAAGCGCTGTTCATTCGCACTTTGCGTTGGAAACACGCTGTGCATTCGCTACCAGCTTGCGACGTTTTTCACAATCCGGACTCTAATTGTTTTTTTTTTAATTTTTTATGGGTGGACTGTGCGTCGTTTAAGTGTGACTGGGGCAAACCTCGGTCAACGAAAATACAACGAATTTAGAGCGAGTGCTCTACTTGTGCCTAACGTTAGACTGGCGCTGGTCTGACGTTCTTCTGGCGTCTACATTCACACGTAGAAAACGCTGACATTTTTGAGCATGCAGAAAATGTGCGCAGAGGTTGACGCACACATAAAATGAATGACGTTCATCAGGCGTTCTCGTCAAATCATCAACGAATTCTGACGCACGCCCTGCGAATCACAACGCAATGACCAAAACTCTTCATTTTTTTGTGCGCTGGACGTGCGTGATGGTATGTGACTAGGCCTTTAGTGAAAAACGGACTTAGTTCACAGACGGTAAGTGTAACCGCGAGAAAGCACCTGCCTCATCATCAAACATGATACGCCTTGTGCAACATGCGACAAGAATTAGTGTGTAATCCTTCGATTGCCAGTCAGCATTGTATCTAGGCTACAGGTCAAATGAACGAATAAATGAATGAATGAATGAATGAATGAATGAATGAATGAATGAATGAATGAATGAATGAATGAATGAATGAATGAATGAATGAATGAATGAATGAATGAATGAATGAATGAATGAATGAGAATGGACCAATATTACAGTATGCACTGATGTGCATGCTTAGCGTATTATTGTTCTTCTTTAATTATATTGACAACAGCTTCCCGAACTGAAAGGCTGGAGATTCAGGGGTGCGTGTACTTGGCATTCGATAAATAACGTATTTTATTTATTAATTACACTTTATATACACAAATATATATAATAATAATAGCATTGTACAAATATGCACCCTTACTATGTTTGACACCCAGGATTTTTTAATATACGATTGAATTTAAGCTAAAGTGTAAAAGATAATTTTTATTTATATACTGTAATAACTATATAAGTTTCCCGTGACAAAGCCAGAGACAAAATAGCTACATATGCAAAAAAGATACTCTGGAAAGCGTAGAAACCTGTAGGCTTTAAAAGAAATACAAGTACAGAACACTAATAAAAAGATTCAAGACTGCTAAAGTATGTACTTAAACATCCCCAGCTGAAACGAGAAGTCAACCCAGTCTGGCAGCAACCCAACACCGGGCTTTAATAACATTGAAGTAAAAGTTTTGACAATAAATTAGCGCCATTCCATACATTCACTAATGTAGGCATGATGTTTTCTCCCACACAAAGGCATCCATCTCCATTTCGATTACATATTATTGGTTATCACAAGTATATCCCGCTTTCTAGGTCGCCGATGTGTTTAATGTAGCCTATTCATATCATTATTACATGTATCTTCATGTTTAGCAATGCGAATGTAAATAATTTATCCTGTCCCGTTTTTCAGTAGTTAATACTTATTTATACAGAGATAGACTTGGATACATCCTTCAAACACGAGACTTTGACCCAACGCTGGCCCAACGATAAACCTAAATCGGGTCAAGTCGTCTGGTGGTTGCTGGGCTGTGCGTGATGACATGCGACTGGTGCTGTAATTATAGCTGGTGAAGATGGCATCAGAGTGGTTTGCTCCATTAGCATGATGAGACTACAGTCGCAGAAAACTCACTCCTCGGTCAATACTATTTACTCTCCAGCAAGCACAAGACGTTGAACCGACACTGGATTAACCCTTTAACCGCCGGTGCCGCACATATTAGGATTTTCATTTTTTATTAGCACATTAAGTACCACCTTTTAAACATGTTAAAGATAAAATGTGACTTTAATCAGCAATATTTGAAAACAGTTCACATCCATTTTGTCAAATCTGAATAATTTTTACTCACTTGAAGTTGTGTATCGCGTCAGCGAGACACAACTTCAAGTGTGTGAAAATTCAGTTTGAATAATTTGGCGGTTAAAGGGTTAATGTTAAGCCAGCGTCGCAACTACCCGCAACCTCTCGCGACGTTCGTGTCTTGGCCATCATGGATTGCCGGAAACATAATTACGCTAGTCCAAACCTCAATGAAACACTTTGGTTTCACTATCATGGTTTTGCTCTTAAACCTGGGGAGCCTGAATTCACCGTTGTCATCTTCATTCACTAATACAAACCGCGAATTATAGGGGATGCGGATGACTTGAAATGGGTGACAAAATATGAAAAAAAAGATATCGTAAATAATAAAACAGATCATAAAAAATTTTATAACCACCTCGATACCGTCGTAAAAAAGCACTTTTGCTACTTTGCCTGGGCTTATTATAACGTAATTCTTTCCAATGTGAACTTTTATGAATACTATCTACTCAAATTGCACAAAACATCATTTTGGCTTTTTTTGCAAGCCATTTTGATTTATTATTTGCCCAAATGGCCACCAAGCAGCAAAGTAAAACACACACTTTTGAACTACATGCTTTTGCCACATAGTCTGATTTTTTACCTTCTTTTCACATTTAAATTTTCATTAAACTATAGAATAAAGTATTCATTTGTTTCAAACAAGTTTGTTGGATAGGCCGATACCACTACGTCCGTGTGAAATGAATATAATGTAGATGTTGATAACTTTTATGTCTATGTTTTATTCTCTACATCTTCCCCCCTACAGCAAGACATGGCTTCCATGCGCACAGAATGGACAAAAAATATGTCGGTTTTTTTTATGATTGTCCTCTCACTAGTGGCTGGAGGTTATGTCAAAACGGGTGCTGTTCGTAGAATTATAAGCTTTTCAGTAATTAAATCGTTTACTCCAGTGCTGCTAGAAAACAACCAACATCTCTGATACGACATTTTTCTAACGCCTTGGAGTCACGATGCTGGTTCGACTTGATTTTGGGACGTCTATTTATTGTCCCAGTATTATTTTTGAATGGAGCGGCCACAACATAATTATCAAAATAACGTATGGATGGTTGTATCCACGATTTTCCTTTATGTCAATTCAGCCTGTCTATTTACACATAACCATCAGTCCATAATAAGTATTATAAAAAATTGACGTTTAAGGTATATAAGATTCAATTCATCCCGTCATCTCAAATACTTTTTTTTAGATTAATGATCATCTGTGGAAAGTTTATGCAATCAATATCAAACACAGCAAACACAAAACATTTGTATAACAGTTGTACAACGTTGGCCCAACGTCTTCGACTTTGGTCCAACATTGTACAAATGTTATACAAATGTTTTGTGTTTACTGGGAGAAAAGACCTCACACAATGCACGCACCATCTCAATGATTATTATGACTGCCTCGCTACTGCAGCTGCAGTGGCATGCAATCTATTCAAAACTTTGCTCTTTGTCATTCAATAATACAAAATATTATGATTATTACCGAAGTGTTGAAACTAAGCGTCAAGCCTTGAGAAGCACTCATCCAAAACATGGTAAGCACAACTCCACGAGCATCCCCAGTTTCCACCGAATTCTGATCTTTTCCAGGAAACGCCGCACACCCGACCTGCACACCCGACCCGCAGAAACTCTGGCGTGATAGATTACGGACCAAGTATGGTATTCTACCCAACAATTTAAATAACAACTGGATGACGCCGTTGATTGGCTGATCTCATCATGTCACAGTCTGAGCCACTCTTTCAATGGTCGGTGGTAGAATACCATACTTGGTCCAATAAATATTGCTAGAGTACTTTTAAATTTTAATTGTGATAATATTTACGATGCTGCAGACACAAATTACGCTGTCAAGGATGGAGAAGGTGCAGAAGATGAGAATTCTTCAGAGATAATGATATTTACGAATGATGTTTATCTTGAGGGGGGGGGGGGGCTCCAATATGGGGTTAATACTGGACTATCGCCTCCGATGCTGCCCCAGATAGGGCTATCTGGATAAGTTAGAATGGTCCTGAATTCTTTAAAGACAACATTTAGTCAGCATTTTCAGTCGCTCGGCTGCTGATATATCTGAATCACTGAGACGTCTTCAGGCGTATTGTGTAATAATTAAGTCAGTGATCACGATCACTCAGCTTCTGACCCACTGTATAACCTTTGTACAATGTTGGACCAACTTTGTACAAATTGTATACAAATGTTTTGTGTTTGGGTCTCTACGGCCATTAGGTTTCATTAATTAATTAAAGGGACTGGCCCAGGCTAAAATCATACAAAAATCGGTGATTTTATTTCGGCTTCTTAATATTACCATATGATGTAAACATTTCCATAGACTAGAACTGCAAAAGTTTTTAAAATTTTGGTGCTGCGCATTCACCAGTTAGACTAGATATAGAGACGAAATTCCTGAGTTCTAATTATTGACAACCATGTCAAAAATTAGAAATACGGGAATTTCGTCTCTATATCTTTGATATTTTGACTTTTTGATGATTTTAGCCTGGGCCAGTCCCTTTAATGTATTTATCAATTTATCCGGCTTTATAAACACAAATATATACAATAGTCTGACAAATATGCAATAAGTAAAATTGTGCACATCAGGATGTCGAATACAAGTGACAAGTGACATCCAGGATAAAAATAATGAGTGCAGGCGGTTAAGGTTTCAATTTTCGCTCATTTCCATTCGAAAAGTTCATAGCACTTTTTAATGGAAACGAAAGAAAGTTGAGATAATCCTAATTTTAATATTTTTTACTGAGATGCTCATTCTATATCACAACACATTACCCGGTAAAATAACCGGATCACTATAAAATTATTATTTTGATGTCGTTTTGATTAGTATTATATATATGCAGACCTAATTAATTATGTAGGCCTACCATCCTATTGGTGCACATTGCCCAAAGTATCACTCAGATGTTGTACTGTTTTTTATATCATTATAACCGTGCAAAACAAACGTGCATATGTTATATCAAGGTATACATGCGGTTATAAAATGAGGTGTTCATAAGTATTATTACCCATACACATCACTTTGAACAACAAAGTGTTGCAAATATCACACTTTTATTGAACAGAATATTTTTCAATCCGCCACTGTTGTACTGTGTTTTGATTCCGAAGGCGGCAAAGAGACACAGTACGTACTAGTTTGTCATCACTGAGAAACACACAACTTGTCGTGAAATGACTTATTAGCACTAAGTACAATAGTGCGGCGATAATCAGAATAAAGGTTCAGCTAGTGATAAAAACACCAACATTTGCAGAAAGTTATGTTAGATGATACTCTTTGAACTTAGCTATGGACCCAAGTTGAAAAAAGATGGCCGCTTATTTCAAAATGGCGGCTAAATTCAGAAAATGTATGCAGATTATTTATGTTATGATACTCGGAGGGACTCTGAAACGACAGCTTGGGAAATAGACTCGGGCCACGGAATATAGTATTGTACTTAGTGCTAGAAATGTCTCACGCAGGGGCCGACGCTTGATCTCTTATGAGAGCTAATGAAGCCATTTCATTCTAATTAATCCAGCGGGGTGTAGGCTCCCCGTGTTTCCTGCCCAACCGGAAGCTGTCCATCCCAGGTGACCTTGCAGACCATCGAAAGGTTGTCACTAGTAAGGTGATCACTTAATTTGGACAGAGTGGTATTAACTTGGCTTATAAAATAAAGGAAAGATACAAGCTCCATGAATGACCAGACCTGTTTACACACTTATGTATTTCGACGAGTTTTTGTTATTAGCTAGAGCTCGTATGTGGCTTTATCGTGATAAACCTATAATACATATTTATGACAGTAGATGACAAGTTTTGGTTTCTCTGGGATTTTGTTTTGATAGAACAATTAATGGAAATTAGTGGCTATATGTTTACCTTATCCGGGTGCACAAATGTGGACAGAAGATAATTCAAATCAATTATTCATTCATTGATCTATTCATGTATTTTTTCATTGATTGTTTGATTATTTATTTTACTTATTAGCTCCTACTCTCGCTCGCTCGCTCGCTCGATTGTCGCTAGTTCGCTAGTTCATTCATTCATTCATTCATTCATTCATTCATTCATTCATTCATTCATTCATTCATTCATTCATTCATTCATTCATTCATTCATTCATTCATTCATTCATTCATTCATTCATTCATTCATTCATTCATTCATTCATTCATTCATTCATTCATTCATTCATTCATTCATTCAGCCGTGCAATGATATAATTATAATGACATTCATTTGAGCATAATGGCTAACGAACCCCATCACGCGCTAATAAGCCAGAAGATTTGTAGTTTTGCACTAGATGTTTTGTATTTTTTTTTTCTAATTTCCTCTGAAAAGTTTAAAATACAAATACGATCATAATGTATTTGTTTAAATAACATGATTGGGCTCATATAAAGTATTGATGCAATACAAAACATGTTACCTTGAAGCGAGAAGGAAAATATAACTAAAACCCGTTCTCCAAGATGTGAAATGAATACATTTTCAACCTTTTGGCTCATATTATGTATCATATCACAGATTAAGATGTCGAGACAATATGTCGTAAGCAGCTTGGATTACAGTAAGACAGTGACAGTGTCATTTCCGACACATGTATTGACCTTTACAAGGCTGAATTATTTTTGGTAAAACAATGCAGACTGTAGAGTTTTTCAATTAGAAATCATCACAAATGTCTTAGTCAGCTCTTTCCGGTTCATTTGAATACCCATGTTATGGGTCTACGACCTTTACAAATATTTCAATTCTTTCAGTGCAGGGATCGTCAGAATCTGACGTCTGAAGACGGCAGATTCTGACGTGTAAAGACGATCCCCGCACTAAAGTGTTAAAGCGTCGTATCAGGCACTTTATAGAGTGGCAGATAAGCAACTTTGATGACAATGTAGGGATATGTGTGCTGCATATACACGTATAATTACTAACGAAAGACACAGATAAAGTAAAATAAGACAGAACATCTAATTGGTTAGCGTGTCTTTCTCTTAGATCTGGTTTTTGAGCATTATATCAATATAACCTTATTGCATTTACCTCTAAATCAAAACTTGCACAGCTTTTTTAGCAAGTTGATTGATTGATTACATTTCACAGTCCACCATTATCATGATTATCATACTAATATACGGGTTAGCACCGCTGCCTTTCACGCTAGAGTTTGGGGTTCGGTTCCCGGTCTCGGCGGCTTGAAGGAAACAAAAAATGTTTCTCACCATCCACGTGTGAAAGTCAGTATTGTGGGGAGCCTCCGTGACCGAGAGGTAGCGTGCTCGGCCTCAGATCGCCAGGGCTCGAATTTCGAATCCTGTATCTGGAGGACAGTGTCATCTCAATCATCTCACCATCCTCAGGAGGTTCTCCTGGCACAGTTTAGCCTATATGAGCACAAAGGTAGCCTAAAGCCCGATTCATTCATTTTTTTTACCTTTTGAAAAAAATTAAATCACTTGGGCTATGGACTGAAAATGTCCAGGTATCACATCACACATCGTCAAATAACGGTGTTGGCTTAAATCTGAAAAAATACAATTCGGGCTTTTAAGGATGTCACGTAAGAACTACATGTAGCTCTTAGGTTATATATGCACAACCTGCCCAATCACACAAGCCTATTTGTTACCTAACTCCATGCACTTTAAGCGAATCACCCTTTCAGTGCGGAGCCCGTCTTTAGACGTCATATTCTGACGTCTAAAGTCGATCTCCACACTGAAAGATTTAACCCTTTAAGCCCTCACGATGCATTAAAGCATCATTTTACATCACTGTATACAGACTGCATTTTCCTATAACTAGGGGGTTTACGACGAAAATTTCCTTGAAACTGTTTCACCAATACATGACAATTTTCTTTAATTTTTCACACACTTCAAGTCATCTTCATCCACTACAAGTCGAGAATTGCGGTAGCAATTCGCGGCTTGTAGTGGATGAGATGACAATGCTAAATTCAGGCTCGTAAGGGTTAAAAACATCATAAAATAGGTATTCAAATGAAGCGGAAAGAAAAAATAAATAATAATTTCAAATTGAAAAAACCCTTTGGCTCCATGGTTTACACAAACATATTTCGGGGTTATAAGGTTAAACACCATCAACCTCTGTACTCAGTCAGCATTGAAATCATTTGTGTTCGTAAAATTAGAATACATGTTTTACAACCTGTGATCCCTCCATGTAAAGCGATATGTTCACGTTTAGTCTTAGTTTTAATATCAGCAGATCATTCTGAAGCTTTAATAAAATGTCCTGGCTTAACGGGATTTATATTTTTTGTTTGTTTACGTCTCTATTTTATGCATAACTGATTGAAGTAGATTAACTAGCAAATTTGTCTATGATTGTTTTAAATGTTTTCTATTCTGCAACACAAAGCCAAAATGCATCTATTATATAAGGAAACAATAAGCAACATGCATATATATTTTATATGAACAGTATATGCTGACTTTACAAGTAAGCAGATACTGATTTTTGACTTTGCACAGCAGTATTACATGCCAAAGAATATCATCATCAACTATAAAGTTTAGAGGTTTGTTTCCTCGGTTGGATAGCCAGCCAGAACAGCATCTACTACAGTGGTAAATAACTATGCCCTAGGGTATAACCCCATAAAGCATACTCAAAAACATCATAAATCAATATTTTAGCAATGAATATGAAAATGAATGAATAAGAATACATTTTTATAATCGAAATCACTCAACTCCTCGATGTCCCGAGCGAAGTTAAGAAGAAGCGTTCAGTATCGTAGTCCTTTCTTCATTCCCGGTCACCAACTGAGCATGCCAGGACACAAAGGAGCTGAGGTAAATCTTAACTTTTGAAATGAAAAGAAGGGAAAGTTGAGATAATCTGTATTTTAAGATTCTTAGTGAGATAGGCCCCAGGTGAACGTAAAAGTTTACAAATTTTAGCTCCCGCCATGAGAGTTATGTTTTTGATCATGCTTGTTTGTTTGTCTGTCTTTCTATCTTTCCGTAAGCAGGATTACTAATCAACGGATTTTCATAAAGTTTTTACCACAGGTGTACATGGACCTAGGTTAATTTCGTCAGAGGTTTACAGTTACTGACTGACTGTCTAGTTTCCTGAATGAAGTTTAATTCTTTATGTGGCATGTCACGAAGCGATTTTTTCGAGATATTATTAATTTTCCATGAAATGCAGGGGTAGAACATTGCTTCAACAATACTTTTGATTCCTCACCATTACATTATAATCATATTATATCCAGTGATAACATAGACATTTACGGATACATACAAAATGTCACGTGAAAATGTTATAATTTATTTAAAAAGCATTACGCTTCATTTCGTACTCTATATTATCGTACTCCCACTCCCACTTGTCGCCGATACAGGCACTCGCCTTCGGCTCGACCTGTATCTGGCGATGGCGTACCGATCTGAGCCTTTATCGACCAAAAAGCAGTGCAATATGCATTTCCTATAGTTGAGTCAAATTTGTTATTTTACTATGGCGATTACCCGTAATCCTCACAATGCAACTAAGTGGTTTTACATTTATCACAAAACGTCAACTGAATTCTGACCAAACACTTTCAATGCGGGGGAGGGGGCGATTATTGACGTTGGAATCTGACGTCTACAGACGCCAGATTCTGACGTCAAAAATCCATCCATGCACTAAAAGAATTACAAATTTATAACGACTATAGACCTATATATATATACAGGTATTCAAATAAAGCAGAAAGCGCGAACTCAGTCATTTGTACTAAAAAAACCTTGTATCTTCATGGTTTATAAAAACTATTTCAGCGGTTAAATGGTTAACCCTTTAAGCCCTCACGATGCATTAAAACATTATTTTACTTCCCTGAAAACAGACTTATTTTTCCTTTAGCTAAGGGTTTGAGAATGAAAATGTCCATGGAACTGTTTTACCAATACCTGAATACATGGCAATTTTCTTTAATTTTTCACCCACATCAAATCATCTTCATCCACTACAAGTCAAGAAATGCCACAGCAGTTCGCGGCTTGTAGTGGGTGAAGATGATAATGGAAATTCCAGGCTTGAAAGGGTTCATGTACCAGCGTCTACAATTCTGGGCCAACATTAAACCAGCATCTGGTCTACGTGTTTGGTAACGTTGCTCACCTATGAACACATCCACAGGATGTGATGTGTTTGACTTCATCTCCATCATCGCCGTCAAACCAGTACCAATGTCACACTGAGTATCTCTCCACACGAATTCTATCCTGTGACCTCCTGACCTCAGTGCGGTCAAGGTGGGGTCAGAGTTCACATGGTCCAGGGCCAGCGTGACAGCCCCGGCCGAGGTCCTGCCAACAGGCCAGGACCCGGTGACCGGGAGCAGCACTCCTGCCCTAAATGTCCTGGCGTCCACCAGAAAAACAGAAAAGATCCCGCAGAATTTGATGACGTGCTGCACAAATGTGCACGTGCGAGGAGGTGTCCAATCCATCGCGAAATGTCCTTCGAAAACAAAATATACCGAGAACACCTATATTCTGCAGGCGAGTTAAGGATGTCGATGAAAGAAACGCTGAATGACGAGATGGCCCATTACAAATCCGTGAACGCGTTGCATCTAGACATAGTCATCTCGGCTTTTATGTGTGTTGTGTCTAATGATTGTTGCTGGTGTCACATCAGCTAGCTTTAATGTGCGCAGTGTTGGGAGTCCGTTAGAAGAAGGCAGCTCGTCTGTTAATGATCCCTGTTATTGTAATGATTCCGCATGGGATTGTACTGTCCCCCGCCCGGACACTGCCAGAGGTCCTCTCAATAAGCCGGCTTTGACACACCCCAACGTCATTGGCGCACCCGGCTCCATCCGCTAACACGTGGTCCCTATTCAGGATCCAGTGTTGAATTAACGCTGGGCCGGCGTCTACAACGCCGACCCAGCGTTAATTTAACACTAGCTCAGCTGCTCCTGGTTGCTGGATCCCCAGCCAATCTGTGCACAGCTAAACAATACACGTTGCGCCAACACCGGGCCACTGTCTTTTGTCGGCTGATGCATTAGCGGTCGTTGTGACAGCAGACGCGTGTGAAATACAAAGGTAAGCCGACACGAGACGTTCACACAATGTTGTTTAATGCTGGGCCACGGTGAGACAGTTT